>CM055124.1:70476914-70874414 GCA_029206835.1 Rana muscosa | reverse complement strand
CTGACAGTGTGCTATTCTGTTCTAAACCAATCTTGCTGAACCATATTTGAAATCCTTGAGTTTAGGGACAGAGAGGTACAGTGAGGGAAAGTGTCAGTGTGCTATTCTGTGCTAAATCTTGTTTGTAGGGACAGAGTAGGACAGTGAGGGAAAGTGTCAGTGTGCTATTCTGTTCTAAACCAATTTTGCTGAACCATATTTTCAATCCTTGAGTTGAGGGACAGAGAGGTACAGTGAGTGAAACTGACAGTGTGCTATTCTGTTCTAAACCAATTTTGCTGAACCATATTTGAAATCCTTGAGTTTAGGGACAGAGAAGGACACTCGTGGAAACTATCAGTGTGCTATTCTGTGCTAAATCTTGTTTGTAGGGACAGAGAAGGACAGTGAGGGAAACTGTCAGTGTGCTGTTCTGTGCTAAACCAATCTTGCTGAAGCATATTGCAAATCCTTGTGTTTAGGGACAGAGAAGGATAGGCAGGGGACAGTGTCAGTGTCATTGTTGCTAAGCCTCCTGCACAGTATACACCTGAAGGTAGCCCTTATTGCTCTTTTTCCCATCTCCCTGCAGGCCATCCATTAAAATGTCTGGAAGGCAAACAAGGAGAGGCAGACAGTCAGGAGGCAAAAAAAGAGGGCAAGCAGGCTCTTTGTCTGGGGGCAACAGTGTTGGTCGTGGACGCGGTGCATTGTCATCAGCACATGGCCATGGGACACGCTTGTCCTTCTTTTCGGCAGCTGGACATGTTGAGCCACATCATGCCGAAGACTTGGTAGAGTGGATGACCAAGCCCACCTCATCCTCCTCATCCTCTCTCACCCAGGCTCAGGGTACTGGCAAAGCAGCTGCCAAAGCGTCCTCTTCTCTGGTATCATTATCTTCATTAGTCAATCCTTCCCTAGACCCACCATGTCCTCCTCCTGAGGAGTCCCCCGAACTGTTTGAGCACAGTGTTGGGTACATGCTCCAGGAGGATGCCCAGCGTTTCGAAGGATCTGATGATGATACCCAGCTAGAGGAAGGCAGTAGCGTGAGAGCAGAGAGAGGGGATGCTCAAGAAGGACACCAATCTGGCAGTCATGTTCCAGCAGCTGCAGCATACTGCCAGATTGGCTCCAGTGATGAGGAGGGAGGTGATGATGAGGTCACTGACTCCACGTGGGTGCCTAATAGGAGAGAGGAGGAGGAGGAGGATGAGGAGGAGGCACATCTCCAACGAGGCAGGATGCCCTTGAGTGGCCAGCGTATGGGCAGCACACCGACGGAATCACACCGCAGAGCTCCGCCTGTGCAGGGCGCTGCCTCTGCCCGTCATTCAAAAAGTTCTTTGGTGTGGGCCTTTTTTGAGGCGAGTGCATCAGATCGCACAGCTGCTGTTTGCAACATATGTCTCAAGCGTATATCGCGTGGCCAAAACATCAGCCGCTTGGGCACCACATGCTTGATCAGACATATGTTGACCTGCCATGCAGCTCGTTGGCAAGCCTACCTTAAAGACCCACACCAAAGAACAAAGCTGACCTTTTCTTGCACCGCATCAGCTGGGATCTCCAACCCCACTATACCTTCACTCCTCTCTGAAACCTGCTCTGAGAGGAATGAAGGTGTAGAATTAGGTGTGTCACAGCCAAGTACTTGCGGGCACTCTGCTAGCAGTACACCAACGTCCGATTCTAGCAGGCAAATTTCCCTGCCCCAGCTGCTGGACCGTCAAAAGAAGTTCACTCCCAGCCATCCACATGCCCAGCAGTTGAATGCTAGCTTGGCTAAATTGCTAGCGCTTCAACTGCTGCCTTTTCAGTTGGTAGACTCGGCCCCCTTCCGTGAGTTTGTGCAATGGGCGGTTCCTCAGTGGCAGGTTCCCAAACGCCACTTTTTCGCACGGAAGGCGATTCCGGCTCTCTACAGGCATGTGGAAGGCAATGTCTTGGCCTCGCTGGACAGGGCGGTCAGCGGTAAGGTGCATATTACCGCTGACTCATGGTCCAGCAGGCATGGACAGGGACGTTACCTTTCTTTCACGGCCCATTGGGTCACTCTTTTGGCAGCTGGGAAGGATGCAGGACAAGGTGCAGTAGTGTTGGAGGTTGTTCCACCGCCACGCCTCCAAAATGCTACTACTGGTTGTGACACACCTCTCTCCTCCACCCCCTCCTCTTCTTCTTCCTCCATGGCCTCTTCCTGTGGTTTTTCCTCGGAACCAGCGGTGTTCCGTAGGCGTTCAAGGGGCTACGCAAGTACGCAGGCAAAAAGATGCCATGCCGTGCTTGCGCTGGTGTGTTTGGGGGACAGGAGCCACACTGAGGCAGAGGTCCTGTCTGCTCTGCAGGGGCAGGCCGAGAGGTGGTTGACGCCACGCCAGCTTAAGCCAGGAATGGTGGTTTGCGACAATGGCACCAACCTCCTCTCCGCCCTCCGACAGGGACAACTGACCCATGTGCCCTGTATGGCTCACGTCCTTAACCTGGTGGTGCAGCGGTTCTTGGGCAGGTACCCGGGCTTACAGGATGTCCTGAGGCAGGCCAGGAAAGTCTGTGTGCATTTCCGCAGATCTTATAATGCCAGTGCTCGCCTGGCTGAGCTGCAAAAGGAGTTGAACCTGCCCAAGAACCGCCTTATATGTGACATGCCCACCAGGTGGAACTCAACGTTGGCCATGCTGCAGCGGCTGCACACGCAGCAGAGGGCCATCAATGAGTACCTGTGCGACTACGGCACCAGGACAGGGTCAGGGGAGCTCGGGTTTTTTTCACCACGCCAGTGGGGCATGATCAGGGATGCATGCACTGTCCTGGCACCATTTGAGGAGGTCACGAGGATGGTGAGCAGTGACAGTGCATGCATCAGTGACACTGTACCTCTTGTCCACCTGTTGGAGCACACGCTGCGTGGAATAATGGACAGGGCACTTGAGGCAGAACAGAGGCAGGAAGAGGAGGACTTCCTTGCCTCTCAAGGCCCCCTTTACCCAGACAGTGTTCCTTCTGTCCCACCCATCGCACAGGAAGAGGAGGAGGAGGAGGAGGAGGAGGAGGATTGTGTCAGCATGGAGGTGGAGGCTGGCACTCAGCATCATCAGCAGCAGTCTTTTAGGGATGATTTACAGTCTCAAGAAACCAGTGGACTTGTACGTGGCTGGGAGGAGGTGGCTGCGGATCATGTCGTCCTTAGTGACCCAGAGGACTCCGGACTGAATGCCTCAGCTAACCTACGCTGCATGGCCTCCCTGATCCTGCAAAGTCTGCGGAAGGATCCTCGTATTCTTCGGATCAAGGAGAGGGACCATTACTGGCTGGCCACTCTCCTTGATCCACGGTACAAGGGTAAGGTTGCGGACCTTATGTTACCGTCGCAGAGGGAGCAGAGGATGAGACAACTCCGGGAGGCCTTGCAGAAAGGTCTGTGCAACGCGTTCCCAGAGACTGGGAGGTTACAAACTCCTGGTCCTGGACAACGAGTTGCTGAGGCTTCGGGCAGTCAAAGAAGGAGCGGTGGGGAAGGTGGCCGTCTGACCGATGCGTTCAGACAATTCTTTAGTCCGCAGCCCCAAAGTATGATCGGTTCCAGCAACCATCGCCAGCGTCTGATATACATGGTCCAGGAATACCTAGGGGCAAGGTCAGACTTGGACACCTTCCCCACCGAAAATCCTCTGGCTTACTGGGTCTTGAGGATGGATCACTGGCCAGAGCTTGCACAGTATGCAATTGAGCTACTGGCCTGTCCTGCATCCAGCATTCTTTCAGAACGCACATTCAGTGCTGCTGGAGGATTTGTCACGGATCACAGGGTGCGCCTGTCCACCGACTCGGTTGATCGACTGACTTTCATCAAGATGAACCAGTCTTGGATCACCACCAGCTACCACACACCTGGTGCTGATATAACAGACTAATTGATTTTAAAATGTCACATCCCTTCAAGACTGATGCTGATGCTGAGTGCCTGTGCTGTTATGTTGACTGGCTATCCTCCTCCTCCTCCTCAATGATACGATTAATGATGATAGCTTGGAAGATCATTTTGGTTTATGGGTGACGCCACCAGTGGCTAAGGCCCAATTTTTCAGCCCCTGTTTAACAGGGGCGTGTAATTAAAATTTTTGATGCAATACTTTGCAACAGGCCTCATTGCTGTGCTCCAAGTACAGTATCTGTGAGGGGTTGCAGTGTTGTGCCACCAGTGCCTAAGGCCCAATTTTTCAGCCCCTGTTCAACAGGGGCATGCAATTATAATTATTGATCTAATAATTCACAGCAGGGCCCATTGCTGCGCCCACCAAGAGTAACTGTCAGGCCTTACAGTGTTGTGGCACCAGCACCACCATCACCACCACCACCACCACCAAAGGCCCAATTTTTCAGCCCCTGTTCAACAGGGGCATGCAATTATAATTATTGATCGAATAATTCACAGCAGGGCCCATTGCTGCGCCCACCAAGAGTAACTGTCAGGCCTTACAGTGTTGTGGCACCAGCACCACCATCACCACCACCACCACCACCAAAGGCCCAATTTTTCAGCCCCTGTTCAACAGGGGCATGCAATTATAATTATTGATCGAATAATTCACAGCAGGGCCCATTGCTGCGCCCACCAAGAGTAACTGTCAGGCCTTACAGTGTTGTGGCACCAGCACCACCATCACCACCCTCACCACCACCACCACCAAAGGCCCAATTTTTCAGCCCCTATTCAACAGGGGCATGCAATTATAATTATTGATCTAATAATTCACAGCAGGGCCCATTGCTGCGCCCACCAAGAGTAACTGTCAGGCCTTACAGTGTTGTGGCACCAGCACCACAATCAAAGGCCCAATTTTTACTACCACTGATCAACAATTATATGTTATTACAATTCCTGATATAATAGTTGACAGCAGGGCGTTCCAGCACCCACCAAGAGTAACTGTGAGTGCTTACAGTGTTGTGCCAACACCAACACCTAAGGGGCCAATTTCTGCAGAATATATACGGCAGGTCCCTACTTTCAAACATCCAACTTGCAAACGACTACTACTTGCAAACGGAAGAAGACAACAGGAAGTGAGAGGAAATCTACCCCTTGGAAGGAAAATTCTCTCCTGTAAGAATTAATATGGGAGAAAGGTGTCTCCTCTCTACTGATGCTTTATCACCAATCCTTGTTTCAATAAAAACACCACATTTCAAAAACAGTTGTCATTGGGACGCAAAGTGAGGTGAAATGTTCTGAACAGGGGCACAGACAGCAAAAAAAATGTGACAGGGGTGATAACCGTTCCCTATGTTTTCCAAAAAGCTAAAAAAAAGGAATTTGGCATGGAGCTACACTTAAACAATGCAGCTGTTCAAAATTACAAACAGATTCTACATAAGAACAAACCTACAGTCCCTGTCTTGTATGCACCGCCTGTATACGGCTGTTCAGAGTATATAGGGCCTTTTTTATTTTGTGTGCGGGGTTCCCCTTAATATCCATACAAGACCCAAAGGGGCTGGTAATGGGCTGGGGTAGGGGGGGGGGGGGGGTTGATGGGGTAGCTATGCCATTTTTCCTAAAGATTTTCATCCATATTACCGGGGCCAGACATTGCATTAAAGCCGCAAGCAGTTTTAAATGGCTTTTTTTCCTTTAGAAATGTTATTTTGTGCAGGGACAGTTCTAAACACGGGAAACACGTGGCACTTCACAGGCATACTTTAGACACCCCCCAGGTACAATATTTAAAGGAATATTTGACTTTTTTTTTTTCACTTTATGCATCATTAAAATGACTGCTCCCGGAAAACGTCCGTTTTTAAAACTTCTTTTTGCATTGATACATGTCCCCTGGTGCAGAACCCGGGTTCCCAAACTCTGTTTCGGACAATAACATGGATAATAGTCGTTATAATTAGCACTTTAGAATCCGAACGTTCGCATCCATTGTATTTAATAGGGTTCTAATGTTCGTGCGAACTTTCGGTCCGTTCGCGGGTTCTGGTGCGAACCGAACCCGGGGGTGTTCGGCTCATCACTAATCCTCAGTCTGATCCCAGACTGAGAAGAACACATACAGATGCTGTATATGGGGGTTGAAAGAAAATACAAAATACAGGCTACCGCTGTTAGAAGTACCTTACCTTGCCTCAGTTGCCTGGCTCCTCCGCACAGACCCGAAACCATAAGTGACACGCGCCGGGAACAGCACTGACCAGACATGAAGGAGAAGCAGTGTGACCCAATGAGCGCTTAGAGGCGCACCCAAAAACGCCACAGAGCATCAAAAAACACTGCAAATGAAGCGTCTTGCCTGCAATCACGGGATTGCATTGGCATCACGCTTTCATAGCACACTGTGACCGGCGCTCGGCGCCCGCCCCAGTACACTTAAAAGGTACTTTTTTTTTTCTTAACCACTTAAGCCCCGGACCATTTGGTAGCTAAAGGACCAGAGGTGAATTCAGAATTTTGCACTGCGCTGCTTTAACTGTAAATTGTGCGGACATGCAATGTTGTACCCAAACGAAATTTGCGTCCTTTTCTTCCCACAAATAGAGCTTTCTTTTAATGGTATTTGATTGCCTCTGCGATTTTTATTTTTTGCGATATAAACGGAAAAAGACCGAAAATTTTGAAAAAAAAAATGATATTTTCTACTTTTTGTTATAAGAAAAATCGAATAAACTCAATTTTCGTCATACATTTAGGCCAAAATGTATTCAGCCACATGTCTTTAGTAAAAAAAATGTCAATAAGCGTATATTTATTGGTTTGCGCAAAAGTTATAGCGTTTACAAACTAGGGTACATTTTCTGGAATTTACACAGCTTTAAATTTATGACTGCCTATCTCAATTCTTGAGGTGCTAAAATGGCAGGGCAGTACAAAACCCCCAAATTACCCCATTTTGGAAAGTAGACACCCCAAGGAAATTGCTGAGAGGCATGTTGAGCCCATTGAATATTTTTTTTTGTCCCAAGTGATTGAATAATGACAAAAAAAAAAAAAAAAATACAAAAAGTTGTCACTAAATGATATATTGCTCACACATGCCATGGTTATATGTGGAATTGCACCCCAAAATACATTCTGCTGCTTCTCCTGAGTACGGAGATACCACATGTGTGGGACTTTTTAGGAGCCTAGCCACGTACGGGACCCCGGAAACCAAGCACCGCCTTCAGGATTTCTAAGGGCGCAAATTTTTGATTTCACTCCTCACTACCTATCACAGTTTTGAAGGCCATAAAATGCAAAAATAGCACAAAACCCCCCCAAATGACCCCATTTTAGAAAGTAGACACCCCAAGGAAATTGCTGAGAGGCCTGTTGAGCCCATTGAATAATTTTTTTTTTTGTCCCAAGTGATTGAATAATAACAAAAAAAAAAAATTACAAAAAGTTGTCACTAAATGATATATTGCTCACACATGCCATGGTTATATGTGGAATTGCACCCCAAAATACATTTTGCTGCTTCTCCTGAGTACGGGGATACCACATGTGTGGGACTTTTTAGGAGTCTAGCCGCGTACGGGACCCCGAAAACCAATCACCGCCTTCAGGATTTCTAGGCACAAATTTTTGATTTGACTCCTCACTACCTATCACAGTTTCGAAGGCCATAAAATGCCAAAATAGCACAAACCCCCCCAAATGACCCAATTTTGGAAAGTAGACACCCCAAGCTGTTTGCTGAGAGGCATGGTGAGTATTTTACAGCTCTCAATTGTTTTTTTTTTTCAATTTTCAAAACTTTGTGACAAAAAGCGAGATCTGCAAAATACTCACAATACCTCTCAGCAAATAGCTTGGGGTGTCTACTTTCCAAAATGGGGTCATTTGGGGGGGGGGGTTTGTGCCATCTGGGCATTCCATGGCCTCCGAAACTGTAATAGGCAGTGAGAAGTGAAATCAAAAATTTACACCCTTAGAAAGCCTGAAGGCGGTGATTGGATTTTGGGGTCCCGTACGCGGCTAGGCTCCCAAAAAGTCTCACACATGTGGTATCCCCGTACTCAGGAGAAGCAACAGAATGTATTTTGGGGTTTAATTCCACATATGCCCATGGCATGTTTGAGCAATATATCATTTAGTGACAACTTTGTGCAAAAAAAAAAAAAAAAAGAAAAGAAAAAATTGTCTTTTTTCCGCAACTTGTGTCAACATATAAAATATTTCATGGACTCGACATGCCTCTCAGTATATAGCTTGGGGTGTCTACTTTCCAAAATGGGGTCATTTGGGGGGGGTTTTGAACTGTTCTGGCATTTTATACACAACATTAGGAAGCTTACATCCACTCTTCTAACCACTTGAAGACAAAGCCCTTTTTGACACTTTTTGTTTACATGAAAATATATTTTTTTTTGCAAGAAAATTATGTTGAACCCCCAAACATTATATATATTTTTAAAGCAAAGGCCCTACAGAATAAAATGGCGGGTGTTGCATTTTTTTTTCTACACAGAATTTGCGCAGCGATTTTTCAAACGCATTTTTTGGGGGAAAAATACACTTTTTTATTTTAATGCACTAAAACACACTATATTGCCCAAATGTTTGATGAAATAAAAAAGATGATCATAGGCCGAGTACATAAATACCAAACACGACATGCTTTAAAATTTCGCACAAACGCGCATTGGCGACAAACTACATACATTTTTAAAAGCCTTTAAAAGCCTTTACAGGTTACCCTGTTAGATTTACAGAGGAGGTCTACTGCTAAAATTACTGCCCTCGATCTGACCTTCGCGGTGATACCTCACATGCATGGTGCAATTGCTGTTTACATATGACGCCAGACCGACGCTTGCGTTCGCCATTGGGCAAGAGCAGGGCAGGACAGGGGTGCTTTTTTTTATTTTTTATTTTTTTTATTATTAATTTTGCTTTTCTATTTTATTTTTAAACTATTGCTTCCATATTTTTTTTTTTTATCATTTTTATTGTTATCTCAGGGAATGTAAATATCCCCTATGATAGCATTAGGTAGTGACAGGTACTCTTTTTTTGAAAAAACTGGGGTCTATTGGACCCTAGATCTTTCCTCTGTCCTCAAAGCATCTGACCACACCAAGATCGGTGTGATAAAATGCTTTCCCAATTTCCCAATGGCGCTTTTTAAATCCGGGGGGGGACATTCCCTCCCACTGCTTGTAAAAGCAGTCCAGAGGCTAATTAGCCACTAGGATTGCTTTTACATGAAAGCCGGCCGCTGGCTGAAAAGAATGATACCAAGATGATACCTAAACCTGCAGGCATCAATCTGGTATAACCATTCAAAATCCAGCAACATACCAGTACGTTGCTGGTCCTTGTTGGACATGTATTGTAATCTTTTTTTTCATGCAGCCAGGTGGCTGAACGAAAAAAGAGATTAGAATACCGCCCTTCATCCACCCACTTCTAATGATGGGCATACATGTACCATTTATATATGCCGAAGCATGGGGGCATCCTCCCGCAAAAAAGTTATGCCGCACACACATGGTCGGACTTTTCCACGGGCAAGCCTCCGTCGGAATTTCGACCGTATGTACGCGGCATTAGGAGCAAAATCACTCCTCCGCCCCTGCTGCCCCAATGCTTCGGCATATTTGCTTTTTTTTTTTTAACTGTGGTGGTATAATCACCTCCTACAGCACTGGAGTCGCAGGGATCAGGCCTGTCTCTGCGAACGCTGCAGTTATGTGTGTTGTGTTTTGTAAGTGGCAGTGATCGATCGATACTGCACTTGGGTGGCCTGGGCTGGACGGAGGGGCAAAACGCAGGTGCTAGCAGGTATCTGGGCTGATCCCGCTAACACTGCGTTTTTGGGAACCCTAAACTGCTGGGGACGCTAGTATAGATCTGATCAGATCAGATATTGATCTGTTCAGATACTATACCACTAAGGGAGGTGTATGCTTCACGCGTGGGTGTTAACGTTACTGGCACTAACCTGACGCTGCCTGGGGTGTGATGCAGACCCTCTCTGACGCTAAAACCTAATTGATATCACCTGCCGGGCGATCAGGGGGTTAAACCTTTATTGGGTTATATACGGCGGGTGCCCTGACACTATAAAAAGCAAACTAACTAACCAGCGTCACCCGTAACACTTATATGATGATCACTGGTGAAAGGGTTAACTAGGGGCAATTAGGGGGTTAAAACCTTTATTAGATAATATATGGGGGTACCTGACGCTATAAAAACCTGCGGCGAACCTAAAAAAAATTACTGGCTACCGATCTGCATCACCGACGCTAAGACAGCGATCAGAAAAATGATCACTTAGCGACAGTGGTGATAGGGGGTGAAAGGGTTACCTGGGGGGCGATCAAGGGGGTTAAACCTTTATTAGATAATTTATGGGGGTACCTGACGCTATAAAAACCTGCGGCGAACCTAAAAAAAATTACTGGCTACCGATCTGCATCACCGACGCTAAGACAGCGATCAGAAAAATGATCGCTTAGCGACAGTAGTGATAGGGGGTGAAAGGGTTATCTGGGGGGGCGATCAAGGGGGTTAAACCTTTATTAGATAATTTATGGGGGTACCTGACGCTATAAAAACCTGCTGGGAACCTAAAAAAAAAATACTGGCTACTGATCTGCATCACCGACGCTAAGACAGCGATCAGAAAAATGATCGCTTAGCGACAGTGGTGATAGGGGGTGAAAGGGTTACCTGGGGGGTGATCAAGGGGGTTAAACCTTTATTAGATAATTTATGGGGGTACCTGACGCTATAAAAACCTGCGGCGAACCTAAAAAAAATTACTGGCTACCGATCTGCATCACCAACGCTAAGACAGCGATCAGAAAAATGATCGCTTAGCGACGGCGGTGCTAGGGGGTGAAAGGGTTATCTGGGGGGTGATCAAGGGGTTAAACCTTTATTAGGGGGGGTTAGGGGGCTACACTGGACCTAAAACTAAACTGTAGTGACACTTTTACAGTCACAAATGTCACTGATTGCAGTGATCAGTAAATAAATGGTCACTGCAATCAGTGACACTGTGACTGGGGGCTGGGGGGTGATCTGGGGGGGCCTGGGGGGCGATTTATGTGCCTATGTGTGCTGGTGTTAGTGTAGTGTTTGTGCACTAACCTTGATGTCTTCTCTTGTACGGCGCTCGGTATATGTGAGCGCCGCACAAGAGATGACATCACTTCCTCCTGCTTCCTCTGCCTGTGTGTACATTACACAGACAGAGGGGGCATTTCCATTTGCCGGGAGCGATCGCGGGGGGGTGGCCGGAATCGAACGGCCGTCCCCTCATGTCGGATCGCTCCTTAACGAATTCCGACCGCTCACTGTACAGAAGGGGGGTCCGATTGGACCCCCCAACTGTACAAAGGCAATCACGTACACTCTACGTGATTGTGCCTGTCGGTGCCATTGTGCCGACGTGTATATATACAGTGAGCGGTCGTTAAGTGGTTAAAGGGACATTTTTTTTTTTTTTATTTTTTTATAATTTTTTTTTTGTGTGACTGGCTTTGGGGGGGGGGGGGGGGCGGCGCCCATGCACCCCCTATGGACGGGCCGCCACTGCTTCTCTATACACTGAGTTGTGTCTTCTCTATACACAGAGTCGTGTCTTCTCTATACACTGAGTTGTGTCTTCTCTATACACTGAGTTGTATCTTCTCTATACACTGAGTTGTGTCTTCTTTATACACTGAGTTGGATGACTTCTCTATACACTGAGTTGAGTCTTCTCTATACACTGAGTTGTGTCTTCTCTATATACTGAGTCGTGTCTTCTCTATACACTGAGTTATGTCTTCTCTATACACTGAGTTGTGTCTTCTCTATACACGGAGGCTGATGACTTCTCAGCTCCTAAACCAGCAAACCAGAAGTAATGTGAAATGTCGGGTTCTACGGGAAAGAAATCTCTCTGGTACACAATGTGCAGAGAAATCTGCCCAGACACATAATTTATTCTTCTGTCAGACCCGAGGCTGGGTTTAAACTTGAACATAAATACAAAACTCGTTTGACTTGTGTCACCAGTAAACAAATGAAGGGAAATTTTAACATTTAAGATTGTATGGATGCAGGGATGTAGTAGAAACCTTCCAATGGGAACACCTGTACTGGTGACAACTGCCTCAAGATTTCTTCTCACATAGGAGAGATTTCCTTACAATTTCTGCCGTGTCTCCAAAACGAGAAGAAAAGGAGAATCTCCCCAAATGAGACGAAAACAAAATCAGAGTTTTTTTTAACCATTTCCTACTGTATCCAAAATAAAAACAAGGTTTAGCTTCAGAGATCTCTTATAAAGCAAAGCAAGTCTAGCTGTATTTTGGTTACTTAAAATTGGGATTGTGTGAAATCTTTGCTTTTTTTAAAAAAAAAATATTGTTCACGTAATTGCTTGTTTATTATTTTGTAATTTGGACATTTTGATGCTCTTCAGACCTTAGTAGATAACCCAATGCCTTAGTAGATACCACTGACAGGCCGGGCAAGGAGAGCATTCATCAGAGAAGCAGCCAAGAGGCCCATGGTAACTCTGGAGGAGCTGCGGAGATCCACAGCTCAGGTGGGAAAATCTGTCCACAGGACAACTATTAATCGTGCTCTCCACAAATCTGACCTTTATGGAAGAGTGATAAGAAGAAAGACATTGGTGAAAGAAAGCCATAAGAAGTCCTGTTTGCAGTTTGCGAGAAGCCATGTGGGGGACACAGCAAACATGTGGAAGAAGGTGCTCTGGTCAGATAAAAGCAAAAATTTACTTTTTGGCCTAAAAGCAAAACGCTGTGTGTGGGGGAAAACTAACACTGCACATCACCCTGAACACACCATCCCCACCGTGAAACATGGTGGTGGCAGCATCATGTTGTGGGGATGCTTTTCTTCAGCAGGGACAAGGGGGCTGGTCAGAGTTGATGGGAAGATGGAGCCAAATACAGGGCAATCTTAGAAGAAAACCTGTTAAGCCTCGTACACACGACCAAGAATCTTGTCAGGAAAAAACCCGTTGTTTTTCCCTGACGAGATTCTTGACAAGAATCTTGTCCCGGCCGAGCGTACACACGCTCGTTTCAAAAGAACCGCCATTCTTTTGAATGGAACGAACGCGGTGACGTCATCGACTACGATGAGCGTGCGCTCGTCACATTCGATGCCATCGCCGCCATCTTGCTACACCCTACCTATGCCTAGGAAGCTACCACGAATGCGTCAAAGTCATTTCGAGCATGAGCGGGTTTCCACTGCGACAGGTAAGCATACACACTCTCGGGTTTCTCGTTGGGAAACAGGCCGACGAGAATCCCGACGTGAAAATAGAGAGCAGGTTCTCTATTTTTCTCGTCGAGATTCTGGCCAGTTTTCCTGACGAGAAACCTGAAAGCCTTGTACACAGGGCCGGTTTACTCGGCAAGAAAGCTCTACCAGCAATTTTCTTGCTGGTTCTTGCCGAGAAAACCGGCCGTGTGTACGAGGCTTTAGAGTCTGCAAAAGACTTGAGACTGGGGCGGAGGTTCACCTTCCAGCAGGACAACGACCCTAAACATACAGCCAGAGCTACAATGGAATGGTTTAGATCAAAGCATATCCATGTGTAAGAATGGCCCAGTCACAGTCCAGACCTAAATCCAATTGAGAATCTGTGGCAAGACTTGAAAATTGCTGTTCATAGACGCTCTCCATCCAATCTGACAGAGCTTGAGATATTTTGCAAAGAAGAATGAGCAAAAATGTCCCTTGCAGCTGTAATTGCAGTGAAAGGGGGTTCTACATATTATTGACTCGGGGGCAGAATACAAATGTACCCCCCACACTTTTCACATATTTATTTGTAAACAATTTTGAAAACCATTCAAAACCATTTATTATTTTCCTTCCACTTCACAATTATGTGCCACTTTGTGTTGGTCTATTACAAAAAATCCCAATAAAATACATTTACGTTTTTGGTTGCAAGATGACAAAATGTGGAAAATTTCAAGGGGTATGAAAACGTTTTCAAGGCACTGTATAGGGGGCTTTAACAGCTTGCCGACCGCCGCACACAGATGTACGTCGGCAGAAGGGCTCGTACAGACAAATGGGCGTACAGGTACGTCCCTTTGAATTTGCCGCCGTGCGGGCGCGTCGCCCACCGCGGGTCCAGCAAACTTGATGTCGGAGGGGCAGAACGGGGAGATGCCTATGTAAACAAGGCATTTCCCTGTTCTGCTTAGTGACATGACAGGGATCTACTGCTCTCTGTGATCGTGAGCAGTGATCGCTCTTATGTCAGTAGTAGCCCACCCACCCCCACAGTTAGAATCAATCCCTAGGACACACTTAATCCCTTGATCGCCCACTAGTGTTTAACCCCTTCCCTGCCAGTGACATTTATGCAGTAATCAGTGGCTATTTGTAGCTCTGATCGCTGTATACATGTGAATGGTCCCACAATAGTGTAAAAAGTGTCCGATCTGTCCGCCATAATGTCGCAGTCACGATAAAAATGGCAGATTGCCGCCAATACTAGTAAAAAAAATAATAATAATTATAATAAAAAAATGCCATAAATCTATCCCCTATTTTGTAGACACTATAACTTTTGTGCAAACCAATCAATATACACTTATTGCGATTTTTTTTTAACCAAAAGTATGTAGAAGAATACGTATTGGCCTAAACTGAGGAAAAAAAACTTTTTTTTTTATATATTTTTTGGGGATATTTATTATAGCAAAAAGTTAAAAATATTGCATTTGTTTCAAAATTGTCACTCTTTTTTTGTTTATAGCGCAAAAAATGAAAAACCGCAGAGGTGATCAAAAAGGACGTCAATTTTGTTTGAAAACAACGTCACACAACCGCACGATTGTCAGTTAAAGCAACGCAGTGCCGAATCGCAAAAATTGCTTCCGGGACTGAAGTGTTTAAAGTGGTTTTAAAGGCTCAAAATGTGGAAAATTTCAAGGGGGGTATATTTTCAAGGCACTGTATAGTCTGGATATGCTTAATACTGTAGGTTTAGTTTATTTGGGCTGATGCCCTCTAGTGTTATCTTCATTATACATTATCAATTGCAATGATATCCCTTCTCTTTTACAATTCTGTTTTGGTTTACACACACTTAATTTTTTTTGTTTAAAGTGGATCCCATTGCTGTCACAATGTACAAAAGATTTCCTATCATTTGTGCCAGGTCTTGCCACAAAGAGTTAATCCAGTTTTGAGCAATCCTCTTTTATTGCTCAGTGAAATAAAACGGACAATCAGAGAAAAACTTTTGTCCTTTCCGCCCCCTTGCTTTGAGTGACAGGTTATTTACATATCTTGTGCACTAGCTTTAGTCCTTTTCTGAAGTCATGTGGTTACTTTACTGGATTTTGACTGGATGTTAGTGATCATAGCAGAAGGAATACACAGGAGAAAATGCATGTTGACAAGGGGAGTGTAGAGGTGGGCGGGGAGTCTACTGACATCACGACTCCACCCACCGAGCTCCAGACAACAGATCCACCCACAGAAAATGCAGTTTTTCAGTTCTTATAACCCACAGAGGGGAGACATTTGACAGATAAGGATACATGCAGGAGGCATCTATATCCTTATAGATCAGCGCTATGGCAGTAGTTTAGAAAGGATGAGAGTGGCTTTACATCCACTTTGAGTTTACAACCTGTACAAGAGACCGGGTATCTTAGATTTCTGAAAAACTATTGACAGTGCACCAAATATTCAGAGCACAGAACACTGATTTATGGAATGCGCCAAATAATTGTTCAAGTTGAAGGGTTTGAATGTAAACATGCGACTAGTGCGCCAAATGTTACAAAGACCCCAAAGTGCGATCTGCCCTAAATAAATTGTTTTTAGGAAAACGTGTTTATAAGTATTTTGCACAATGGAGGTGTGGAAAATTGCCCAAAGATTATGATGGCACAAGGGAACACACACACAGAGAGGCATCAATATAACATTACAGAGTTCCTTATTCTTCCACACTCAATCTACAACTAAAAGTTTTTTTTTTTGTTTTTTTTTATGGAATTCTTATTTAAAGCAACAACAACATAGCTGAAATATTTGGTGACAAAATACCCCAAACCCTTTACCTTTAGTGGAGCAGTCAAACTTAAAATCGAATTCTGATCCATTTGCACTGTGAGTCAAGGTGGAGATGACACAGTTAGTTTTAGTGGCACAGCCCCGGAAAACCATTGGTGTTCCTGTAAAAAAAAATACAAATTATACACAGCGTGAGAACTTAGGGCCACATTGGATGGGCAAAAGGCATACAAGTCCAAGAATTTTTATTTTTTTTAGAACCCGCTACTGTCCTTTTTGTACAAGCTTCTCCACCCATGTCATCAGGGCCGGGACAAGGGGTGGGCAGAAGGGAAGCTTGACCGGGGGGCTCTGGGAGCTTTGGCCGCTGCTCCTGCATCAATGACAGGAGTGACTGTGCCTTATATTCATCGCATGATGTACTGATTTTCTGACTCCTCCCTTCCATCCAACTCTTCCTTATCTCTGCTATTAACCACTTAAGGACTGCCGCACGACGATATACGTCGACAAAATGGCACGGCTGGGCATATGGGCGTACAGGTACGTCCCCCATAAAGATCCCAGCCGTGGGTCGCGCGCACGCCGCCGCCGACGCGCTCGCGACCCGGTCTGGAGCTCCGTGACCGTGCCCGTGGGCCCCGCGGACCCGATCGCCGCCGGTGTCCCGCAATCAGGTCACAGAGCTGAAGAACGGGGAGAGGTAAGTGTAAACAAACATCTCCCCGTTCTTCACAGTGGCACTGTCAGTGATTGTCTGTTCCCTGGCATCGGGAACAGCGATCAGTGACATGTCACGCCAAGCCACGCCACGCCCCCTAACAGTTACACGCACTCCCTAGGTCACACTTAACCCCTTCAGCGCCCCTACAGGTTAACCCCTTCACTGCCAGTGTCATTTTTACAGTAATCAGTGCATTATTATAGCATAATATAAAAATGCCATAAAACTATCCCCTATTTTGTAGACGCTATAACTTCTGCGCAAACCAATCAATAAACGCTTATTGCGATTTTTGTTTACCAAAAATATGTAGAAGAATACGTATCGGCCTAAACAGAGGAAAAAAATATGTTTTTTTATATATTTTTTGGGGATATTTATTATAGCAAAAAGTAAAAAATATTGAATTTTTTTCAAAATTGTCGCTCTATTTTTGTTTATAGCGCAAAAAATAAAAACCGCAGAGGTGATCAAATACCACCAAAATAAAGGTCTATTTGTGGAAAAAAAGGACGTAAATTTTGTTTGGGAGCCACATCGCACGACCGCGCAATTGTCAGTTAAAACAATGCAGTGCCGATACACAAAAAGTGGCCTGGTCTTTGACCAGCGAAATGGTTCGGGGCTTAAGTGGTTAAACACTCCCTCCTCCAGCAAGCCACACTCCTACCCTCAACTTGCTCTCCTTCCCAGGACACCTCACCCTTTTCCCTGTTACTCTCACTTGGTCCGGCTCATCTAAGCTCCACCCTCGTCTACATCTCTCTGGCTACCTTTCCTGCGCAATCAATCCTATGGTGGGGGGCGCAGTTTGCCATCATTGCGCTGGGCACTGGATGACCTTTTCCTGCCACTACATGTCATGGGATTTTTTTTGGGTAAAATCTATGGCCTATATGCGCTAGAGGCAGCATACATTCTGCTTAATATGCAAAACTACTTTGCAACTGTATAGGCCCTCTGTCCCAACACCCCCAGCCTTTTCCAACTTTGCAACTGTATAGACTACCAAAATAAAGAAAAAAGAGATAGCTTTATGTTCCTGGAATTGTAAAGAGCCTTCTGACTCCTGCTGGCATCCCCTGCACCCTTCTCTTCTACAGTTCTCTTTCTGAATTTAGCTACAAATATCTAGAGGTTGCCAGAAGGGGCAAAAATAGGATTTTTTGTACTCACCGTAAAATCCTTTTCTCTGACATCCATGGACTGACACGGTGTCTCTTTACACTTTACACGTGGTTATGTCCCTGCTTGCAGGAGAAGACCTAGGCAGAATGTGAAATGTTATACATACATTCTAAAAGCCAGAGCTGAACAGCCCCACCCAGGGGGCGGTCCCTCCGGACATAACCCTCCCACTGCAGTCAGCAGACTTCAGTTCGTAACAAATCAGTACAAACTTAAAAGGAAGGGTGGGTTCCGTGTCAGTCCATGGATGTCAGAGAAAAGGATTTTACGGTGAGTAGAAAAAATCCTATTTTCTCTTACCATCCATGGACTGACACGGTGTCTCTTTACACTTTACACGTGGGATGTCCCAAAGCAGTGTCAAGAGGGATGGGAGCAGTATAAATGGAAAAACCAAAACTTCACTCCAATAAGGCAGAGCTCCTCAACGGAGGAGTCGTAACTTTAAACAGCGGCCTCCATCCGAAGATGCAGCCACCTTAACCTTATAAAACTTAAAAGGCATGAACAGACGACCAGGTTGCCGCCTTGCACACTTGTGCAACCGACGCTTGATGTCGGGAAACCCAGGAAGCGCCAATTGCCCTGGTGGAATGCGCCGTAACCGGAAAGGGAGGCGCCCGCCCTTTGAGAGCATAGGCTTGAATGACGGTTTGTCTGATTCCCCTAAAAATGATGGCAGACGAAACCGCTTGGCCCTGTTATGGACCAGAGACAGTCACAACCAGTGAGTCGGACTTCCGAATAGAAGCAGTAGCAGACAGGTACACCCGTAAGGCTCGTACCACCTCCAATATGTGCAGCGCAAACTCTGGGATGCGATGGGTGAGGACACAAGGACGGGAGGGCAATGTCCTCATGTAGGTGAAAGGTCGACACCACCTTTGGCAAAAAAGGAAGGTCGCGGATGCAACACCGCCTTATCCTTATGGATGACTAAATATGGCGACTTGCAGGACAAAGCCGCCAACTCAGACACTCGTCAAACAGAAGTGATTGCCACTAAAAAGGCCACCTTCTGAGACAAGACAAGAGGGGAATATCCCGGATATTCCCAAAAGGAGGTTCCTGGAGGACCGAGCGCACCAAATTCAGATCCCACGGTGGGAGAGGAGGCTTGACAGGAGGGAGCACATGGTGAACCCCCAACACAAGGTGCTAACCAAGAAAATGACCCGCTAGAGGTCGCTGAAAGAAGGCGGCCAAGGCCGAAATCTGATCCTTGATGGTACTCAAAGCAAGCTTTTGGGTCACTCCACACTGCAGAGGACGCAGGATTCTGGGGACGGAATACGTCCGAGGACGCCAGTCCAGCGCTTCGCACATGGCGATATAAGCTTTCCAGGCACGGTGATAGATCTGCCTGGAGGAAGACTTCCGTGTCCTTAACATGGTCAAAATGACCGAGTCTGAGAGACCTCGGTCCCTCAACACCTGGCTTTTAACAGCCCTGCCGTTAAAGCCAGAGACTGTAAGCCGGATGAAACATAGGACCTTAAGACTGAAGGTCCTCCCTCATCGGCAACCGCCAGGGAATGTCCGCGACGAGACGTACCAGTGATGCTGAGGCCAATCCGGAACAATTAGGATCGCCGGAGTTTATATCAGGCGATAAGGACCCTATGGGGCCACCAACGCATCCGAGGCATCGCCCAAGGATCCCTGGATCTGGCCACAACCTCGACCCTTGCGATTGAGTCGAGAGGCCATCAGGTCCACATCCGGCGTGCCCCACCGTCGGTAAAGGAGTTGAAATATGCAAGGACCACTCTTCTTGGTCCGGTGTCTGGCGATTGGCGACTCAGATAGTCCGCCTGCCCATTGTCTATGCCCAGAATGTAAAATGGCCTACAGAGCCGGCACGTTTCTTCCGGCCCACATCAGGATACGGACTACCTCGGAAGCCGCAGCTGAGCTCCGAGTTCCCCCTTGATGGTTTACATACGCCACCGCCGTGGCGGTGTCCGACTGGCTCCTGATGGAGCGACCCCGTACTCTCTCCGACCTGAGGAGAGACACAGTCCGATGGCCCGTATTTCCAGAACAGTGACTGGTAAACGGGCTTGTCTGGAGTCCAAGGCCTGAGCCGACAGGACTCCCCAGACTCCACCCCAGCCCGTCAGGCTGGTGTCCGTCGTGAGTACCGTCCATTGGATGGGAGGGGAACGACTTTCCGGACCGAAGAGCCGAGGATCTCAACCACCATGTCAGGGGTGCCCTGACCAGGTGAATCACCTGGATCTGAAGATCCAAGGACAACGGGGATTTGTCCCAGGTGGACAAGATCTCCTTCTGCAATGCCCTGGTGTGTGATTGGGCATACGGAACGGCCGCGAAGGAGACCACCACGAGTCTCGGGACTCTCATGCAATAAACGGATTGACAACCATTTTTGGGATGTCAGCACCCCCACCGCAGACTGAAGTGTCAGCAACTTCTCCAGAGGTAGGATACCTTTGCCTCCAAGGAGTCCAGAATCAGAACTAGATACTCCAGACACTGAGTCGGGACCAGGACTGACTCCTGAATGTTCAGGAACCACCCGAGTCCCTGAGGGTCTGATTGACGATAGTCACCTTTCCTCTAAGTCTGATCCACTTTCTGCTCTTAGCAGAAGATCGTCCAGATAGCCCACGACAGCAATACCTCGCTGTAACAGAAGGCTAGAACCGGAGCAAGCACCTTGGTGAACACCCTTGGTGCCGAGGCTAGGCCGAAGAGCCACAATCGATAGTGGACTTCGCTGATCGCAAAGCGCAGAAACTTCTGGTGACTTGCGCAGATCGGAACATGCATGCAGGCGTCCTTGAAGTCCAAGGACGCCAGAAGAAAATCCCTTTGGTGGAGTGTAGCGATCACCGTGCGAATGGATTCCATGCAGAATTTCTGCACCTTCTCGAAGGCATTCAGGGCCTTGAGGTCCAGGATAGGTCGAACCACGTCCTATTTTTGGGACGACAAACAGATTCGAGTAGAATCCCTGAAAACTCTCCTGTGACGGAACTGGCACAATCACTTCGGACCTGATCAAATCCTGCACAGCCCCCAAGAGGGCTGCCCGACAGGTAGAAAGGAGAGGAAGATTTGAGGGAAAGAATCTGTCTGGGGGCCAGGATCGGAATACTATCATGTATCCTGAGGTGACCACCTCGCACACCCACCAGTCGGAGATTCGGGAGGACCACCGATTCGTGACCTGCAAAGTCGTCCCCCCACCCCAGAGTCGGGCGGAGGCAAGACTTCACGCGGAGGCGGGCTTGGGAGCCGCTTGTTCGGCTTACGCACCCAGGGGCACTTGTGCCCACCAGCCGCACTGCCGTCAGTCTGAGAGGGCCTACCCGTGGACTCTGACTGACGAAAAAAAAAAAAACGTTTTGCTGGAAAGGAAGGCCCCTGTTTGCAGCGGGCCTCCTCACCCTTGCTAGTCTAAGGAAGAAGAGTGCTTTTACCTCCCATGACATCCATGACGATGTCATCCAGAGCAGCACCGAAAGGTCTACCACCTTTAAATGGTAGATCCGTCAGGAGCTTCCTAAGGCTAGGTCAGCAGACCAGCACTTCAACCAGATAAGACGACGCAATACCACTGCCGAGACAGAGGCCCTGGATATTAAAGGGGCCGCGTCCAACGTGGCGTCGCACACATAAACCAGGCCCTGAACCAGTTGGTGGGCCAAAGCAACTGTGTCTGGAGGAAGATTATGCTCCTGTACAGCTAGGTGCAACATTTTTGCCCAACCTGTAAGTGTTTAAGACACAAGGGTCGCCGCTACCACAGGCCGTAGGGCAGATCCCAACAAGGCAAACATAGCTCTGCTCACCACTTCTGACCTCCTGTCAGTGGGGTCCTCAAATGCAGGAGTCCCCTCCATCGGGAGAGTGATGGCCTTGTTCAACCGGGCGACTGGAGGGTCGACCCTGGGGGAGAAGCCCACTTTTTAAGTAGGGCATCTTCAAGGGGTATCTGATAGACAAACGCCGCGGGACCATAAAAAAATTCTTCTGCGGCTTTTCCCAGACCTTATCAATGAGCTGGTCAAAGAAAGTACATATGGAAAAACCTCTTTAGAAGGCCTGGCCTTAAAAGAACCAAAGGAGACTGTATCCGCTTGAGGTTCTGCATCCGCAGCATTTTAGCTTGAGAGTGTCCCTCACCGCAGTCATGAGTACACTAACAAGCGCCCTGTCATTTACTGACTCAGAACTGGAGTTTTCCTCATAAGGAATGTCCTGTTCAAAACCATCCAATACATTCAGAACTAGGGTCCTGAGCGGTAGTGGCTAGGCCCATATCTGAATCAGCGCACTGCCCTCATGAAGTAAAGTGGGAAGAGGGCGCTTTTTGCTCCCTTGCGCTTGCACACAGCTCCCATCCTGGTCAGAAATGATTCCAGGACTGCCCACAACTGGTCCCTAGGGACCGCAGGTGCTGAAGCACTGCCTGTTGTCCACTGACGTTTAGGGGAAGCTGGTGACAGAGACTCCATATTGCCCCCCTCTGAGACTCCTCAGATAAGAAGTCCACCCACAGGCCGTGCTGACTGACTGAGGAGGGGGCGCCCAGGGGACTCACCAAACCGGACCAGGGACCGCTCAGTTCCGCTGTCTGTACCGCGCTGTGTCAGCACTGGTGAGCTGTGAGGAGATTTGCGCTGTTACAGCAGCGCTAGAGGCCAAAACTAGTGCTGAAGAGCGCGCGGGCTACAAGAAAATGGCCGCCACACTTCACTGAGTCGATCCGCGGCAAGATGGTCGCCATGACTCAGCAAAAGTGAAAAAAACAGCACACACACAGCGCCACTCGGCGCTCAGGCCCCAAAACACACAAAAAAAGGCCCCAAGCATATCTGCAGACCAGCATTAGCCCCTCCAAGAACAGTGTGACCCCCAGGCACCCCACACAGCACAGCGCCAGCAATGGTGACAGAGAGTGACAATGAAATACAGGGGGAGACAGGGAAAATCCCCCACAGAGAAACACACAACCTTTTGTACTCACCTGCAGGCAGGAGAGACTACTTACCCGTCCCCTGAGGGACCCACTGGTGTGTTTCTGACAGGACTATCACAGTGCAGTACTGAGTAGCTGTCGGCCCGGTCCACCGCGAAAGATACAGTCAGTCAGGAACTGTTCAGTCTTGAGAGGACCGTGGGAGCATGAAAGCAAACCCGGCCACCCCTGGAGTCATGGGGCCTGTCGTGAACTGAGTCTCACGCACACAAGGCGAGGATCAGCACGCTCGATGGTCGGACAGGGAAGACTACGAGGATATCTTGTACCCAACCTGTTGCCCAGCCGACAGTTGATAGAAGATTCTCAAAAATAAAATAAAAAAGAATTCCAGAAAAGGAATAAAAATAGGTCAGGAGACTGGCTTTTGAGAGAGCCACGTCTTCTCCTTCTGCTAGGCAGAAAAAAACTGAAGTCTGCTGACTGCAGTGGGAGGGTTATGTCCGGAGGGACCGCCCCCTGGGTGGGGCTGTTCAGCTCTGGCTTTTAGAATGTATGTATAACATTTCACATTCTGCCTAGGTCTTCTCCTGCAAGCAGGGACATAACCACGTGTAAAGTGTAAAGAGACACCGTGTCAGTCCATGGATGATAAGAGAAAAATGTTTTTAAAAGTTGTCACAGTTTGTAAATTTTTAGTCCCTTGGTGCTGCCCCCTCCAACTCTGCGGCCTTAGGCACTGGTCAATTAGTACCATTGGGTACTGAGTGCATTCACACATTTTCTGAAACCTGGATCATACAGATAATGTTAATAATTTCTGGGCTACATAAAATGCAACACAAAAATGTTGATCCATGGGCCAACAAGTCCAAGTGTTTTAGGCTCATACACCGACTTTACTTTATGTGTGAACTATCCCACTAATGGCTTCAACAGAACAAGTCAAACAAAGCCAAAGAAGTTTCCCAGCCCAACTTACCAACCAGCCTGCTCCCAACCGAATTAACCTGTCTAACAGTCTGCGTTAAAAACAGGGGTCTAGTTTGCACACATTTTGCAAATATGTGCGTAAGTTACAGAACCACTTCATGGCACCCCAGTATTATCTTCAGTCCTAACTCTATACATTTTTGAGAGCCCCCATAGTAGAAGCACATGCATAATGATGGATAGATAGAGGGCAGGTGAGCCTGGAGGGAGCCCACTCCTCCTTAAAGGCACAGGGGCACACTGGACACCCAACACAAAGCACAATGGCAGAAAAGGTGTCCAGTGTCTCCCCTCACCAGTATTCCAACAGTACAAACAAATGGCCACTGCCCCCACCTATAACTGGCCTTCGCAGCAAGGAGCACATGGAAGACAGGATCATTTGGTTGGTAGCAGGCTGGGGGCAGTGGCCTTTTGTTTGTGCTGTTGGAATACTGGTGAGGGGACACACTGGACTCCAGGCTCACCTGGCCTGGTTGGTAGGTTAAGCTGGGAATTTTCTTTGGTTTTGTTGGACATGAGTAGCCCTCCTATGTGCTCCTGGCTGCAAAGGCCAATTATAGGAGGAGGGCACCCAGCACCCCCCTCCCCCCTTCCAACACACTGAGAGCCTTGCCTTTTTTTAGGTAACTTGGCTGTAAGTCACCTAAAGTGCAGCAGAAACACCTCAACAGGTTCACACCCTAGGCACTACATACATCCAGCCCATGCCAACACCTTATGAAACCTTGTGAAAATTGATTGATGTAGAAGTACTGTATATTCATGAGTGATCACCATAATATTTCATCTAATGAAACAACTATATCTCTTTTTGGTACAATTGTTCCATTGAGTGAATGGATCAAAAACCATATGGAGTACGAAAGACTCCAGCCTCCTATGATAATACATTTTCTTGATGGTGCCAGAGACTACAGAATCTGACATGAAAGACTTTAACCTTTAACCCTTCAACAGAAGGATGATGTGACATAAGTATCACCTAGGAGAAAGAAATATAAAAAACATACTGGCTGTGTGACTGGGGACTTAGAGGCAGAGAAGCATGATTAAAGTTTACACAAGGTAGTTGACAGTCAGATCCCAAACCACACCAACTTTGGTAAGCCTTGCCCCTGCAGAGCTTGTCTACCCTCTCAAACTGAGGATAATAGGCTGAGCTGCTTAAACTGCAATAGTCAAATGCTCTTTGCTCATTTGTTATATCTTTAAAATGAAGACAAATGTAGGTCAAGCAGCTCAGCCAATTGTCCAGAAACTAAAAGGGCAGACCAGCTCTGCAGGGGCAAGGCTTACCAAAGCAGGTGTGGTTTGAGAGCAATATGGGCATGGATTTGGATATCAGAGCAGGTTTTATTAAGACAGAAAGAATGGTTACCTGACACCTTTGCATTGTAGGTCAAACATGCTGTTTCATTACCAGTGCATTGCATGGTATCTTTAGCATCACACCAGTCTGAATTTTCTGCTACACAGGTTGGACATGTTATTCCATTGTATGATGATATTGGTCCTGTCACTATTAGAAATATAAGGGAAAATAAAATAGTTATAATTTTATCAGACAAATTATCGACACATGTAGATGAAAATCAGGTTTCTTCTCATTTAGCAAAGTCTAAGTGATATTGTGTGTTTGCAACCCCTGTGCCTGTAACCCTGTGCAGAAGATTACTACTGAAGATGAGACACAACTCTAAACAGATGCACAGTTAAAAAGTGGTCATGATCAGGTTTCATTCCATTGTAGTGCATCCTTAGAGCAGCTGGAGAGGAAAATGTAGCACCCTATCCTATACAGGGGTGCTATCTAAATGTAATCATGTTGGTTGGTAGCCAGGCTAGACTGATTTATAGTCTTTTTGTACAATTGGTTTTCCCCTAAATTTAGTGGAGCTTTGGTTTCTCTCTGCTACCAGTAGCTACTGTAAGACTGAGTTATGAATATTTATGTTCCTCCAAGTCGGATGTTTACTGGCACTGGTGTATGCTGGGGAAAGCATACATATTTGGGGAGGACCATATGAGCTCTCTCTTCCACCTCGGCTGGGGCCTGGGGAGAGTAAATATGACAGAGCTGTTATTTTAGGCCTCCCCATCAGAAGAGGTCGTTATGTGACTGTGTTTGGAGATTTCCCTGTCTGGATGCAGCATGAAGTCCTAATAAGAGTCCTTGCCTCCAGGGGTCAGGGGGGAATACAGAATGTATGAATCAAGCTATATACCCTTGTAGTCATTTTGTCCAAAAATCTGTCTCATTATTTCTGCTTAGAATTGCCTTGCTGTGTGACAGAAATGATAAATGTACAACTTTGACTCTTTCTTTAATAAAGACCACCAGCCTACTGCTGATAAATAATCACCCTTTGCCAATTAATATACTGTATTTAAAGTGTATAGCATAAATAAAAAAATAAAAAAATCTATATCGATTTAAAGCAAGAAGAATGGGTTACAAAAATTACCAATTTTTACAATTTTGTTCCCTTTGCGTTGATTCCATATAAAGGTAGAACCAGACAAAGTGTTCCATGTGAAATTAAAAGTGAACTTACTATCTAGATGTTTTTGAGTAATACATTAGTATCAGGGCCTAGATCGCCTGCTGGGTGCTTCCCAGACTAGGAAGTTGCAGTTCCAGTGTCCACCAGCCAGTGTCTCCCAGCAGCCAACAGATTCCAGTAATCAGTCTGCACATGATGCTGGTTGCTGGAAGTATATTTACTTCTACTGGTTCACACTGACTGTGGGTTTGAAATCATGCAAGTTCAGCTGAACTCGAACACTTTTAAACAGGCAATGCAGTCCAACTTCAGGGGTGATTTGAGAGACATCTGTGCGGGTTCCTGCACAGATGTCTATTCAAGTCACCCCCTGAAATCTTCAAAAGTAGTACAGGAACTACTTTTGAGAATCTGTGCGGCGCTGCAAAGTTGGCGTCACACTGATTTGGACGGTGCCATTGCCTGGAATAGCTGCTGATTTGGAATGCGATTTGACATGTCATATCGCATGCCAAATCAGTTCAATGTGAACGTGGGTTTAGTCTCTCCTCCACTATTACACTTTGCATTATGCTTGCTGTGCTAGCTCAGATACTGCTGCCATTTATCCTGCTCCTGATCTTGCTCTTGCCCTGCACCTTGTATATAGTTAGTTGGCTTCCTGTTAGTTAAGCATTTTGTATATATGGTTGTACAGTAGTTCACTTGTATCTTCACATTTTCTTGTTTATTGTTTTCCAGTGAGTGGATGTCTTTTGTTTTATTATTAATACATTTACTTTACTATATATAGTCTGGTGTTAATGTCTAAGTGTAGCTACACAGATCTGACCATCTCTGTTTCTGATTCCTGACAATTAGTTTTATTATAAAACAGCACAGATCTTGTTCTTTTGATACCTTAGTTAGCTGCTGTGAATCCAACCATTATACAAGCCGTTATAGTGTGGTTCAGTGACTATAACATAGTTATTGTCTCCAAAAAGTTTAATATAGGAAAATAAATAAATGTATCCACGGTGACCCTATGGGGTAAAGACACACAAACTTCAATGGTTGCAGGTGGAGAAGAATCTTTTTCCATGCAAGATAGAATAGGTCACTCTCAATGTCTCGGGGGTCCCAGTTCTGGATGCTCTGGCAGGTTCTCAGGCTGGGGGTGTACTAGGCCTGTTCAGAGGTGCCCATTTTCCACAGCCCCAGGAAGTGCCGGAATCCACCGGCTGCGTCCCTTGGAGCCTACAGCCGCATAGGACTCTCTCTCCATGGATGGATGGGGAATTCCTGCAGTGCTACATGCCATTTTATACTTCACTTTTGTAAGTAAATTTCTGTATGAATTCTATTACATCATAAAAACGCTACACTCAGATTGTCACTTGTGTTCTCTTCCTCGCCCATTTTCGCATGACTAAGGATGTGTTAGGGTCATCAGGTTTAACCCCTAGGTGCCGGTGGGCCTTGGCACCGAGAGGCTGCATATTTGCGTACCAATTTGCAGACACAACTGTGCCGAGAGTGCATGCCTTGTGCTCTTATGACACAGTTACCTGCGGCTAATGGAAAGCTCCCGATCATTTCTTGCGATCAGGAGCTTTCCAATCATGTGACCTCCATGACAGCCAATCACGGAAATCACATTAACATAAACCCCACCTCCCACATCTGAAACCCCTTAAAGGGCCAGGAGGCGCTGGAGAAAAGGGGTTAACAAACATTAACGTGCTTTATTGCACAAAGAAAAGCATTTTGTGGCTTTAAATTGCCAATTCCCCAGTTTCGAGTAAGGAAAACCAATGTTCAGTACTATCCCAGTGTGTGGTTTCTACTAAGTGGGTCTATTTTAGTTTGATGATGTCATCATTACAGCAAAAGCATCCACTGAGGTTATGTACTATTTGCGCACCTTAAATGATCACTTACACAAAGGTTCAGCTAGATTGCAGCCACTGGTTGAACAGACGGTGACCAGCTTTACTGTGCCATTGAGAACGCTGAGACTGCCAGAAATCCCACACTGGTCAAGTGGTAGACATGTGCTGTTATAGGTTTCAAAGCTGATATTACCTGGATAGAACCAAGAAATATATTAACAGTGAACTAGTGTCACTTTACTCAGTAACATATTCTGCAAATATTTTATTAACTTACCCAGAGTAGTTAATGAGTGAACCCTTCCACATACAGTACCCTTGGGGCAGGTTGTATTGGTGTCCAGGCAGTAGGTGTTGCTGGAATTGCCTTACAAAATATAAACAATCATTATAAAAATAGCAACATATAATAATTAGTATATTACTTGTCTGCTTTGTTTACCAAGCTGAATAGCTCAAGCTGAAATTTAGACAGACAGTTGAGTAGGTAAAATCAGTTATCTCCTCCCCTCCCCTTTGAGGTGTACAGTAAGTTTCAATTAGAGAAAGGGCTCCTGAAAGTGAACAGCTCCTAATGTGATTTGTTTTTAGAAACACAATCCATTGCGTGCACCCTTTAAATATTTATTCGTAAAAGAAATAAAGATTTTATATTAAAACAAAAAAAAAAAACAACTGCTGACAATTATTGGTGCCATACAGATTGTCACACATTGTCACACATGTCAAAATGTTATCCTAGAGTCTTCATGTGGGGTGGTGAATAATTAGGGGCATTGTGGGAATATAGAGATACATTTTGAAAATATTTTTAACAATTTAATCAAATTTAATTCATTTTAGTAATTGGGGAAAAATCTACACAAAAAAAATCCAAAGAACCACAGAAAAAGAGAAGTCAAATACCTCCGCAATAGCAGTTTGGCTGGTAAGCTATGCTTGTTCCTTTGATAGAGTATTTTTGACTGCTGCAGGTACTTTGCTGCGTGCAACCCCGAATAGTTGACACACTTCCTGGGAAAAAATAAATAAATAAATCAATGGCATGTTCTACATCAATATTTCTTATTCTAAAGTATCTACTTGACAAATAACATTTAGAATAATGGTAGCATTATTATTATCATTATTTTTATTATAATACAGGATTTTCACAGGGCCAACAGTTTGCACGGCACTTTACAATATAGAGGGGGGGGGGGGCAGTGCAACTACAACACAGTTCAATACAGAAAGCATAGGAATTTAGGTTGAGATGGGGTAGACTTCCCTGAAAAAATGAGTTTTCAAGGATCACAGAGTTATGGAAGGCCTTGTATGTTGTGGTTAGTATTTAGAATTTTATACGTTGGGCTAGTGGAAGCCAGTAAAAGGAAGCAGTCATGGATCAGTTAGTAAGGTGTATCAGGCTATGCACATTAAAGTATTTACCAATTCCTAACAAACAGTATGCATTCTTTAAAAACAGATTTCACTGACCTCTCTAACTGTAGGTGATGTGGAATAATTAATCCTCAAAAATCACAACAAGAGCATACTAAAGTTGTTTAGGGTTGGCTGTTGTTGCTCTATTCCCCCAGACCTTTCAAGGATTGTGTTTTATCTGAGATTAGAATGCTAAATAGCTTTTGAATAACTGCTGAGAGGACAGAGCAGGGAAAGCCAAAAATACACCCTGGGAATGACGCCGCCGAAGCCTGACAGGTCTTATGCAGCCGAGGACGGGGCCACCCGTTACATGACCCCATCCCCCTCTGACGCAAGTGGAAACCCAGGCTTTCCCAGTGATGTGATGGATGACCCCGCCCCCCTCTGATGCAACGCAGGTTTCCCTTGCATCAGAGGGGGGCGGGGTCACCCGTCACGTCACTGTGGAAGCCCAGGTTTCCCCTTGCGTCAGAGGGGGCGGGGTCACGTGACAGGTGCCCCGCCCTAAGCTACATAAGACTTGTCAGGCTTCAGCGGCGTCAGTCCCGGGGTGTCTCTGCTCAGCTGAAGAAAGGACCGTGTGCTGTTCCTCGTAGCTGGACATCGTCGCTGGAGTCTGGAGAGATCATCCATCGCAGGATACCGACATCGTGGAGATCGAGAGTGGATTACCACCGCTGGAGACTTTTTTTTTTATTCTTTTTTTTTTTTTTAATAAAGGACTTATCCCAACTGTGTCTGTGTGTTTTTATGCAATTTTTTACACTTTCTTTGTGAAATGGTAGGGGTACAATTTACCCCGTTACCAATTCACATAGGGGGGGCGGGATCTGGGGGTCCCTCTTGTTAAAGGGGTCTTCCAGATTCCCATAAGCCCCCCGCCCGCAGACCCCCACAACCACCGGGCAAGGGTTGTGGGGATGAGGCCCTTGTCCCCATCAACATGGGGACATCCACCCCATGTTGAGGGCATGTGGCCTGGTACGGTTCAGGAGGGGGGGCGCTCTCTCGTCCCCCCTCTTTTCCTGCGGCCTGCCAGGTTGCGTCCTCGGATAAGGGTCTGGTATGGATTTTTGGGGGGAACCCCACGCCATTTTTTTTAAATTTGGTGCAGGGTTCCCCTTAATATCCATACCAGACCTGAAGGGCCTGGTAATTGAATTTGGGGGGACCCCCACGCATTTTTTTTTTTATCAATGACTTTCAATGTTTTTTCTCTGTAATTGCCGGGACCAGCAATTCATTATAGCCGTGAGCAGTTTTAAATTACTTTTTTTCCTTCAGAAATGACATTTTGTGCAGAGACTGTTCTAAGCACGGGAAACAAGCGCTGCTTTACAGGCATACTATACACCCCCCAGGTACGAAATTTAAAGAAATATTTCACTTTTATTGTTTCACTTTAAGCATTATTAAAATCACTGCTCCTGAAAAAACTGCAGTTTTTAAAACTTTTTTTTGCATTGATACATGTCCCTGGAGCAGGACCCGGGTTCTCAAACACTTTTTACGACAATAACTTGCATATAAGCCTTTAAATTAGCACTTTAGATTTCTCCCATAGACTTTTACAGGGTGTTCCGCGGCTTTTCGAATTTGCCGCAAACACCCCAAATTGTTCACTGTTCGCCGAACGGGCGAACAGGCAATGTTCGACTCGAACATGAGTTTGACTCGAACTCGAAGCTCATCCCTAGTCAATACCATTTCCCATATCCCTGTATATTGCGTTCGCTAGGATGCTCATCCAATCATTTTTTTTTTACATTTCCGACACTTCCCGTTCACACCACTGATTGTGGAAGGGAGTTCCACATCCTTACCGCTCAGACAGTAAAGAAGCCCTATGCAGTTGAGGGTTATACAGGGGGCACTGTGATGGGGGCTGTGATTTCTAGGGGCACTTTAATGTAAAGGGGCACAGTGATATAAAGGGGGCTGTACTATAAAGGGGCACTGTAATCATTACAGTGCCCCTTTACAGTTCAGTCCCCTTTATATCACAATATCCCTTTGCATTACAGTGCGGAGGACCCATCACAATCATGGATTATCCCGTAACCAAAAATTTGCCTGCTTAGTCTAAAATGCCCAGGCCTATTTTTCGTCCCAGTTAGGGCCTGGCAAGAAGTATAGCCATCCATGCTCTGTAGCATTAATCTGTTAGATTCCAGGCTGAAAATTTGATATATTTGTATGAGTCGGATTGTGTTTCACCTCTATTGTTATTTTGGTTATTTTTAGATCTGTTTCACATTTCCATTTTGTAGAAAACTTCTTGGAAGTGAACATTTGTGGTCTAATAAAACAATGTACAATAAAAGAAAGTTATCTCGATAATACACACAAGGAGTTTGTTGATCTTATGGCTATCACGTTCACCAGGGGAAGCCTATACTTTATGACATGCAGCAGGAATACCTTTTCTCTTTAGGTTCCTTGCAATAAAATGACTTACCAGCTATATTAGTAGAATAGAGAACACAGACGTCTTCCTCTCCTGTGCACTGCAGAGTCTGATTATTGTAACACCAAATGGAGGAAGATGATTGACAGGCTGAACAGGTCACACCATTGAGTTGAGGGCTGGTAGATGGTACTTAAAAAATAAATAAATACAAAATTACATACATTAACTGAGTATAAAATCACATTTTGGCTCTAACAGGTGCCTACATTGCAATGAGTCATTGAACCAGCTACTGTTCCCCTAGGCCAGTGATGGCAAACCTTGGCACCCCAGATGTTTTGGAACTACATTTCCCATGTTGCTCAACTACACTGGAGAATGCACGAGCATCATGGGAAATGTAGTTCAAAATCATCTGGGGTGCCAAGATTCGCCATCACAGCTCTAGGCTAACCACTATTCCGTAGCTCCAATGATGGGGGCAGGCACTTTCCTTGACTCATCTATACCTGTGTAGAGAACAGTACTGGAATAACATAATGACAGTATTGCAACATACAGTGAACAAGTAAAGTGAAAGTAATACTATGTAAGACACCACCCAAATGTGGTAATTGTCTTCTTCAATGTGCCTTCAAGGGATGTACTGTATGTGTTGATTTTAGTAATGCGCATATATTTACTCCTTAATTGTACTGGCTCTATGCCATTTTACTGCGTAATTATTATTGCCTAATTCTGTAAGTGGCTGCATTATTATTATCATTATTATTATTAATGTAATTAAGCTTGGTTTCTCTTTCTTATTTAAGTTCATTTGCATTATCAGCTATGAGTAAGCATCATTTGTTGTGAAACATGTCAGCTAATTTTTGATCAGTGTGTCGTGATGTGCAATGTATGCTTTGGATTCCTGGACTTTTGAAATAAAGGCTTTTTATCTTGGAGTGCTGCTATCCAGAAAAATCCTTTTCCTGTTTTGCTCATACTTGCATTGCTTGCACCGTTGGTTGCTGGGAGGAGGTCGTTTGGAGGATATCTACATCTGAGCGGCTCCCTTTCTCTGCTTAATTTGCATTATGTTATTTATTCATGCTGGCCGCTATTAATTTTCAAGGGATGTTATCAATGGCCAGCTACAGAAAAGGATCACACAGAGCACCGCTTTTGCCATTTGCGAGACAGGCACTGTGGTGAGAGGAGCCCAGGGGCTGACTGACATTTTTTGGCCCAGGGGGCAAGTACAACCCAGAGGCTCATGGTGCAGCACCCTGGCTGCTCCTCCAGTTCTCCCTCTTCCCTGCCTCCTCTCGACTCCCAATTCCAGGCTGAGGCTCCGCTCCAGCTACTCTTTGCTCATCAGACAGATTGAGCTGGACAGCGCCTGCTACACCGACTCCAGGTTCCTGAGCTGGCCAGCAGGGGTTGCAGAGGGTGCTGGGGTGGCTCAGTCAAGGCTGCCTGGGGAAGCAGAGCCTCTGGTGGGGCAAGGAGCCAGCTCCTGATTGTAGATGGCATGCACCATCCTTGCGGGGGGGGAGCCTCCATTTTGTCCTCATCCCCCACTCGGTAGGACACAGGTGGAAACTTTTTACTCCTCTTCACCAGAAAGACTTTAGGCATGTCTGTGGTGGAAGTCACTGGCTCAGTCCTCCCCTGGAGGAGCCCCTCTCTTAGCTCGTGCCTTAGTCTGAGTAGAATTCACAGTTTTAGTGTCCAACCTGAGACCTTAGGGAAAACATGGCCCTTTGGTACTTGTGCAGTCTTCAAGCCCCAGTAGTCAGAACATTGGTTTTTAAAGGGACTGTAAACTATAGCAGTCTCAAATGCCCAATCCTTGATTGTCTCCTGCAGTATGCCTTTAGTCTCAAAACACTTCTATGTTATGTCTGCAATCGTTGACCATGTCCTGTACCATGTCTACAGTCTCTGACTATCTACTGTAGCGTTGCATATACTGAATGTTGTGTATGGCCCTTTAGTGACATCAGGGGCCACAGTTGAGGCTTTCTGTATCTATTAAGCTGACCATCACTGCACCATTTATGACAAAGAACTGGTCAATCTTTTAATAGGCTCCTACACACTGGAATACACTAGAAAAAGGGCAGATCTGGGCACACAGTGTGAAAGCAACAGCAGCCATTATCTGGACAGGGAGAATGAGATACACATCTCAATGGCAATAGCAAAGACCAAGAAATTGTCTGGAAGGAACTAGATCTACAGACTGGATATCTGGACTCAAGTGGTGGGCAGAGAAGACGGAGTACGGAGAGGGGAACCTGAGTGATGGACCTGAGAGGTCAATGCAGCAAGAAATGTATGACAGCCATGCAACTAGCATTTTCATATAAATAACTGAACAACGGCAGCCTACTCAGTTTTCTTAGTAGAGATTTATTTTAAAAAGAGCTTAGGGCATAGTACTTTACCTGGAAGAATGGATGGAGAACAGTTGTCAAAAGCGCAACACGAAGAGGACATCTTGGTGTTACCATCAAGTATGCTGATGCTCCCCGTTCTGTCACACTGGCTTGAAGGTATACATGAGCGGATGTACCTTGTTGACTTTGAACCACCTGTTATAAATTTATGCTAATTAAATGTACTATTTGATAAACTAGGTACGCCACATACTATATATATATATATATATATATATATATATATATATATATATATAGCACCAAGCATGAAAACTATTTTTGTTCCATAGAAACATAGAAAGAAAAAAGACCAAGTGGTCCATCGAGTCTGCCTCAATTTTTTTTTATGTATACTGTGTATATATATATATATATATATATATATATATATATATATATATATAAACAGACTCACAAGTTTTGAAAGTACCCTACAAGTATATTCTTATAGTCTTGATGGGGGAAGGCCCCTAGAACCTCAAAATGTGCTGGCTTGTTTTTTTCAGATATAAATATTTGGACTCTCAACCATTATGTGTGCTTTATCTCTTCTAAATCTTTTCATCACATGATGACATAACTGTATTTGAATGCCATAATAGCTGTCAGGACCAGGATCTGAACCCACAACCTCTACTGTGCCTGGAAGTGGTCTTGCTGAGCCCCCTGAGATACTGGACAGCTCCCTGTCTGTTTAATCTTGCATTGTCTCTTGTCTCTGGTGAACCTTAAATTCTTTGCTCCTCCATAAATGTTCTAAATTAAACAATGTCACTGCACTTTCTGTTTCCTAGATCATTGTGCTCTCTCCAGTCAATATCTTGCACCTTTACGTACCTGCAACCATTTGTTACTGACCTTTGGCTTGTTCCTTGACCACACCTCTGCTTGTTCCTAACCTGCAACCATTTGTTACCGACCTTTGGCTTGTTTACTAACTGTGCTTCTGCTTGATCTCTACCTGCTATATCTGCTACTGGGCCCGATTTGCTCACCTCCTGGTGGGGCAATCCTGAGTACTGTGACCTGTTTTTAACACTCAGCAAAATCCATCTCCACCACCAGGAGCTCCGGTGATTACCAGTTAGGGCTTGCTTAGACCCGACCCCCTTGGTGACCTTGCATCAATCGTAAGGCTGACCTGCTTGTGTAAATATCTGGCTGGTCTGTGGGTGCCTCTCAACTGCTATTATAGCTAATGGTCTGTGAGCCTGAGCCCTGATCGAGACATGGACAGATTTTTCAGCAGCTATACTCTAGAAGAATGATAAGACAATGGAATCTACTCCAGAAGGAACTAGGTTATAGGAGAGATAGGACATCCCCTATATACAGTACTTACATGTATCAAGGGTCTATTGTTCTTGTGGAGGATTCCTTTAAATGTGACTTACCCACAGTGGATTCTGTATATGAGGTTGCACACACATATCCTGAAGGGCAGGTAACTTTGTTTCCTGAGCAGTTTGTTGTGTCCGTACATTCCGCGCATGATAAAGAATAGCCTGCAAATTAATTTATAAAAGGAGGAAAGTCAAGATATTATGTATGGAGAAATATTGGCTACACGCAACTGACTGTAAATGACTGTCACCAAGTGAAAAGCAGGACGCCTCCAGTAGGGCTCATTTAACCTAAATGGATGAAAACCCGAGAACAAGACAGCCTTTGGTAATTGTTTTTATTGTTGTCTGTGTCCTCGTTGGGGGGGGGGGGGGGTGAACCCTCTCCATTTGTTCTGATAACCATATGTTCAGTGGTCAGCAAATAAAGTTAATCCTCTCTCAGTTGACTAGCCAACCATATAGAAATGTATGACCGGTTCATAAGATGCCTAGGTTGATTCTGGTTGTAAAAATTATAAGTCAAATGTTTATTTTTTTTTTTTTTTTTATATTTGAATGAGAGGCCTACAGGTAAGTATTTTAGTATTATAAGGGGACTTTCTTACAGGTTCAGCAGCATTGGGCAGTGGACCATAAAGAGACCCTGTCACCGGAACTTTTTAATAAAATTACTCCTATAAGATTATATGTGTATTTAACATATTCGACAAAAGCCAAGGCATTGTTTCCTTTTGCTTACTTTTAAAATAAAAGACTAAAAAAAAAGCCAAGACATGTACAGGATTATCCATCCAAGCTCACTACCATTATTGTAACACTGATTAAAAAAAAGCCTTTGAATACCTAAAACTATAATCAAATTTCATGCGTACCTCTAGAGGAGCAGATAAACTTAAAATCAAAATTCGATCCAGATCCTGTCATACTGTGTGACAGGTGGCTAAGGTAACAGTTACTTCTGGTGGCACAGCCACGAACGACAGAAGGAGTTCCTGTGGAGAAGAAAAAAACATTATGTAGTGAGATAGGTACACCTCTTACTGTACTTCAGAATTCAAATTTTATTTTATATATATGATGCTTAAACCAATAATAAAAGGTACTTTTAAAGGGTTTGTAAAGAATTAAAATTTTTTTAAAAAAAATAACAAACATGTTATACTTACCTCCACTGTGCAGCTTGTTTTGCACAGAGTGGCCCCGATCCACGTCTTCTGGGGTCCCTCTGCGGCTGTCTCGGCTCCTCCCCGCAATAACTCACCACCTATATGCGAGCGAGCTTGCATGGTGTGGAGTTATTGTGGGCGCGCTCCAGTGATACAGCCAGCGGCTATTGCCGCTCACTGTATCACTCGGCCCCGCCCCCCGGCACGCCGCGTCATTGGATGTGATTGACAGCAGCGCCAGCCAATGGCTGCGCTGCTTTCAATCCATCCGCTGTAGCCAATCAACGGCCAGGCTGAACGGCGAGGAGGATGTCGGGGCCGAGCGCGGGACTTTCGAGGGCTCAGGTAAGTAAAACAGGGGCTCGGGGGGGGGGGGGCGGTATTGTCGGATGTTTTTTCACCTTAATGCATAGGGATACATGTACTGTATGTCCGTATTTCATCCGAAAACGGATTGATGAAAAATGGACATACGGTCCGCAGGTGTGAAAGGGCCCTTAGTCTTGTGTTTCTTCCTTGGTGAGGTGGGAGAGACATTAAGAGGTCTATTTATAAGGCAGCAAATGGGACTTTTATCAAACGTTCTCTGGTGGGGAATCTTCCAGGTCCATGTGATTTTAATACATATAGCTTTTAACACATTTTAAAGACTTTTTGTATTTGCTCTATTGTCTAGTTTCTATACCTGATGAAGGGGGAGTGCTGAGCCCCCGAAACACGTTGAAAAATGAATAAACATCTTTTAAAGGACTATACAAGCTGGTGTGGCTCTCCCATCCTTTCAAAACTTTAGTAAACTCCTCTGGGGGTCCAGCAAAACCCCACAGTTTCTGGTGAGCAGCCTCTAGGACCGTAAACCACCCATTGTGTTATAGTGCATCTCCTTATGGTTCAGTGCTTCTACATCACAAAAATTGCATTTGTTTTAAATAGCAGTGATTGATTCTCCATCAGAGGATGTTTTAATGAAAATCACACTTGCTACTTTAAAAAATGGACCACTTATTGTGCCTAATAGGATATGTACATGGACCATTAGTAGTAGATTCCAATCTCTTAGTATTGTATAAAGATTTCTATTGTTGGCCGTGCATGTGACTATTGTTAAGAGTCTTCAGCTTTTGAAAAATGATTACTTGTGATATAATGGTTCATGCCAATCTGCTTCCTATGGTTTGAACCATTATTCCAGCTGATATACCAAACTGGAGTTGAAAACAAAATTTGAATAGCATTGTGGTGGCCATCTTCACTACAGATTTGATTATTTAAAACCAGTGAAGGACCAGGTGGATTGCATACTGCTGTAGACTGTTCAGTTCCATATGACTTTTCCCCCTGTACTGACCCTACTTTGGATGGGTGAGGCTTGTCAAGGTGGCCAAATGTGGACATGGTTAATAGGATAGGTCCAGAAGCTGAAGGTTGGGAGATACAGCTTATACCTACAGTATTTAGATTTCTGGATGTTACAGTGATAGGATACACATTGGAGGAGATTTACTAAAACTGGTGCACTCAGAAGCTGGTGCAGCTCTGCATGGTAGCCAATCAGCTTCTAACTTTGGCTTCCTCAATGAAGCTTTGGCAATAAAACCTGGAAGCTGATTGGTTTCTATGCGGAGTTGCACCAGATTTAGCTTGCTCCAGTTTTAGCAAATCAACCTCTTTTTTTTCCAATATTCTATGACATTAAGCATGGTGAGGCAGCTTAAAAATGAGTGGAATTTAACTGCACTTACCTGACAGTTTTGAACTGTAAATTAAACACACGTTCTCACTCCCGATGCATTGCATGGTATCCTTTGCTGCACACCATTCAGAATTTTCAGACATACAGGTTGGACATGTCACCCCATTGTACCCTGAACTGGAACTTGGTCCTGTCACTTAGTAAACAAATAAAATAAATTTGTCAAAAAATGTTGATTTTGTCAAAAACATTATGTCAGGGGAAAAACACTGCGGCACTCCCTGCTGTTTTACTATAATTTAAGAACAAAACCACATATATTAACAGTTTTATCAGGCTTTACCAGGCAAAGTAACAGACTTGCACAGTGGCAGCCTGTCCATTAGGGGCACACGGTGCCACCCCCCATCCATCCGTTCGGCCCCCTAATCTACATGCAGGGCGCCAGACGCATGGATTCCAATGGGGGTTTCTTTTTTTGTTAAGCACGTGATTAGAGCCTGAGGCTCTAATAGGCTTCAAAAAATGGTGGGCTCGAAGTGCAGAGCACTGTGCCCCGAGCCCACCCAGTTGTGTTACAATGAATATTTACTATTGTCAGACTGATTCTCCTCCCGTCCAAGTAGGAAGCTGGTCCCACTGAGACTCGTCACTCGATTGGCTGAAAGGACAGGCAATCCTATTGGCCTCCTAGGAGGAGGGGGGCAGCAGAAGCACGAGCGTCATGAGTAACGCACTAGAAGCCGTCGCCCGGAGGGAAGCGCTGCCCACTTGATGGGGTAAGTGCGGGGCCGACCAAGCGAACGACGTGGGGGGTGCGATTGACACAACCGACCGACTGACTCACGTTGTGGTTGACCCGACCGGGCGTGGGGGGGGTGGGTGTTTGTGGGGGCATTGTTTTCCAGCCCCCCACGAAAAAAAACACTAGCCGCCACTGGACATGCATATATTTTATATACAATATATTTATTAAAAGACATGATAAGGAACCTGTACCCAATATATTACAAGCAATAAGAGGGCCTGGGGGTAGCAAGAGGTTGTGCTATAAAGGATATATACAAACATCCACTTTTAAGTCTAAACTAAAAACTACCTTTTAAATATTATTTTAGCTGTATGATCAAGCAAAAGTAGTGCCTATTAATGTATAATCTTCTAACACAATCATGGCCAAACATGGCACCATGCATTGAAGATAACCTTAGCTTCAAGAAATCATCTACTAATAACCATAGAAGTAAATGGAAAAAAAGTTATTAGCCAGTTATAGTGGCAATCCCCATAATTTTGCCAAAAGAATATTGGTTGCAAGAAGTTTGGGCTCAAGGATGTCAATCAAGGTGTTCTCGGAAATCCTGTTTTTATTCATATAAGTGATGGCACTTTTACAGCCATTTGTATCTTTCTCTTTGGACAAACCAAGTTAATCTCATATGAAACACAATTAAATCTCTATGATGAATGGGATATGGTGTGATTTTCGAGCAATCACTTACATATGGGTTCCGGTAGATTACAGGTGTTGGTAGAGCAGATGGTCACCAGCCTTAATGTTCCATTCATAGAGCTTGCACTTCCAGGGATTCCACATTGATATATCGGCAGACATGTACTGTTATTTATTTCAACACTTGTATTACCTGTTTAAAAAGAGCTTCATTGGTATTTGTGAAGTGAAGCTTCAGATTTAAGGCAAGTATTCGTTTTGGCATATGTATTACTCACCCACAGTAGATAGAGCATGAACCTTTGCACAGATGGTGCCACTAGGACAGGTTACGTTGGTGTCTGGGCAATATGTATCGCTGGAATTGCCTAAAAAAAAAAAATGTATATAAATTTTCTCAAGGGGTATGAAACTACGGCAAAGGATTGAAGGTGTAATTCTAAAAATTGGAGATACACTTATGCCGCGAACAGACGATCGGACATTCTGACAACAAAACCGTGGATTTTTTTCCGACTGCTCAAACTTGCACAACTTGTACAACAAGTACGACAAGCCGAGAAAAATGAAGTTCAATAGCCAGTGTGGCTCTTCTGCTTGATTCCTGTTGTAATATGTTGGCCGATTTATGTGGGATATTATATTATTATATGTATATATTATTACATTTATGTATAAGTCCAAAATTGACCAGGCCAGATTTTAGTTGACATTGGCATCTGTAATCTAATTGCACATATCAAAGGGGACTTGTTGATGTTAATATGCAAGAATCCAGGACAAGTCGATCGTGTGTGGGCCCCATCTGACTTTTTTCCATCGGTGTTAACAAATAGAACATGTTTTAAATTTTTCCGATGGAAAAAAAAAACGATAGGAAATTCCGATCGTCTGTGTGGAACTCCAACGGAGAAAAACCCCACACATGCTCAGAATCAAGTCGACGCATGCTCAGAAGCATTGAACTTAATTTTTCTCGGCTCATCGGAGTGTTTTACGTCACCGCGTTTTGGACGGTCGGAATTTTGTCTGATGGTGTGTAGGCAAGACTGATGAAAGTGAGGTTCATCAGAATTCCGACGGAAAATTCCATTGGATTTTATTCCATCGGAAATCCGATCGTGTGTACTGGGCATTAGTATAGTTTAGGAAGAGTGCATCATAATTTGGATTTCTTCCAGAAAATTCTAACTTTAACTTTCCCAAATGAGGAATAAACTCCTCCATTTTTAGATCTGTGATGGACATGAAACCTGCAAATATATTCTGTTTTAAGAAGGCTCTATTGTTTTTCTTAATAATTGTGGGGGAAATGGTGGGGGCACTTTTTGGTTCCTTTCAGCCCACCTCATCATAAGGTGTCTGGCTGTTCCCTTTTAATATTCCCAAATAATTACATAACTGTATGAATGCATAAATTACAATACCTCCGCAATAGCAGGTAGTCTGGTACGTAATAGCTGTTCCATTGACACTGTATTTCTGACTACTACAGGTTCCTTGTTGGGTACAACCACGAATGGATGACAAGCTTCCTGTTAGAAAAAAAAAAAAAGAGTAGCTAGTAGAAGGAATCAGAATTGTGTGTTTGTGCAGAAAATATGTATTGTGTGTATTGGCGCATGTGTGTACAATTTTATTTCATAATATGTATTTCCAGAAAGACAAAAGCATCAGCAATGTTCCTTCTTATCATCCACAAGAACACTAAGTGCACAGGGACAGTAAGTGTAATGCCGCGTACACACGACCGTTTTTCATGACGAGAAAAATGCCATTTTTTAAATTGGTCATTAAAAACGATCATGTGTGGGCTCCAGAGCATTTTTTGCGATGTGAAAAATGGCCAATAAAAATTTCAAACATGCTCTATTTTTTCTCGTCATTTTTCACGTCATGAAAAACGGCCGTGTGTAGGCTTTAACGACGTGAAAAAAATGCGCATGCTCAGAATCAAGTGATGAGACGGAAGCGCTCGTTCTGGTAAAACTAGCGTTCGTAATGGAGATAGCACATTCGTCACGCTGTAACGGACTGAAAAGCACGAGGCTGAAAAGCCCGAATCGTCTCTCACCAAACTTTACTAACACGAGGATCAGCAAAAGCAGCCCAAAGGGTGGCGCCATCCGAATGGAACTTCCCCTTTATAGTGCCGTCGTACGTGTTGTACGTCACCGCGCTTTGCTCAAGCATTTTTTTTTCATGATAGTGTGTAGGCAAGGCAGGCTTGAGAAGAATCACGTCAAGAAAAACTTTCTTTTTTTCAATGACAATAAAAACGGCCATGTGTACGCGGCATTAGGCGTAACATATTTGGAACCCACCCTCCCCAAAAAATATACAGTGCCTCGAAAAAGTATTTATACACCTTGAAATTTTCCACATTTTGTCATGTTACAACCAAAAACATAAATGTATTTTATTGGGATTTTATGTGATAGACCAACACAAAGTGCCACATAATTGTGAAGTGGAAGGAAAATGATAAATGGTTTTCAAATGTTTTTACAAATAAATATGTGAAAAGTGTGGGGGGCATTTGTATTCAGCCCCCCTCAGACAATACTTTGTACAACCACCTTTTGCTGCAATTACAGCTGCAAGTCTTTTGGGGATGTCTCTACCAGCTTTGCACATCTAGAGAGGGAAATTTTTGCCCATTCTTTGCAAAATATCTCAAGCTCTGTCAGATTGGATGTAGAGCGTCTTTGAACAGCAATTTTCAAGTCTTGCCACAGATTCTCAATTGGATTTAGGTCTGGACTTTGGCTGGGCCATTCTAACACATGAATATGCTTTGATCTAAACCATTCCATTTGTATCTCTGGCTGTATGTTTAGTAGACATGTGCATTTGTTTTCGTCCGAATGCATTTTCGTCCGAATTTCTGGGATTTTCGCGTTCGTTTTAACAAACGATAAGGAATGTGCAGAGTCCGAAATCCGAAAGATCCGATATAAAAATGCTTTATTTTAGTTTTGTTGCGACAACAGTTCGATATAGATAGAAGATTCGACATGACGGTGACAATAGCGATCTGTGTCTATCAAATCTGCGGTTGAATATGGCTAACCTAACTCTATTAGTCTCTATTAGTCTGAGATTATTTGACATAGAGAAAGATTTGACATTATAGAGACATGAAGATTCAACGAAGCAGCTAAAAACATACGATCGCCACGAGCAGACATTTATGGTCAAATGCTCCGCCCATAGGCTATAGAAGAATTCTAATGTTGGTTGACTAGTAATAATAATTAATAAATATAATTATTACTAGTCATACAACATTAGAATTCTACTATAGCTTGTGGGCAGAGCATTCGACCAAAAATATACGATTGCGGCGTCGTACAGTTTAGCTGCTTTATCGAATCTTCTTAGAACATTCAACAGACACCGCAAGCCTTCAATGACGGATTCAACCTTAATTAATTCGGATTTTCGGACAAATGCATTTCTTAACGAAACAAAATAAATAAAAACAAATTTTTCGGAAGTAACTAAATAATTTTATTTTTCGGACGAAAATGAAATTCCTAACCAAAATATTTCAGTGTGCACATGTCTAATGTTTAGGGTCGGTGTCCTGCTGGAAGGTGAACCTTCGCCCCAGTCTCAAGTCGTTTGCAGAATCTAACAGGTTTTCTTCTAATGCCTCGTACACACGACCGATTTTCCCGTCTGAAAAACTGCCATGAGAGCTTTTGGCCGGGAATCCTGGCCGTGTGTATGCTCCATGCTCCATTGCTGTTTTCCGACGGGAAAACTACCGGGAAACAAAAGAGATCAGGATCTCTTTTTTCCCGTTCGTCTGTATGCTTTTCCGACGGGAAAAAAAACGTGCATGCTTGGAAACAATTCGAGGCATGTTCAGAGGCATAGAACTTAATTTTGTCGGCTCGTCGTAGTCTTTTACGTCACCGTGTTCTTGGCAGTCAAACGTTCACCGGACTTTTGTGTGACCGTGTGTATGCAAGGCAGGCTTGAGAGGAATTCCGTCGGGAAAACCATTGTTTTTTTTTTCCCGACGGGAAAACCGGTTGTGTGTACGAGGCATTAGATTGCCCTATATTTGGCTCCATCCATCTTCCCATTAACTCTGACCAGCTTCCCTGTCCCTGCTGAAGAAAAGCATCCCCACAACATGATGCTGCCACCACCATGTTTCACGGTGGGGATAGTGTGTTCAGGGTGATGTGCAGTGTTAAGCCTCGTACACACGGTCGGACTTCCATCTGACTTTTTTGTGGATTTTTGTCCGAACGGAGTTGGCCGGGCACACCCATAGCATACACACCACAGGACTTTTCTGCAAATTTTCCCAAAACTTTTTCCAACATCACGTGGTTTTTCTGCTCTTTTCTGCTCTTTACCGCCACCCTTTGGTCAACTTCTGCTATTGTTGGTTGATTTTAACATTATTTGTTCTGTCCATCGGACAAAAGTCCGATGGTTTTCCGTACACACGGTCGGACTTTGCTCCATCGGACTTTTGTTGGCCAAAAGTTTGTCCGTTTGCAGACCGAACATTTGTCCGATGAAAAAAAAAAAAACCCAAAAAGTTTGTCCGATGGAGCGTACACACGGTCGGATTGTTGGTCCAACTTGCTCAAAATTAGGTTAATTTTTTTTTTTTTAAAGTCAGCAGCTACAAACACTGTAGCTGCTGACTTTTAATAAGGACACTTACCTGTCCAAGTCGCCCGTGATGTCGGTCCCCCGAGGCTGATCCCTCGATCCTGGCAGGTCCCGGCGCCGCCATCCTCACTAAGGGAAACAGGCAGTGGAGCCTTGCGGCTTCACTGCCCATTTCCTACTGCGCATGCGCGAGTCGCGCGGCGCTGTATGAATGGGCGGCTGCTCTCTGGGATACACACAGTTCCCAGAAGGCAGTGCGCCCCATTCACCAGAAGACACCGCGAGTAGGAAGAGGAAGAAGACCTGCCGAGGACTAGGAAGAGGCAGATTAGGAACATCCGCATAGCAACCGCCTTTTCTGTTAAGTAAATTTTTATTTTTTTTGCAGGATTTTCGTGTATTTTTTTTTTTTTTTTTTTAGGGTGGAACTCCACTTTAATTTGCCTATATGTTAATGCAAAATCTTGTTAATATGAAACTTTTAAAAGTTGACTTTAATAATTAGAGGTAAATCCAAAAAATACAATTGCTTACCATTTATGTTTGTAGAGTAGAGAACACACACAGTCTCGTTTCCAGTACACTGTACTGTTTTCTCCATGTAGCACCATCCAGAGGAAGATGATTGGCAGGCAGGACAGGTCACTCCATTGGGTTGAGAGCTGACAGATGCCACTTTGAAAAGAACATACATTTATACTTTCAAAAGTTGAATACATGGGGGGGGGGGGGGAGGGGGTGCCTGGCCTGGTACAGTTACCTGGTGTCACACAGATATCAACTTGTCATTGGGGCAACCATTGAACCATTGCTAAATATGTGCAACATTCATTTCTATGGAGAAGCTTGGGCTTGTCTAATACATCTTGCCCACGAACTAGGATGAACATAGTCCTCAACAAGCAAGCAAGCCTAGTGGATTGTAGGCTTCACATGGGTGAAAGATACATTCTTTTTCAAACTTTTTTTTAATTTTGAATAGGTTAAGGAAGTGTTAGAACCCTTGAATGCTGTCCGAGACTCCATTAGAGAGATTACTATCATGATAACAAAGTAAAACTGGAGTGAGAGAGAATAAAATAAAAGATTGTGCAGGGCCGGCATGACAGTGTGAGAAGGGGAAGCAACTATGGGGTTAAGGAATGTAGGTGAAGAATGGGAGAGAGGTGGATTGGTTGGAGCAACAGGATAAGGAGGGGTTTGTGGTAGTTAGTTAAGGGATAGGTGGGGACTCCTGGACAGCAGAGAAGGGACAGGTGACAAGCAGGCAGTTTCCCACCCACCCTCCCTGTATTTTGTTTTGTTTGGTTGGTTTGCTTTATCTCTTTGCAGGTGCAATATGAGGAAAGGACGTCATGGCGGCTGATCGTGTGGCGGTGGTTGGTCTTTTGACAGTGGAAGAAAATACGGTTGAGATGGAAGTGTGGGGGGCTCATCGGTGGTATGTGCCCCTCTGGTGTATTCCAGTTAGTAAGGTTAGCTGGAATACGGTAATGGTTGCACTGTGGGAGTGGGTTGTCTCCGAGCTGGTGTGTCGCGGCTGGAGGCCTGGTATGGTAAAAGGTCCCGCAGTGTTACAAGTGGAACAAGTTGGAATTCTGGGTGCCGTTAGACATGTGCATTCGTTTTCGTCCGAATGCATTTTCGTCCGAATTTCCGGTATTTTCGTTATCGTTTTAACAAACAAAAACGAACGCGCAGAATCCGAAATCCGAAAGATCCGACATAAAAAAATGCTTTATTTTCGTTTTCGTTGCTACAACAGTTCGATATAGATAGGAGATTCGACATGACGCCAACAATAACAATCTGTGTCTATTGAACCTGTGGTCGAATGTGCCTAACCTTAACTCTATTAGTCCAAGATTATTCTACATAGAGAGAAAAGATTCGACATTATAGAGAGAAAAGATTCTACATATAGAGGAAAGATTCAACATTATAGAGACAGTGTTGGGGTAGACCATTCGACATGAACGAGGAAGATTGACGAAGCAGCGAAAAACATACAAATGTTGAATCTGTCATTGAAGGCTTATGGTGTCTGTCGAAAGTTCTAAGAAGATTAGACGAAGCAGCTAAACTGTACGACGCCGCGATCGTACATTTCCAGTCAAATGCTCGGCCCATAGGCTATAGAAAAATTTGAATGTTGGTTGACTAGTAATAATAATTTATAAATATAATTATTACTAGTGTCATACAACATTAGAATTCTTCTATAGCTTGTAGGCGGAACATTCGACCGGAAATGTACGATTGCAGCGTCGTACAGTTTAGCTGCTCCGTCGAATCTTCTTAGAACATTCGGCAGACACTATAAGCCTTCGACCTTAATTAATTCGGATTTTCGGACGAATGCATTTTTTAACGAAACAAAATATATAAAAACGAATTTCGGGAGTAACTAAATAAATGTATTTAACGAAATTTCGAAACAAAATATTTCAGTGTGCACATGTCTAGGTGCCGTCATAAGACCAAAAGGCTGATAAGTTGTTTTTGTTAATAAAAAGGCTTCTATGGCCATTTGTACTCCAATTCATGCGTTGTCTCATTAATTTAGTTAATAGCAAGGGGGATGGTAAGTACTCATGGTCGGGCAGACACAAAACAAGGTGGGACATCTTATCTACACTGGTCATGGTTTTAGCCTGAGTAGGTGAAGATAAGTTTGGCCTTTATAGGTGAGCAGGCTACTGCTACAAAGAAAGTGAATTCTCCTGACAATATAATACATTCAAGGCCCTTCAAAATGTGTATGGATTTATTCATGAATATAGAGTTGCATTAATTACTTATGTGATTGTGTCCTCACCTGGCAGGATGGATGAAGAGCAATTGTCAAAAGCACAACAAGAAGTAGACATCTTGGTGTTCCCATTGAGTGTGCTGATGCTTCCGGTTTTATCACATTGACTTGCAGGAGCGCACGATCGGATGTATCTTGTTGACTTTGATCCACCTGATATTAAGTAACTTCAGTAAGATTTGCATATATTTACCTCTCATGATTTTTAACTATTTCCCAATCAGTGGAATAACATGAGTTGCTAATGCCCGAGGCACCTTTCCTGAATAGGGATGAGATCAGGCATGACATGAGTCTGAACCCGTCTAAGCTAGCCCACCTAAAAGATGTCAAAGGTGACAGCAAATCATAGGCGGCAGAGGCATCCCCCACCCAAGGGGCTTGCTGCGGGACAGGGAATGCCTCCACTGCCTGTGATTGGCTGTCAGCTTTGACAGCTTCCCGATGATAGCGTAGGTTGCCAGCACCTGGGTCAATGCAAGAATTTTTGCCCTTAGCCCCTTTTAGAATTTAGTGCCAATTTGGCCTTGCCTCTCCCCTGCTGGTCCCAGTGAAAATTATGCTTCCTCCCTTACCACTGCAGTGCACTGTACTGGCACAGATGAGAAACAGCCACACCCCTCATGACAAGCGTCCTCACTTCCAAGTGGAGGGAGTGTGTCTGGCCAGGCCTGTTGCTGATTACTGAGAGTACAAGGTCTAACTCTGATACCTATTGCCCTGCACAGTCATATTTAACCTCCTGAAACAACTATTGTAAGAGAAAATTGGAGATGGGATTTAAAAAAATGGAGATTGTTAGTACCATGTGTATGTGACTGTGTCCTATTGGGCATTAAATGAGGTTTCCTCTTTACAACAAATTAAGATCTCTCCACTTTCTATATGGTAGCATTGGGATCCTTGCTAAATCATTAACCCCTTCCAGTCTCCGCCTCCTGGCCCTTTAACTGGATCTAAATGCTGGGAGGCAGAGGCAGGCTTTCCAATGTGGCCGCTGGGATTGGCAGTCACAGTGGTCACATTATCGGAAACAGTGGCGGTCGCTCCATACGCGGCGCAGGGGAGCCGTCCCCCTAATCCTGCACCCGGCTATTAATCCACATGAAGGGTGCCGGAGGCATGGATTCCAGTGTTTTTTTGATTTTTTTGAAGCACATGATTAAAGCCTGAGGCTCTAATTGGCTTAAAAAAAAAGGGTGGGCTCGGGGCGCAGAGCACTGCGCCCCAAGCCCACCCACTTTTTTGACAATAGCGAATTAATATTCACTATTGTCTTCCTGCTTCTCCTCCTGGCCAATCAGGAAGTAGGAGGAGCGCGATTGGCCGAGAGGAGAAGCGATCATGTTGGCCGGTACCAGGGGGCGGTGAGGATGTACGGTGAAGATTGGTGGTTTGTTTGACCCCCCACTGCTGGTGCTCCAGTGGTTAAAATAAATCCATCTATTATAATATAATGACACCGGGTTCATGTGAACTGTAAACCGCAGTGGTAAGTCCAAAATAAGTTTCTGCTCATGGAAGCCACATGAAGGGGGGACTCTAAAGCAGTGGTCCACTCCCCTTTTAAAAGTGGAGAATCCCTTTTAAAATATCTTACCCACAGTGGATTCGGTATATGAGGTTGCACAGACGGAGCCAGAAGAGCAGGTGACATTGCTTCCTGTGCAGGTTGTTGAGTCCGTACACTCTGAGCATGATAGATTATAGCCTGCAAGTGAAAAAAACAAAGAAAAGTACATTTCCATGATTCCATGAGCCCATGAGCCGGTAAAACGCGTAAGTGGGCATGTCTGAAGCCTTTCTGGTACACTTAGAACCGGGTGGTTTTCCTGTGCGCACTTCATTTTTAAAATTTTAAAATGTGTTAGGAATGTTTGCTATGTAATATATATATATATATATATATATATATATATATATATATATATATATATATATATATATTACATTACCAAAAGTATTGGGACGCCTGCCTTTACACTCACATGATCTTTAATGGCATCCCAGTCTTAGTATGTAGGGTTCAATATTTATACTATACTTTTGGCAATGTAGTGTGTATTTATTATTGTTATTATAATATATATATTGATATAAATGTATATAATAACATATTAATACATTACTACAGTATATAGTATAATATATTATTATTATTATTACTATTATTATTATTATTTGTATGATTAATTTATTTATTTCTAAATGTTTAAACTTCCAGGCATAAATGTGTTAATAATAATATTATAATTTTGTATTTTTAAAAGCAACTAGTGTAAATACCTAAATTTGACTTGGTGTCAGGCTCTTGCAATCCCCTACAATAGAGGGCTCAAACTGGGAGAGGGAGGGGAAGCAGAAGAAGCCAATCAGTTGTGCTGCAGTGCTCATGTACTAACAAGGAGCATACTGATAGGGGGTAGAAAGCAGAGTGACAGAGAGATGGCTTTATCAATTTGCTGCTTTTTTCTCACTCTCCAATCACAACCATCACCAGTGGTGATTCAGGATAATAACAGCTAAATAACAACTCAGCCCTCAGGAACGCTGGTGGTTTGCCTCGATCTAGCACCCGCCCCCCCCCCCCCCCCCCCCTGCTGGCTGCAACTAGTAAATAAAAAATATTAAAATTAAAAATGAAAGCTTTTTTTTTTATTAAATATTGTTGTAGTTTTTGCTATTTCAGTTTTTTCTCTAGTAAATCCATTATTTTTTATTAATAACCCTGATTTCCAGAGAATCTTGCATCTATTTGCTGCATATGTTGTCTCGAGGACAATTTATGTTGTTGTAGCAACTGGATATTTTTGTTCACTTTTTTTTTTAATAGTATGCTTTTGACAGCCAATCACAATCATTAGGCATTATTTTCATCCCAGTGATTGGCTACCAGACACATTTATTTCCCTTTGCCTGGTACAGGAAGTAGACGAGGACACTTATGCCCCGTACACACGATCGGACCTTTTTCCGATCAAACTCCCATTGGAATTCCGACGGAATTTCATCGAAAAAAAATCGAACATGTTCTATTTGAAAATTCCGATGGAATTCATCGGAATTTCTCCGATGGGGCCCACACACGGTCGGAATTTCCGATGAAAAAAAGTCAGACGGACTCCGTCTGACTTTTTTCATCGGAAATTCCTATCGTGTGTACGGGGCATAAGAAAAAGTATCCAAGTTCCCACCATGTTGATAACTGTCTTTCAAGATCTTTTTTTTTTTTTTTTGTATTTAAACAAATCATCTGACCCCCCTTAGAAATCCGGTTTGATTAATCTCTGCTTACAAATTTCTGCCTATGAAAACTGAAACCCCCATAGACAGCAATTTAAAAAAATACCTCCATTCGGACAGATGAACTTAAAGTCAAATATCGATCCTTCACTGTGGGATAGATGGCCCAGACTACAGAAGCTTCTAGTAGCACAACTCCGAATCACAGATGGGGCTCCTGGTGGAAGTAAATGAAACAAACATAAAAAAAGGTACGGTAATTGAAATAATTTAAGTAGCTCTAAATTCTAAGGTAAGGTGACCAGATTTTTAAAATGAAATCCGGGGTCATATTTATTTTTTTACTAATAATGGCAACAATCAGCGACTCTCTGCCCGTCGCCGCACGCCTTACAGCCTGTCAAAGTCTCACTCTCTGGGCCCCAGCTACTACTGGGTGGGGTGCGGAGGAAGATAGCAGGCCACTACTGGTGGGGTGCAGCGGAAGCCAGCAGGCGGCTGGCTGGGACTTGAGCCAAGGCAGAAGAACATGGGAGCGGAGCTGAATGGGCACCCGAAACTGAAGAAATATTCCCTCCACGCTGACCAGCACATGATCATCAGAAAGGGGCACAGATAATGGAAAAAATACACCCCCCTAAGCTAGTAGGAGCGGCGAAGCGGGGTGTGTAATTCTGAAATTTTCTTTATAATTCTGCACTGACTGTCTTTAAAATTGCCCCAGCCCCTGTTCAAATCCAATTCAGGGACAAAACCGGGGACAGACTTGGTCCGGGGACAGTGTACTCAATCCGGGGACTGTCCCCTGAAACCGGGGATGTCTGGTCACCCTATTCTAAGGATCAATGTATAAAACGTTTGTTGTGCAGATGGACAAACATCCACGCAATCACACAATCAGGACAAAAATTGCTGTATTCCCTCTACTATGTGTGGTTCCTATATCACCATCGCCATCTAGTGGCCACAACATTTTTTTTTTCCTGATTGAGGTATTTCTGGGGGAAAAAAATGCATTATAGCTACTAGGTGGTGCTAACGATATAGCAACTAAACATATTAGAGAATTTTCGTCCTGATTGTGCAAATGTATATCATATCGGCACAGCAAATATTTTATACATAGACTCCTACATGTATAACATTTAATTTGCTAAGGCACTCTGTATCATAATCATTTTTTTTTTCCCATGAAATGCTCTTTTTGCATTTTTTCTTTTTTTTTTGTATGCTGGTGCTCCTGATGTCCTCCAGCATCTATGGTCACCATCAGTAAACCCATGCTTAGAAATAGTCCACAGGAAAAGGCCAGCACCACAGTAGGTCAGCATACAGTGCCTTGCAAAAGTATTCACCCCCCTTGGCATTTTTTCGTGTTTTGTTGCCTCACAACCTGGAATTACAATGGATTGTTTGAGGATTTGCATCATTTAATTTACAGAACATGCCCACAACTTTGAAGTTGTTTTTTTTTTTTTTTTATTGTGAAGCAAACAACAAATAGGACAAAATAACAGAACAAGTCAATGTGCATAACTATTCACCCCCCTAAAGTCAATACTTTGTAGAGCCACCTTTTGCGGCTATCACAGCTCCAAGTCGCTTTGGATAAGTCTCTATGAGCTTGCCACATCTTACCACTGGGATTTTTTCCCATTCCTTCTTGCAAAACTGCTCCAGCTCCTTCAAGTTGGATGTTTTGCGCTTGTGAACAGCAATCTTTAAGTCTGACCACAGATTTTCTATTGGATTGAAGTCTGGGCTTTGACTAGGCCATTCCAACAGATTTACATGTTTCCCCTTAACCACTTCAACACCATGCACTTATGCCCCTTCCTGCCCAGGACAATTTTCAGCGCTGTCACACTTTGAATGACAATTGCGCGGTCATGTAACACTGTACCCAAACTAAATTTTTATCATTTTCTTCCCACAGATAAAGCTTTCTTTTGGTGGTATTTGATCACCTCTGCGGTTTTTATTTTTTGCAAAACAAACTAAAAATTACCAAAATTTTTGAAAAAAAAAAAGTTTTTTTTTTTTTCTGTCATAAAATTTTGTTTTCCTCTTCACTGACGGGCACTGATGAGCACTGATGAGTTGGCACTGATAAAGTGGCACTGATATGTAGAATTGATGGGCACTGATAGGCGGCACTGATATGCAGCACTGATGGGCACCAATAGGCGGCACTGGTATGCAGTACTGATGGGCACTGATAGGCAGCACTGATGGGCACTGACAGGCGGCTGTGATGGGCACTGACAGGCGGCTGTGATGGGCACTGACAGGCGGCACTGATTGGCACTCATAGGCGGTACTGATTGGCACTGATAGGTGACACTGACAGGTGGCACTGATGATGAGGTACTGGCAGGTGTTACTGCTGGGCAGTGATTGGCACTGTGGTGGGCAGTGATTGGCAATGTGGTGGGCAGTGATTGGCACTGGTGGGCAGTGATTGGCACTGTGGTGGGCAGGGATTGGCACTGTGGTGGGCACTGGCATCCTTTATTATGGGGGAACTGGTTGGCAGGTGATCTTTTACATTTGAGGGGGCTGTGCTGATAATCAATGTGCTGATTATCAGCACAGACCCCCCCCCCCCCCCGATCGTCTCTCCCTGTCAGCGTGAACCAAGAAATGCCGTTTACCGGCACTTCCTGGTTCACGCGATGATCAGCTGCCCCAAAGCAGCCCCCCATGTTCAGGGCATGTGGCCTGGTACGGTTCAGGAGGGGGTTCCTGACCTGCCGGGCTGTGTGCTCGGATAAGAGTTTGGTATGGATTTTGGGGGGAACCGCACGCTGTTTTTTTTTTGTCTGCAGCTCCCCTAAGATTCATACCAGACACAGTGCCTGGTATTGTTGGGGATCAAAGTCGGATCCCTGTTCACTGAAGTCGGACGCATGTACCAGTGTGAACCCTAGGGTTTAGATCTAATTAAAAAAACACACACACAAACATTGCACTTACCAGTCATCTTTACAGAATGGATGGAGCAAATGCTCTCACTCCCGATGCATTGCATAGTATCCTCTGCTGTACACCATTCCGAATTTTTGGACATACAAGTGGGACATGTCACTCCATTATATGACGAATTCTGGGCTGGCCCTGTCACTTTGTAAATAAAAACAAAAATAAAATAAAATTTTAGGCTTTTGTGGCACAATTTCCACTGTATGTTATTTATCTCCAATTGTCACCTTATTTTTTGTTTTGTTTTTTCAAAAGAACAAGCTCTTTGGAAATGTAACTAGCAAGGTTAATGAGAAAAAACATTCAATACTGACCGGGGGGCTCACATTCCTGAACTTTTATTTATTCGAATAAAGTAATTATCCCGACAGAAATATAAACTGTTGCTATAACTTTTTGTGTAACCGCAGTGTGAGCTTGAATTTGGAATTTTTTAGTGTATCTAAATCTGCTAGTACATCTAATATTCCCCCACAGACTGACAATTCTGCTGACTGCTGTGCCCCATGTTCTCCTTCGTCCAGAGTGGAGACACTCTAATACAGGAAATGTGTTACTGGGCAGATCACCAGGTGAAAAAAGAGGGAGAAAAAGCCTAAAAAAAAGCCTAAAAAATAAAACTAATGAAGCCACCACATCTAAGGATTGGTACACTGTGATAAATAAAATTTTTGGCTTTGGGTTGACTACCGCTTTAACCGATTGTCGTAAATTTACCGCGGAAGGGTGGCATGGGCAGACTGGATCACGTACATGTACATCTTCAGCTTAATTGCAACCAGGACACCCCCTATGGCATGCAGCGTACTGCTCCCACCACTGCTGTGTCCACCAGACACTGCGGATTGGAGCTCCCGGTACCTTGCCGATTTAAGTGGCTGGGGTATCACCTGCCAACTGTTATGAATGGGTTTTATTCATAACAACTTAGTATTGTGATGCTGTGATTGGCCCACAGCTATCACATGGTACCTGGGACAACCACAGCACCCTGTACCATGTGATAGCTGCTGGCCTATTACAGAACACACTAGTAAAATCACAGCTGTTACTAATGTAAACCATTCATGAGAGCTCAAAACATTGGTGTTACAGTGATTATCACTGTAACATCAAAGTGTAAAAAAAAAAAAAATCCCTGATTACCCCTCCACAGTAGTAAGGTGTGACTATGGTGACACTAAAGTACTCTGATGTGAGTATGTAAAAAAAAAAACAATAGTAATTTTATAGTACTAGTTTTTTTTAACTTTTTTGGTCTTTTTCCATTTACCGTATTTATCGACGTATAACACGCACCTTAATTTTAAGAGGAAAGTTTCAGGAAAAAGACTAACATTTTAAAAAGAGAACTTTGAAGTAAAATAAGGGTCAGTGCCCATCAATGCAGACTTATCAGTGCCCATCTGCAGCCTCACCATTGCCCAACATTGCAGCCTCACCAGTGCCCATCTGCAGCCTCATCAGTGCCCATCTGCAGCCTCGCCTTTGCCCAACAATGCAGACTCGCATTTGCCCATCTACAGCCTCACCATTGCCCATCATTGCAGCCTCACCGGTGCCCATCATTGCATCCTGATCAGTGCCCATCTGTAGCCTCACCAATGCCCATCAATGCAGCTTCGCCATTGCCCATCATTGCAGCCTTACTAGTGCCCATTAATACAGGCTTATTAGAGCCCATCTGCAGCCTCACCATTGCCCATAAACACAGGCTTATTAGTGCCCATCTGCAGCCTCCCCAGTGCCTGTCTGCAGCCTCATATTGTCAATCATTGCAGCCTGCTCAGTACCCATCTGCAGCCTCACCAGTGCCCATTAATGCAGCCTGCTCAGTGCCACATTAGACAGAGTAAGATCTCTTGTGTACTCGGCACGGCTCGCAGTCACACCCAGTCCCGCCTCTAGGCCCATTTCCTATGATGGACATAACACCAGTTCAACGTTGGGACATGTGACGTCAATGCTAGGAGCCGTCCAGGAGGCGAGACTGGGCATAACTGCAAGCCGAGTACACAGGAGATCCGGCTCTTTCTAATCTGGCGGCGCTCGCCCCCTCCTTCCCCTCCGAGGCAGCCTATATCTGCGTATATCACGCATCCACGATTTTCCCCCTATTTTCAGGGGGGGGGGGAGAATGTGTGTTATACGCTGATAAATACAGTATATAGCAAAAAATAAAAGAACCCAGAGGTGATCAAATACCACCAAAAGAAAGCTCTATTTGTAAGAAAAAAAATGATATAAATTTAATTTGTGGACAGCAATTACCAGTTAAAATAGCGCAGTACTAAATAGCAAAAAATGCTTTGGTCATGAAGGGGGGTAAAACCTTACAGAGGTCAAGTGGTTAAACATTCATAAAATACTGTATTACTAAATGAGATAATGTTACAAACAATAGATAGACCAAATGTTTTTTTTTTCCCCACAGAATCTTGCATCATTATCTTACATAATCACTTACATGCGGGGTCGGGTAGGTTACAGCCATTGGTTGAACAGATGGTCACCAGCCTTTGTGTTCCATTGAGAAAGGTGCTACTCCCAGAGATGCCGCATTGATATATTGGCAAACACGCACTGTTATTTACTTCAACGCTTGTATTATCTGTATAAAAGTAGTAGTAAGTATGCAATGGGACCAGTTACTTTTCAACTATGCTTACTATATGTGTTTGTAGAACTTACCCATGGTGGTCACAGCGTACACTCTTGCACAGATGGTGCCATGAGGACAGCTAACATTGGTGTCAGGGCAATAGGTGTTGCTGGTGTTGCCTTAAAAACATAAAGCCAACAAGACATTAATGTATTGCTCCATGCAGGTACAGATGTCTCCTCTTTGCAACATGTCTCTTGAACCAAGGACAAGTCCTTCTTTAAAATATAAAGGAAAGAGACAATAGAACCCTAGATTCTCAGAGAACATAGTGGACTTTGTAGGCACAACATGAGGCAATCTATTTAAATAATATACCAATCTTTATTCCAAAAATCCGTTAAAATCAAGTAAACATGAAATCATTACAGCACCCTCTACATTCAATAGGTCAACAATACCCAATCCCAAGCATGGAGATCCAGATCCAGCCGAACAGTGTGTATAGTAGATGAAAGTTGATCAATGGAAAATATATATTGTGACAGCAGGAAGGTAAAGTCACCTGGTTGCATCCAGGGGGGTAGATATATTTCGCCCAGATTCAGGCTTTACGCTGACTTATACAGCTAGGTGGAGAGTTGTATAAGCCCAGCTGAGACTAGTGGGCTCATTGATGACTCATACCTCTAGGGAGAGGGCTGGGCGTCGTGCAGGCAGGGAGTTGATGAGGCCAGCTGAAGCCTGTCAGTTCGTTTAAGGCCTCTATAAAAACTCCCAGATTCATTAGATGTTAGCTCATGCCTGGAAGCAGACCTGTGTGGACTGTCTAGGGAGAGTGAACCCCTGTGCGGTGAGAGAAAGCCTGTGTGGCTATATTTTGCTTGGACATTTAAAACCAGGGACTAGGACAGCACTAGGCTGATCCCAGTCGTTAGTTAGGAAACCTGTAAGTTTAGTCAGAGGTCAAGTTGACCAGGATTTATTTTGTTTATGTTTTTTTTGCCTTGCTGTGTTTTTGTCACTGTAAATAGAAAATAAACCGCACCTTTTTGATTTTGAAAACCACAACCTCCGTCTGCTGGGCCTGTTTTGGGTGGGGAGCCCATCCCGGGGGTCACACATACCCGCTGCCGAGCTAGCCCCCTCACAGTTGGTGGAGAATGCGGGCAGTTTTTTTTTAAGCCAGCATGGAGGAGATACTGAAACAGCTGGCTCTAGCAAATGCCAATCAACAGCAGACAAATGCAGGTTTGCAAAGGAGCCTTGCAGCCCAGCAGCAAGCTCATCAACAGAGCCTTGCAACTTTACAACAGAGTCTGGAGGCTCAGCAACAAGCCCAACAGCAATCTGAGGCCCGCTTCATAGACCTGTTGCAGAAGCAAGAGCAGAGACTACAACAACAGATGGAAGCAGTAATGCAGCAACGTCCGCAGACCAGTGAGGAAAGCCGTCCCACTAATACCGCGTCCTTTGGGGTGAGTCGTTTATTGACAAAAATGACTGGAGAGGATGATCCAGAGGTATTTTTGACCACATTTGAAAGGACCGCTGAAAGAGAAAAGTGGCCTGAGGAGCAGTGGGCTGGACTAGTGGCTCCTCTGTTAACTGGTGAATCGCAGAAAGCTTACTATGACCTAGAGCCTAACCAAGCAAAAGACTATGTGATGCTAAAAGCTGAAATATTGGCAAGGCTGGGTGTCACCCAGGCTGTCCGGGCTCAGCGTGTGCATAACTGGACTTTCCAGCTTGGAAAACCCCCCAGGTCTCAAATGTATGATCTCATTCACCTGAGCAGAAAGTGGCTACAGCCAGAGACTTTGTCCGCACCAAAGATTGTGGAACGTGTTGTAATGGATCGGTTTTTGAGAGCTCTTCCTACTGCCATCCAAAGGTGGGTAAGCCATGGAGACCCAGAGACGGCCGATGGTCTTGTGGATCGTGTGGAGAAATACTTGGCTACAGAGAACCTGACGGCCTCTTCCAGAGACACTCGGACTTTCCACCCTAAGACCAGACCATCCCCAGGGGCGGATAAGAGGATTCCAAGGGGTGAGGGTGGAGAGAGTGAGAGGGTGGGAGCTCTACCCCAAGTTTGGCGAGAACAGCCTGGGAAATCAGCGGCTCAAGAGGCCGCAAGAAGGATCGTTTGCTACCGCTGCCGGCAAGCGGGACATATTGCAGCAAATTGCCCGGTTGTGGAGGAACCCATGCAGTGTGACTTTCTGACGGGCAGACGTCAGTCGCTGTGTGCGACAGTCGCATGCACTGCCATTCGGGGAACTGAGAAACATTTATGCAAAATGTGTATTAATGGTAGAAATGTTGTGGTATTGCTGGATTCAGGTAGCCTTGTGACCCTGATAAAGGCTGAGTTAGTTAAAACAGAGGTCTCTGGGAATAGCAAGGTAGCCGTTATTTGTGTGCATGGGGACACCCGAGAGTATCCAGTGACTACGGTGTGTTTCGAGACCCCCAAAGGTACCCTCTCTCATCCAGTGGGCTTAGTATCTCAGTTACCGCATGACGCCATTGTGGGAAGGGATTTTCCGAAGTTCTGGGAACTGTGGGATGATCCTGAGCCCCCCACTGGTGCCCCTATGTACCAGGAATGTGATAGCCAGAACTCCCCTGAGAGTGGTGAGGACTCTCCGGAATTTCCCTTGTCAGTATTGGCAGGGGAGACTCAAGAAACTGGAGAGGAGCCCACCTCCTCAGACGAAAACCTACCGTCTGTGGAGTTTTCTGATCTTGAGGTTCACAGGGAAAACTTTGCCACAGAACAGTTGAAAGACCCCGCCCTAATAAAGGCACGGGAAAACGTAGTGAAAATAGATGGCGAGTTAGTGAACCCAGATAATACTGGCACTTACCCATACTTCAGCGTAGAGAAGGACCTACTGTATCGGGTGGCAAAAAGGGCAGAAGAAACCGTTGAGCAGCTTGTGGTGCCCAAACCTTACAGGAAGTTGGTGTTGGAGTTGGCCCATGGGCACATTCTTGGAGGTCATCTGGGGACAGAGAAAACCCGAGAGAGGGTATTACAGAGATTCTATTGGCCTGGGGTGATGAAGGACATAGAAAATTATTGTTCCTCCTGCCCTGTGTGTCAGAGGTCGGCCCCGATGCCACATTTCCGTAGCCCGCTGGTCCCTCTACCCATCATTGAGGTCCCGTTTGAGAGAATCGCAATGGATTTGGTAGGTCCTATAATCAAGTCCGCTAGGGGGCACCAGTACATATTGGTTATAATGGACTATGCCACCCGTTATCCAGAAGCGATCCCTCTCAGAAATACCTCGGCCAAAACCATAGCCAAAGAGCTATCTCTTGTTTTTAGCCGGGTGGGTATTTGTAAAGAACTGCTTACGGACCAAGGTACACCCTTTATGTCCCGGGTTATGAAAGAGCTGTGTAAATTGTTCAAAGTGACGCAATTGCGTACATCTGTGTATCACCCCCAAACCGATGGGCTGGTTGAAAGATTCAACAAAACCCTAAAACAAATGTTGAAGAAAGTGGTGGATAGAGATGGAAGGGATTGGGACTGTCTACTTCCTTATTTGATGTTTGCTATTAGGGAGGTGCCCCAATCCTCTACGGGATTCTCCCCCTTTGAGTTACTGTATGGGAGACACCCAAGAGGGCTGTTGGATATTGCCAAGGAAACTTGGGAAAGTGAGAGTTCTCCCCACAGGAGTGTGATTGAGCATGTCGCCCTGATGCAAGATCGAATTGCACAGGTAATGCCCATCGTGAAGGAACATTTGGCCCAAGCGCAGTTGGCACAGCAGAGAGTGTACAACCGTGGAGCCAAGACCCGTACCTTTTCCCCGGGGGATAGGATATTGGTACTTGTCCCTACGGTTGAAAGTAAATTCCTTGCCAAATGGCAAGGCCCCTACGAGATAATGGAAAAAGTGAGCGAAGTGAATTACAAGGTCAGACAACCAGGAAGGCGAAAGCCCGAACAGATCTATCACGTTAATCTGTTGAAAGCCTGGAGGGATAGAGAGTCCCTAGTCGCAGACACTTGGTCACCAGCTCAAACTGGTTGCGTGATTCCTGAGGTTGGAATCGCAGCCACCTTGTCACAACCCCAACAACAGGAGGTTAAGGAGTTTGTACTTCGCAACAAGGAGGTATTCTCTGAGCTGCCGGGACAAACATCTGGGGTAGAGCATGACATTATTACCCCGCCCGGTGAAAGGGTGAAGTTAAAACCCTATCGGATCCCAGAGGCCCGACGGGAGGCAATACGGGAGGAAGTACAGAGAATGCTGAACTTAGGGGTGATAGAGGAGTCCCAAAGTGATTGGTCTAGTCCCATTGTGTTGGTGCCTAAACCGGATGGGAGCTGGCGATTTTGTAACGATTTTCGTCAGTTGAACAAAGTTACAAAATTTGACACCTACCCCATGCCACGTATAGATGAGTTGATCGACCGGCTGGGAACAGCCCGATACATGACGACTCTTGACCTCACAAAAGGGTATTGGCAAATCCCCCTGGCCAAGTCGGCCAAAGAGAAAACCGCATTTGTAACCCCAGACGGGGCGTTCCAATATAAAAGAATGCCGTTCGGGTTACAGAATGCGCCGGCCACATTCCAGCGGAAAATGGACCAGATGCTGAGGCCCCATCGGAAGTATGCTGCGGCTTACCTGGATGACATAATTGTCCATAGCACAGATTGGGCCTCACATCTGCCAAAAGTGCAAGCAGTCCTGGACTCTGTTCGGGAAGCAGGGTTTACGGCTAACCCCAAGAAGTGTACCATTGGGCAGGAGGAGGCCAAATATCTTGGGTACACCATTGGGAGGGGAGTAATAAAACCCCAACTCAACAAAGTCGAGGCCATCCAGAGTTGGCCACGTCCCAACAGCAAGAAGCAGGTACGAGCCTTTCTGGGAATCGCTGGGTATTATCGGCGATTCATTCCCCACTTTGCTTCTAAGGCTGTGCCCCTAACCAACCTGACGAAGGGGAAAGGGTCGGTCATGATTAAATGGACCCCCGAGGCTGAGGCAGCATTCCAATTCTTGAAACAAGCCTTATGTAGCCAGCCAGTGTTGTACTCACCCGACTTCTCTAGAGACTTTGTCGTACAAAGTGATGCGTCAGATGTGGGGTTAGGAGCAGTATTGTCCCAGGTCTGGAACGGGGAAGAGCACCCAGTCATTTACCTCAGCAGGAAGTTGAAGTCCCATGAGGTAAATTACGCCACCGTTGAAAAGGAGTGTTTAGCGGTGAAGTGGGCTCTAGATTCCCTTCGGTACTACCTGCTAGGTAGGCACTTTGACATGGTTACGGATCACGCTCCGTTAAAGTGGATGGCTCAAAACAAGGAAACAAATAGAAGAGTGAATAGGTGGTTCCTGGCCCTCCAGGAATTCAACTTCACAGTAAAGCATCGCCCTGGCGTTCAAATGGGGAATGTGGATGCTTTGTCTCGAGTACATGAATGCCTGATTGCTGGTGTTCCAACCCCGAGGTTAAAACAAGAGGGGGGGGTATGTGACAGCAGGAAGGTAAAGTCACCTGGTTGCATCCAGGGGGGTAGATATATTTCGCCCAGATTCAGGCTTTACGCTGACTTATACAGCTAGGTGGAGAGTTGTATAAGCCCAGCTGAGACTAGTGGGCTCATTGATGACTCATACCTCTAGGGAGAGGGCTGGGCGTCGTGCAGGCAGGGAGTTGATGAGGCCAGCTGAAGCCTGTCAGTTCGTTTAAGGCCTCTATAAAAACTCCCAGATTCATTAGATGTTAGCTCATGCCTGGAAGCAGACCTGTGTGGACTGTCTAGGGAGAGTGAACCCCTGTGCGGTGAGAGAAAGCCTGTGTGGCTATATTTTGCTTGGACATTTAAAACCAGGGACTAGGACAGCACTAGGCTGATCCCAGTCGTTAGTTAGGAAACCTGTAAGTTTAGTCAGAGGTCAAGTTGACCAGGATTTATTTTGTTTATGTTTTTTTTTGCCTTGCTGTGTTTTTGTCACTGTAAATAGAAAATAAACCGCACCTTTTTGATTTTGAAAACCACAACCTCCGTCTGCTGGGCCTGTTTTGGGTGGGGAGCCCATCCCGGGGGTCACACATACCCGCTGCCGAGCTAGCCCCCTCACAATATGTATGATGTCAGCATGGATATCACAGATCAACTTTGCAGTTCCTCCATACTTTATAGTCTACGCGTTTCACTAGATGCTTGCTTGCTTGCTTCTTCGGGACTGATTGGATGGGCGCTGTTATTGAATTCAAGACATACAAGAGGTATTCCATAAATGTCATATCTTATTACAGGATGTATTTGTCATTTGTTACACATTTGTATTCTAAACAAAACAAATCAAAGGTTTGTGCTTGCCTGATTGGCCTTATCGCCCATGTCTCTACATTCAAGGCCAATCAGGCAAGCGCAAACCTTTGATTTGTTTCTGTTCTGTTTATTTTTGGATAGGATGCACACAAATAGGTACAGAATATACAAATGTGTAAACAAATGAAAAATACATCCTGTAATTAGATATGACATTTATGGAATACCTCTTGTATATCTTGAATTCAATAACAGCACTAGGCTTGTGCAATTCGTTTCGTAGCGAATCGAAATTCGTACGAATTTAGCAACTTTCGGACGTTCCGAAGCATTTGAATTTCCGAACAAAGCAATTACGAATAAAACCGAATCCGAAATAAATTATATCACAAATATCGAATGCCCGAATGCCTTCTGCATAATTAATTGTTGCGTTAATGCGGCCTAATGCAACAGCAAGTAGACTTGTTGTGATCCGTCACGGAAAATTACGAATCAACAAACCAAAAAAAAGTTACGAATGTATGAATCCATTCGAAGCACAATAACCCTCTGCTCTGCTCTCTGCACCTCCCTCACCGTGCTGAACTCCCTCTCAAAATGGTGTACAAGGGCGGAGGCTAAAGCCGCATGTCAAAAATTTAAGTAAAATACGAGATTTCGAATCGTTACAAATAACCGCAATGTATTTAGAAAAGTACAAATCCATTTGAAGCACGTTAGGCAGCGCCATTGTGAGAGAGACACGGAAAATTACGAATCAACGAACCAAAAAAAGTTACGAAAGTAGAAGTTGTGTCCAGAATCAACGAAAAACAATGTACTCTACCGAAAGTACGAATTATAAATCAACTAAAAATAAGGCTTACATTAATACGAATCATTCCGATTCGCCGAAAAATGTCACTTGCGAAAATACAAATTAGTCCGAACATGAAAAATCCTGTTTAGCAAAATTTGGAATGATTACGAATCCACAGGACCGAAGAGAAACTAAACAAAACTAAACAAATTTTTCCGTTGTGCACAAGTCTAAACAGCACCCACCCAATCAGTCCCGAAGAAGCAAGCAAGCATCTAGTGAAATGCGTTGACTATAAAGTATGGAGGAACTGCAAAGTTGATCTGTGATATCCATGCTGACATCATACATATATATTTTCCATTCATGAGTTTTCCAGGTATCCTCCAGCTAAGGAATATCAATCACTGGAAGCACTACATCTCTGAGAGAGTAGGAGGAGTTCTGCCTGCCACTCTCTCACATTAACCACGTAACTCCTGGCTGAGCCAGGTACCAATTCCAGGGATTGGCCACCAGTAACAAGAAGAGGTGAGTCCAATAGGCTTTCAAGACTTTACTTTGACAACTTCAAAGCAGACAACTTTAAGGCACACGATTTCAGGGCATACAGCTTCTCATCAATTTTCGTAGCAGTTTTTGGCACTTTCCCGGGTCGGGCACTCTATGTCCTGTCCCTTACCCCCTCCAATTCAGGTCACCAGGACCTCTCCAGGTATCCGCCAGCTGAGGAATACCAATCACTGGAAGCATTACATCTTTGAAGGAAGGGTTCCATCAGGTCCCACGGGGGACAGCTCCATAGTCCCATTTTTGTCCTCACAACTTTCTGCCCAAAGTCCTACCACTCTTTTACGTAACACACTATTTATCAATGGGGAGCACACAACCTTTTCGCCAGACTGACAATGGCACCAACACTCCCTTACAAGTGTATCTTAAACCTTTTTTGTTGTCTCACGGATTCCAGATGCATTAATTCATACATTTTACCTCCACAATAACAGTTAGATGTGTAAGTAATTCCTGTTCCATTGACTCTGTATCTCTCGCTTCCACATGTACGTCTGGCACATCCTCGAACAGATGACAAGCTCCCTGTTGAGAACAAAAGAGAATCAATAGTAACAACCAAAATGTAACCAAAATTTGGTTTAAAGGACCCAGTATACCCAGTGAAATGGCTGGTCTTGGGTGATACACAGCAAATAAACAAATCCTCTACATAGGCTGTACCTGTTTATTTGAAGTCTTCTTTTCTATACAACTATTCAAAGTCCAGAATGTATAAAGCTTGTCTGAGCTTTCAGAAATCAGAGAGCGGGGAGCTGAGGTCATGGCTACTGTTAGAAAGCATGGGGCCCTGTACAGTCTGACAGGGCTCCCCCAAAAAATATAAAAATTATATTTTCATGAACAAAACACTAAAATCGCTATTAGCGGGCAGCAGGAAAAACAAAATCCTGGAATAGATAGGGGATCGGTGAGGCAATGGGGGGGGGGGGGGGTGAACAATTACAGGAACCAATCCCATGTGTGCCTCTCCTTGCAACAGCTGAAAGCCAGTGGGAGGGAAATAAAGAAAAGCCAGCTTTTAGCTGCTGCAGGGAGAGACACCTAGGGGATCAGTTGCTCTAATTGCCCCTTTCCCCTGCCTTACTGATCACCCCCTCTACTGCCCATATCCACTTTCCGTGCTGCCTGGACCCCCCTTGTTGACCTGGGCCCTGTAAAGGAGGACTAGTGCTATCCCCTTATCAGCAGCCCTGGAAGAGATCCGTGAGGAGAGCCGAGAGCTGATTGGAGGGAAGGGAAATACTCCCCTCTACACAGCACACAGGAACAGAGTTGAGGCTGTCAATCACACACTGTGTACTGGAGCTCCCTCCCCTGTCACCTTTTTTCTCTCGTTGTCAGGAAAACCTGTCAGAAGTGACGCATGCAGATAGCAGAGGAAAGAGGGAGCAGTCAGAAATGACACTTAGTGCTCTGAATTGAGGCAAGTACACAATACAGATTACAGAGTGATATGCTTTGTTAATTTTTCATGTCTAAAGCCTCGTACACACGGGCGGGAATCCCGTAAAAAAAAAACCTTGGTTTTCTCGACGGGATTCCTGGCAAGTTTGTCTTGCCAAGCCCTGTGTACACACGCGCCATTCAAAAGAACCGCCATTCTTTTAAATGGCAAGAACGCGGTGACGTCATCGACTACGATGAGCCGGCGCTCATCACATTCGATGCCGTCGCCACCAACTTGCTACACCCTACACTACCCTTGTATGCTACCGCGCATGCGTCAAAGTTTCATCGAGCATGCGCAGGTTTCCCTGGACAGGTAAGCATACAGGCGAGTGGGTTTCTCGGCAGGAAAACTCTGCTGAGAATCCAGAGAGAAAAATAGAGAGCTGGTTCTCTATTTTTCTCGTCGAGATTCCCGGCAGTTTTCCAGACGAGAAACCATACACACAAACTTTTTTCTCTGCACAAAGCTCTCCCAGCAGTTTTTTTGCCGAGAAAAACGGTCGTGTGTACGAGCCTTGAGGTTTACAACCACTTTAAAACATAATAATATTAATAATATTAAGACAAAGGAAGTTCATTTTCCCTGTAGGCTCACTTTTATTGTTTGAATCTGCTGCTAATTTTCAGATGGTTGAATATGAAGCGGGTGCTCCTTAACATCAACATAAAATTGCTTACCATTTATGTTTGTAGAATAGAGAACGCACACGGTTTCCTCTCCGGTACATTCCACGGTTTGCTCATCATAACACCAGCCAGAAGAAGTGGATTGGCAGGTGGGACAGGTCACTCCGTTGCGTTGACGGCTGACAGATGGCACTTTGAAATAAACATTGAAAAATAAATTTCAAAAAGTCGTCTTTTCTCTTGAGTTACAGTGATGTAATCTTGGTACTGGAAACATTTATTCTTGGCAAATATTTACTTTCAAGTATGCAGGCAAGTATTTATTATTCTGATATTTCTTGCTCGTAGATACCACCAAAAGATGCCACAAAAGAGAAGCCACTGTCCCTTCTTAAAGGGGTGTTCCAGGAAAAAAATAAAAATAAACATACTGCAGCTGCTGGCTTTTAATAAATAGAAGCTTACCTGTCCTGCAGTCCCTCGATGTCGGCACCGCAGCTGATGTTTCCATCAGCTGTCGGGTGCTGCCGCTGCCATTGCGGGTAAGGGAACCCGGCAGTGTAGCCTTTCGGCTTCACGCCGGGAACCCTACTGCGGATGCGCGAGGCCCCGCTCCTCTCTCCTATTAGCCCGGCGGCCGGGGGAGGAGGAGGAGGGACCCTTCGGGGTAAGACCGCGCTATATTAAGATACCTCTCAACTCAACCCGCGGTGACGTCACGGCCCCGTCACGGCCGCGGCCGGACTCCCGGTAGTGAGAAAGGATACCTGTCCCCCCTCCCCCCCCCCGAAAGGTGGCAATTGTGGCACCGCAGGGTGGGAGGAATCTGATGAGCAGAAGTTCCACTTTAGGGTGGAGCTCCGCTTTAAAGTGTAAAGCTATTTATTTATTTATTTATTCTATTGAGTGATTTTTAATAATGGATAAAGTAGGGAATGGTTAAAGCTAAGCTCCAGGTATACATTGTTCCAGCTCAGTCTAATAGAACCATGCATTTACCATTCCTGTGGGTTTTCTGTGAAAGCTGACATGCTGGGCAGCTGCACTGCTGCTTACTGAACACAGGAGGTGGCCCATATGGCTTAGATGCCATTCAAAAAAGAGTAGATGAGATAGCGAAAGGCACATCCCCACCCTGATTATCCTCCTCATCCTCTCGGTGAATGCTTTGCATTCATTGGGAAAATCAAAGAATTCTTTGAGTGGTGCCTCCTGTTTTAACAATGCAGTAGGGAAGCCACATGGAAGCGATCTCCACTAGCTTCAGATCCAGAAGCTAGTGGGGATTGCTGTAGTAACAAGGTTTCAGCTTACTGGGGGATCAGCTAGGTATGGTGTATGTGTAGAAGAAAGCTGATTGGTGGGAAGAGAAACACCCCCTTCATACAGAACAGAGTAAATGCTGTCAATCACAGCCTGTGTGCTGGAGCTCCCTCCCCTGTCACCTAGACCAATGTAATTATGTAATTTTTCATACCTAAACTTCAGCTTTAAGCCCCCGTCAGGTTTTAATTTATTTATTTATTTAGATGTCTTAGTCCTATCAGAGAGATTTCCCTTTACTCTCCTTTACCAGAACAGGTTTTGCTACTGGAAAATTTTCCCTCATCAAGTATGACAACTCTAAAATTGTGGATTTTCCATCACTAGCTACACTGGCGACAATGTTACCCAGGATCAATAAAGTGGGTAAATCTCAGCGATATGGATACATTTCGAAGAATTAAAATCAATGAATAGTTGGAGAAGATGGAAAGAACCCTGGCCCCCTATAGTAGGCCAACATTTCTCATCAATATTTAAAAGGAAAGAAGTCTGATAGATACCATCCATGACAAGATGCTATAGGTAAAGGGAGTTCTGACACTTTAACATGTGTCAACCTCAAGATCTGTGGGCTGAATCTGGCCCACCAGGCCATTTCATGTGACCCTCGCTCTTCTCCTGCAGCTGTGGCACCCCCCCTTATCTCTGCCCACCACCTTGTCTCCCCCACCAGATCCTGCACTTCCTTGTGCAGCTGTGGAGAGGCTCATCTCTGTCCCCCTGCCTCAGCAGTCAGCTGCAGACAGGAGGACAGAAGTCCTCCTACAGATCCTGCACCTCTCTGTGCAGCCACAGCACCTCCTCATCTCTGCCTCCCCAGGTCTCAGCATTCAACAGACTCTGGAAGCTGACACCAGCTCTCCTCTGGTCCTTCTCCAGATACTGTACTCTCTGCTTCTCAGCTCCGCCCTCAGCTTCTTCCCAACAGCAGCTCAAGGTAAGGGGAGAGCACATTTAATGTAAAGAAGGGTGGGGAAATCTTGACTTCGGTTGGTGGTGGGAGGCTCTTCACATCGGATGTAAGGGGGGTTGGCGCTTTAAACATCTAGTCCTATAGATACGACTGGCTCTTTGAGGGCAACCAAAGTGCTGATGTGGTCCGCAATGACATTGAGTTTGACACACTTGTTTTAGCAGATAAGGCCAACGCTGTATCTAGGGCAGCACTTTGCAGGGGGGCAGCATGAAAAGGGTCCCCGCCGGCTTGCGCTACACTTTTAGTGTAGCGCCAGTCTTATGAGGTGGACTGTGCTATATATTTTCTGCTGCACCACTGGCATGGTTATATCCTCTTAGTCCTCCATAAATTTTGCAGAAATTTGTGCTCAAAGTAGATCTATAGGCAACACTTTTTTTTTCCATTTTGGATAGAGTAAGGGATGGTTATAGCCCCTGTTAATTTTTTGTTTTGCCATCCGTTAATTTCTCTTAATTTCCTGCCCTATAGCCAAACAGGAAGTGAGAGGAAATCTCTGCATATGAAAGGAGCCCCCCCCCCCCCTCAAGGCCCTCAGAACTAGTGTCCCCACTGGAAAATTTCAGGGCAGGTCTTAAACAGGAAGGGGTGTGACCTTGACTGGAAGGGGTGGATCATTCTTTAAATTAGGGGTTGCATGAGTTTAGTCAGGCCTAGGGCAGCACAAAACCTAAATACACAATTGGATAAGGCCCATGTGTGTGTGTGAATGTGGTGTGTTTAGGTAGATTTATTACCTGTAGGGATGGATGGAGAACAGTTGTCAAAAGCACAGCATGAAGAAGACGTATTTATGCTACCATAAGGGGAGCTAACAGATCCAATTCTGTCACACTGGTTTGAAGGGGCACATGACCTGATGACTGTCTTGTTAGAAACTGATCCACCTGTTAATCATTTAAAAATGAATACAATTAAATGTACATTTCCCTATACATAAATGATATGAAACGTTAAGACATGGAAATAATATCCTAATTTAGTTTTCCTTTTGACCTCTCTGATAGTCATGTGGAGGGGTCCTACCACAGCATTGGAAAGCAACCTTGAAATCCTGACTCTTGATCTATTGACTTGTATCTGAAATGGCCTACTGCCTTTACCAGCAGCTGTACCTCAGAAGAAAACTTAGGTCTTGGAATCTACTCTAGTTCATATGGTGTGTACTATAATTGACACTGCATTGAAAGAAGCTCTTGTAAATGTAAAAATATATATACCGTATATACTCGAGTATAAGCCAAGTTTTTCAGCATATTTTTTGTGCTGAAAATGCCCCCTCGGCTTATACTCGAGTCTGTGTCCATCTTCACCTTTATGCGCCTGATCCCGGCAAACTTGGCACACATGTAGCCCCACTCTTCCTCTACAAGTTTGTTGGCCGGGGAGCACCGATTTTTCAAAGCCGGGCACCCCTTCCATAGACTCCCATGTTAAACAGTAATTTCTCCGGAGATTTTGGGGACCCGGTACTGGACGGCCCTAGGTCCCCCGGACCCCAAACATGTAGCCACACACATGTTCCATAAACTCCCATGTTAAACGTCAGTCTAGGCACACAGCGCCGGATATCAGGTAGGGAGATTGGGCACAGTGAGGCATGGGCACAGTGAGGCATGGGCACAGTGAGGCATGGACACAGTGAGGCATGGACACAGTGAGGCATGGGCACAGTGAGGCATGGGCACAGTAAGGCACAGTGAGGCATGGACACAGTGAAGCAAGCACATGGACACAGTGAGGCAAAGTGAGGCACAGTGAGTCATGCAGATGGACACCCTAGGCTTATACTCGAGTCAATAAGTTTTCCCATTTTTTTGTGGTAAAATTAGGTGCCTCGGATTATATTCGGGCCGGCTTATACTCGAGTATATACGGTATATTTTACAGCGCTCGCAATAATAAAAAACAATAACCTAAATAATCACAAAATAACAATTCATTAATAAGTGAATGTCCATATATTAGTGAGCCATGTGCTCCAATCCATAAAGTGCAAAGTGCACCAAAAATCGAGGTGCACAACACCCCCTCCTGTGTCCCCACTCCCCGGATTGAATGGACCCTTAGCTTTTCAGTCTAGGGGTCGTTTCAGTCTTAAAATGTTGACCAGGAATGGCAGATTTACATCGATTCGCAAAGCAGATCTTCCATGCTCATAATAATCATCCATGGATAATAGTGCCCAATATACATATATTTATTTTTTTGATCTGTCAAAAGAATAGCACTTTGTGTAAAGCAGCTGCAAGATATCTTGCTTAAAATTTTCCACTTCTAGCGCGAGTATATATATTTAGAATATATTTTTTCAAACTTGTGAATGTAACTCACCTATATTGGATTCTGTATATGAGGTTGCACAGACAGAGCCAGTAGGGCAGGTGACAGTGTTTCCTGTGCAGTCTGCTGAGTCCATACACTCCAAGCATGAAATGTTATAGCCTACAATTGAGGAATGAAAATAAAAGGATAGAGTGAAGACACATTTTTGAAGTCTTATGCCGCATACACACGATCGTACATTCCGACAACAAAACCGTGGATTTTTTCCCGACGGATGTTGGCTCAAACTTGTCTTGCATACACACGTTCACACAAATGTTGCTTGGAAATTTCCGAACGTCAAGAACACGGTGACGTACAACACTACAACGAGCCGAGATAAAATGAAGTTCAATGATTCAGAGCATGCGTCAAATTGATCCCGAGCATGCGTAGGATTTTTGTGCGTCGGAATTGGCTACACACGGTCGGAATTTCAGACAAGAACTTTTGTTGTCGGAAAAATTGAAAACCAGCTCTCAATCATTTGTTGTCAGAAATTCCGACAGCAAATGTCCGATGGAGCCTACTCACGGTCGGAATTTCCGACAACAAGCTCCCATGGAACACTTGTTGTCGGAAATTCCGATCGTGTGTACGCGGCATGAGTATTTTTTTAAGATAAGCATTTACAGAAACATGATACAAGGGATGCAGCTCCAAAGGAAACCAATGTGCAGTCTGCACAGGCACCTGTTAAAAAAAGGTGCTTCCAAATAGATTCTTCAGGAAAGTCAATATTTAATGATCATAACTGTGCCTGCTTCGGTTTTTCTCTGGGTATTCCAGTATTCTCCCACACTCCAAAGACATGCCGGTAGGCTAATTGGCTCCTGCCTAAATTGGCCCTAGTTCGTGTATGTATGGATGTGAGTTAGGGACCTTAGATCGTAAGCTCCTTGAGGGCAGGGGCTGATTTGATAGTAAAATATTTTTGTAAAGTGCTACGTAAATTGTCAGCACTATATAAGTTTCTGTAATATATAAAAAGTCAAATAAAAAAGAACAGGTTACAATGCACCATTCATGTGTTTCATGGCTCTTTTTTGGCCACTTTTTTTCAGGAAAGGTGTACAGTACAGCAAAAGAACACAAAGGGGGCGCAAACGTCTAGTGCATTACCCAAGGTTCATTAAACAAAACCATACAGCCAAATAAATATTTAAAAACAACAGATGCAATGTGCAAGACATTCTCTGATGGTCAATCAACATGGCAATGACCAACCGAGCAATTGCGGATGTCGGGCAACATCGCCATTTGCTCAGTCATCGATTGCTTGGTCATCCATTGCCACACTGATTGACCAATAGAGAGTGTCCGTATTGCATCTGTTGTCTGTGAGTACTTATTTGGCTGTTTGGTATTGTTTAATAAACCATGGGTAATGCACATGATCTGTGTGTATCCCTTCAGATGAAGGTATAACAGTGGCAGACCCATTAGATTACTCTAATTATTGGTTTGGGTCATTGAAAAAAACCAAAAAAACTGCTGTAGGTATATAAAATGCAGAGTGCTAGGCATATACCCGCAGCAGCCTCCCAAACCTTCATGGCCATGCCCAACGTTTCTAACTGGCCAAACTTCAGCACTTCCTGATGGTTCCAAAGCTTGACCTTCCCTTCTTACCTTCTACACATCCCTAGTGGCCAAGTAGACTGTCCTTCATAGTGATGTGCCAAGAGAAACTTAGTGGCAAGCTCAAAGCTACCACCATTCTCCTCGTACAGTGTATGCGGTATGAGTAGGCACCTCTAGACAACTATCCTATCATACTTAGTATTTTTGGCATACTGTAGAGAAGATAAACATAACATCATATTCAGATCTGTTTGCACTGTGAGATATTTGGCCAAGATAACAGTTACTTCTAGTGATGTGGTAATACAAATGTGTGTGGGTAGGACTTAATGGCGGGCTCAGAGATACCACCATTCATCTGTAAGACTTTAGGAGGCTGCAGCAAGTATTTGTAGGCACCTCGAGACAATTACTCTTTCTTACATACAGTATCTTATACTATTCTTACATACCTCCTGTAGGGCAGATAAACTTCAAATCAAATTCAGATCCTTTAGCACTGTGAGATAGTTGGCCAAGATAACAGTTACTTCTAGTAGTACAGCCACGCATGACAGATGGGGTTCCTGTTGTAGGGAAAAAAGAACTGCTTTGGAATCCATATACAAATGACAAAATGCTAAATTCTATAATAATAAACAACTGATGATAATACAGCTAAAACATCAGTGGAATGGAAAATCGCAATAGACATACCCAACTGTTTTTCAGTGTGGACCATACACACGGTCTCACTCCCATTGCATTGTATGGTAGTCTTCGCTATACACCATTCAGAATTCCTGGACATACAGGCAGGACATGTCACCCCATTGGCTGTTGAATTAAGGCTTGACCCTGTGAGATTTTAAATAAATGAGAAAATGATTGAGGCAATCCTTGACTGTAAGAATATTTTTGGTTAGTGAAACCAAATATTGCCCAACAATGTTGAATGTAGTTTAGTTTTAATATAGAATTTCAGGATGAACTTGGAATGTTACTCTTTCTTTTTTTTTTCCAAGAATCAACTTAGAGAGCTAATAACCACCTATTGATAAATTATGTAATGTTATGTTAACCCTGTTCATTTCTGGAATAAAATTCATACTCTTTCTTATATTATATGGGATGGATAGTTGGTACTTTGGTAATTTTTGTATTTTATTCTATTTTTTTTAAAAAGGAGCAGATTGCTACAGACATCTGAGTTAGTATAAAAAAACTGTAATTCTCAATTCAACAGAAAAAAAAAATCAACTCAAAAGCATACCATGTCCCAGAAACTGACACGGTATGCTATGCAAATGGTCACTTACAAGTTGGATTGTTTAGATTGCAGTTATTAGTTGAACAGATGGTCGTCATTCTTAATGTGCCACCGAGAAAGGTGGCGCTACTGGAGATTCCACACTGGTATATTGGTAAACATGCAGTCCTATTTATTTCTGAACTTGCGCTACCACCTGCAAAAGAGCATAATTAATTAATTAAAGAGGACCAGTCTTTCCACATAGTGATGTTATTCTAGTACAGTTGTGGAAAATTCTTGTTCAACTTACCAACAGTACTTAGAGTTTGAACTCTTGCACAGATGGTACCAGAAGGACAGGTTACATTGGTGTCTGGGCAATAGGTGTTGCTAGAATTGCCTTAAATTAGAAAAAAACAATATATTAGTCTCTTTCCCTAGCCAAATACAAATTTCCCTCACCTCTCTCCTAGAATTCTGTAAAAGCAAGGGCAAGTTCTTCCTGAAGGAAACTGCTTCCATGATAATTCATAAAGATGGGTGAGCCAGACTGAATGGCTTGGGTAGACTGGGTGAACATTTTTGAATGTTTGCTCAGGGTTTCCTGTACTGGCTCATTTACCTGCTCATTGGAGTCACACAGGTTTCTTATAACACCTTATAACAGTCCGATGGACTGTTTTCATCGGACAAACCGATCGTGTGTGGGCCCCATCAGACTTTTTTCCATTGGTGAAAAAAAATAGAACATGTTTTAAATTTTTCCGATGGAAAAAAAAACGATAGCAAATTCCGATCGTCTGTGTGGAACTCCATCGGAGAAAAAACCCACGCATGCTCAGACTGAATTAGGAGACGGGAGCGCTCGTTCTGGTAAAACTAGTGTTCATAATGGAGATAGCACATTCGTCACGCTGTAACGGTCTGAAAAGCACGGAGACTGAAAAGCGCTAATCGGCTCTCACCAAACTTTTACTAACACGCGGTAACACGAAGTCAGCAAAAGCAGCCCAAAGGGTGGCGCCATTGGATTTGAACTTCCAATTTATAGTGCCGTCGTACGCGTTGTACGTCACAGCGTTTGGGACGGTCGGAATTTTGTCTGATGGTGTGTAGGCAAGACTGATGGAAGTCAGCTTCATCGGAATTCCGATGGAAAAATTCATCTGATTTGATTCCATCGGAAATCCGATCGTGTGTACAGGGCTTAACTCCTAAATTACTATCATCTACAGATGAGTGAACTCATGAAAAAGTTAGATTGGTTGTGGTTAGGTGGAGTTTTAAAAAAAAAACGTGTTAACTGTTGAAACTCAGAATTTCCAAACTAGAAGTCCTTTTGAAGTGGGAATCCAAACCAGCCCCCAAAAATGTGGTTAATAAAGATCTACAAATTATGCAAAATGGTGCAGATTGGTTTGGGAAGCTTATGCAACCCTGCCTGAGGAGATGATGGGGCTAACAAATGGAAACATTTAGACACAATCCAGGGAAATTAGAAAAAAATAAGCCAAAAGAAGCCTCTTACAGCCCTCAAAGCCCTTATGTGTCAAAGGTTTTAAACAACAATGTATTCCCATAGGTTTTCGTTTAGGTGCACAGTTTCTATAGAACACTACTGTAACGGGAAGGCCCGGGGAACTCAGAATCGCTTAGGAAGTATGAAATACCCTTGCGCCAGCTTCCCCAATGGCTCTTATGTGTCAATCACCCTGTGTCTCTATTAGGGGCACAGGGTGAATGAAAACCCCAATATGGTCTATGATGGCCATATTCAATGCTGTACATACATTTTATCTAGATGGGGTCTGTAATATTCATCCACCATATTCCCCAGGAATACCTGCAAGGAACTCTCTACTGTTTGATTATGACCTCAACAGGTTAATTAAAAAGTGACGCCTTCATGATGGTTAGACACATACTTGTGTGTATTGTAAAGGCAGACTGGGATTTACAATACAAAGGGATTTAAGATGTAAAGGGTTTAGAACCTGTTGTCGCCAGACAGACTGGCTGCCAACCCTTTGTGGGAAGATGTGTATTGGAGATCGTATATTCTATTGTGTTGGGATCTTTTGAAGCCTAGCAGACGTCAGGATGAGGTGTTGAGTCTTGGGATGTGTGGGTGGAGCTGGGCCCTTGTTCATGTTAAATCATGTGCCTTGAATTGTGTATAAAGTTACAATGTTTCTCAATAATAAATTCATTCCTACTACAGAAGAGACAGAGTGCGTCTCGTCTTCTTCCAGAGGGGTCGGCTCCTATAGGAAAGGGTTGTTTAGCTGTGGATATTGGTAGCAAGTGGATGTGTGTCTAGGAGAGGGAACATCGTAAACGGCGCTAATCCCCTGGATATTGGGGTGCCGTTACAACTACCAAGTAGTAAGCTAGCTGTTTGCCGACCAGCGCACGACGATATACGTTGGCAGAATGGCAGGGACAGGCATATGGGCGTACAGGTACGTCCCCTTTAAGAAGCGGCATTGTGGGTGCGTGCCCGCCGCAAGCTCCGTGAGTTCGACCACGGGTCCCGCGGATTCGAGTCCCGTGATCATCTCACAGAGAGTAAGAATGGGGAAATGCTAATGTAAACAAGCATTTCCCCATTCTTCCTAGTGACAGGACACTGATCACAGCTCCCTGTAATCGGGAGCGGTGATCAGTGTCGTGTCACACGTAGCCCACCCACCCCCACAGTTAGAACACATCCCTAGGACACACTTAACCCCTTCAGCGCCCACTACTGGTTAACCCCTTCACTGCCAGTGTCATTTACACAGTAATCAATGCATTTTTATAGCACTGATCGCTGTATAAATGACAATGGTCCCAAAATGGCGTCAAAAGTGTCCGATGTGTCCGTCATAATGTCGCAGTCACAATAAAAATTGCTGATCGCCGTCATTACTAGTAAAAAAAAATTATTAATAAAAATGCAATAAAACTATCCCCTATTTTGTAGACGCTATAACTTTTGCGCAAACCAATCAATAAACGCTTATTGCAATTTTTTTTACCAAAAATATGTAGAAGAATACATATCGGCCTAAACTGAGGAAAAAATTAGTTTTTTATATATTTTTTGGAGATATTTATTGTAACAAAAAGTTAAAAATATTGCTTTTTTTTTCTAAATTGTCGATCTTTTTTTGTTTATAGCGCAAAAAATAAAAGCCACAGAGGTGATCAAATACCACCAAAAGAAAACTCTATTTGTGGGAAAAAAAAGGACGTAAATTTTGTTTGGGAGCCACGCCGCAGGACCGCGCAATTGTCAGTTAAAGCGACGAAGTGCCGAATCGCAAAAAGTGCCCTGGTCTTTGGCCAGCCAAATGGTCCGGGACTGAAGTGGCTAGACAAAAGCAAAAATGAAGTGGAGGAGAAAGAAATAATTTTTCTTTTTTTCTCGTTAGTTTTTATATGTTGTATATTTTGGTTAACTGTAGGCTTAGTTCAAGAAACTGTATATAGTTGTTGCGTGTCTGTATCCATTTATAAAATATTATAGAATACCTCCACAATAGCAAGTAGACTGGTAAGAAATGTTTGTTCCATTGACACTGTATTTCTGAGTGCTGCAGAGATTTTGGTTGGCACAGCCTCTAATGGAGGACTTGTTTCCTGTAACATAAGAATAATAATCACATTTTTTTAAACATACTTATCAAACAATTAACATAATATATTTTTAACAGCATACATTTAATAGACCAAAAGGAAGCAAAAGCACTTTGAAAATATAGTAATTAGAGTTTCATGTTTTAAAAAAAAAACACTTACCGCCTATGTCGGTAGAATAAAGAGCACATACTCTCTCATCCCCGGTACAGTCAACAGTCTGTTCTTCGTAACACCAACTGGAGGAAGAGGACTGGCAGGTTGGACATGTCACTCCATTGGGTTCAGAGCTTACAGAAGGTACTTGAAAAAAAAAAAAATCTGTTTTTCAAAAATTGAAACAGGCTAATGATGTTTCAATTATATCTAGATACTTGTCTTTTTTTTCTGAGGAAAAGCAAGATATGGATATGGAAAGAGATTAATTATTTTTTATCAAGAAAATGATTGCAATGGATTAAAGACCAATGTGGCTATTACACTGTAGGAGAATATACATTAGTGTGGGCTGCCAGAGGCAGTCACCAATGGAATCAGAATGTTTTTGTAATGATCAGATGGATTCCCCTGTCATCTGCTGGTTGAAACTCAGCACTACAGCATAGTCACTCTTGCTGCACACCTGTCCTCAATCATAATTGCTTAACCCAGGTTGAAAAAATGTAATTACTGCCCGTGTGAGTGAGTGAGTGAATAATAGCGCTACAATGCAAACTAAATCGCCTCAAGGCGCTTTGCATCCAGTGACGTCCTGATCCATCAGAAGAGGTGGGTCTTAAGTTTTTTCCTGAAGGCCTGATGGTTTTCTTCCATGCAGATGTCCGTGGGTAGAGCGTTCCATAGCCGTGGTCCTTGGACTGCAAATCTTCGTTCTCCCTTTGATTTGTAGCGGGACTTGGGGATGTGAAGGAGGTTTTGGTTGATAGATCGGAGAATGCGATTGGGGATGTAGTGTTTTATCTTCTCGCATAAATATTGAGGAGCGTTTCCTTGTGTGCACTTGTGGGTGAGACAGAGGGTCTTGAACGTGATCCGATCCTTTACGGTTAGCCAATGAAGGGTCCTCAGTGAAGGGGTGATGGATTCCCAAGGACTGCCTGATTAAATATTTGTTTGTCATCATGTTTGGCAGCTTTGTGCTAAGGGTTAGTCATCGGTATGGACTCCCTTGGTTCCTTGATTACTGTCTATTCCTGTTGTCTGCTCTAACCTCAGCTATTCCCTTGACCAGTGGCAGCCTGTCCAGAAGGGAGCGCCGCCCCTCCTAATCCATGTTTCCTGCCCCCTAATCTACATGCGGGCGGCCGGATGCATGGATTCCAATGGAGGATTTTATTTTTTTATTTTTTTAGAAGCATGTGCAGAGGCTCTAATGCCCCCTACACACGACCGGTTTTCCTGACATGCCAAAAACCAATGTTTTTCCCGACGTGATTCCTCTCAAGCCTGCCTTGCATACCCACTTCAATACAGGGCTTTTTGTACCTATTCAATACCGGGCCTATTCTAGCACTTCTCTCCTACATGTACAAATCATCATTCTTTTGCTAGAAAATTACTCAGAACCCCCAAACATTATATATGTTTTTTTAGCAGACACCCTAGGGAATAAAATGACGGTCATTGCAAAAAATTTTCTTGCACGATATTTGCGCAATAATTTTTCAAACGCCTTTTTTTTAAAAAAAATGGTTTCATGAATTAAAAAATAACAAAACAGTAAAGTTAGCCCAATTTTTTGGGAAAATATGAAAGATAATGTTACGCCGAGTAAATAGATACCTAACATGTCACGCTTTAAAATTGCGCACACTCATGGAATGCGCCAAACTTCGGTACTTAAAAATCTCCATAGGCGACGCTTAAATTTTTTTTACAGGTTACCAGGTTAGAATTACAGAGGAGGTCTAGTGCTAGAATTGTTGCATGCGCTCGAACGCACGCGGCGATACCTCACATGCGTGGTTTGAACGGCGTTTACATATGTGGGCGACTTACGTGTGCATTCGCTTCTGATCGCGAGCTACCGGGGACAGGGGCGTTTTAATTTTTTTTTTTTTTATAATTTTTTTTTTTTTTTACTTGTTTATTTATTTTTTTACAATGATTTTACTTTTTTTTTTTGATCACTTTTATTCCTATTACAAGGAATGTAAACATCCCTTGTAATAGGATATGTGTGACAGGTTCTCTTTATTGAGAGATGCAGGGTCAATAAGAACCCACATCTCTCCTCCAGGCTGGAAAGCATGAGATCAGTGAAAAATGTTTCACTGATCTCATACTTACAGCCGCAATGGCGGCTTTGTTTACATTTGAAGCCCGGGCGTGACGTCATCACATCGCGCCCGGGCCTCCGACGATCATAAAGATGACTGGTGACCATCTGGTCACCAGTCATCTCTATGCTCATCACGTGACCCCACCAACGACGCCGGAAGATTCGCTCCGGGTCCCCGATCGCACGGGGAGCCCGGAGAAGCACCGGATGGCGGCGGGAGGGGGGGATGTCCCCTCCCGCCGCCTGTAAGAACGATCAAGCGGTGGAAACGCCGCTATGATCATTCTTATGGTGCGCAGAATCGCCGGCACTTCAAAAGGATATCTGAATGATGCCTCTAGCTGCAGGCATCATTCAGATATCCCCCTACAAAGCCGAGGACGTCATTTGACTATGGCTGGGTAGGGAAGTGGATACACACGTTCATTAAAAAAAACGCTCGAGCAAAGCGCGGTGTCGTCCAACACGTACAACGGCACTATAAAGGGGACGTTCCATTCAAATGGCGCCACCCTTTGGGCTTGCTTTTGCTGATCTCGTGTTAGTAAAAGTTTGGTGAGAGACGATTCACGCTTTTCAGCCTTGTGCTTTTCAGTCCATTACAGCGTGACGAATGTGCTATCTGCATTACGAACGCTAGTTTTATCATAACGAGCGCTCCCGTATCATACTTGATTCTGAGCATGCGCTGCTTTTTTCTTCTCGGAAAAGCATACACACGATCGGTTTTCGCGCCGAGAAAAAGACTGACGGGAAACACGATGGGAAAAAATAGAGCAGGTTCTAAATTTTTTGCGGGCAGTTTTCTCGTCGGGAAAACTGCTATGGAGCATACACACGACCGGTTTTCACGACCAATCTAAAAAATTGCAGTTTTCTCATTGGGAAAAATGGTTGAGTGTACGGGGCATAATAGGCTTCAATTAATATTCACTATTGTCTTCCTGACTCTCCTCCTGGCCAATCAGGAAGCGGGTCCTAAAACCCGTCACCCGATATGCCGATAGAAGAAGCGATCCTTTTGGCTGCCGAGAAGGAGGAGAAGGAGGGAGGAGACAAAGAGGAAGCCGCCGTGAAGCACCAGGTAGAGGATATGCAGGGTGAAGCCGCCGCCCGGAGGAAGCGCTGCCCACGACCTAGATGGGGTAAGTGCAGGGCTGGTGACCGACCGACCAACCGGGGGGTGCCTGTGACCCGACCGACCAACTAATCAAGGGGGGGTGTGGTGGCAGGGGGATTGCTTGCTGCCCGCCCAAATATACCACCAGCCACCACTGCCCTTGACCATGCTTTTTAGACACCTTTCTTGCAGCCGTTCTCCTGTCATTTCTGGCATCCATGCCAATGGCTTACTCACCGGCAGTGTTGCCAACCGTACGTTAATTTACGTACAGCACGTAAATTTAACCCCCTTTTTGTACGTAAAGTCCGTTGTGGGCATCGGCTGCCCATAAAAAAGATGGCCGTGAGCCGACCATGCAACGGCGCATGCGCCGTTCCGAAGCCGGCCGGACTCGGGAAAGCTCGTATGCGCTCGGCCGAGCGGCGCATGCGCAGTAACGTAAGTAGCGCCGCCCGGCGCCATTTTTGAATAGAGTTTCAGCCAGGACGGGACTCAGGAGTGCTCGCGGGGCTACAGTGTCTCACAGTCGCCGACGCTGTAGGAGGAGAGGACTCGGCCGAGCAGGGGTGAGGAGGAGGGGGGGATATAAAGTAAGAGGAGGAAATGGAATGCGCTGGGAGCGGGAGCCCGGAGGGTGAAGCGGCCATGGCATGCAGGGGAGGGACAGAGACTGATGTGCTCTCTCTGTCCACCATCATATAACTTCTCCTCTACATCATCAGTATGCTGTGTCCTCCTTCCGTGCCCTTTTCACCTCTCCACATGTCAGAGCTGCCCTGACCTGTGGAGAGGTGAAAGGGGCACAGAAGGAGGACACAGCATAGCATACTGATGATGTGGAGGAGAAGTTATATGATGGTGGACAGAGGAGGAGGCCACTGTGAGGGGGTAAGGAGGACCCTATCATGTTCGCAGCCTCTGTCCCCCTCCTGTGTCATGTCCGCAGCCTCTGTCCCCCTCCTATGTCATGTCCGCAGCCTCTGTCCCCCTCCTGTGTCATGTCCGCAGCCTCTGTCCCCCTCCTGTGTCATGTCCGCAGCCTCTGTCCCCCTCCTGTGTCATGTCCGCAGCCTCTGTCACCCCTCCTGTGTCATGTCCGCAGTCTCTGTCACCCCTCCTGTGTCATGTCCGCAGTCTCTGTCACCCCTCCTGTGTCATGTCCGCAGTCTCTGTCACCCCTCCTGTGTCATGTCCGCAGCCTCTGTCACCCCTCCTGTGTCATGTCCGCAGCCTCTGTCCCCCTCCTATGTCATGTCCACAGCCTCTGTCCCCCTCCTGTGTCATGTCCGCAGCCTCTGTCACCCCTCCTGTGTCATGTCCGCAGCCTCTGTCACCCCTCTTGTGTCATGTCCGCAGCCTCTGTCACCCCTCCTGTGTCATGTCCGCAGCCTCTGTCACCCCTCTTGTGTCATGTCCGCAGTCTCTGTCACCCCTCCTGTGTCATGTCCGCAGCCTCTGTCACCCCTCCTGTGTCATGTCCGCAGTCTTGTGAATTGAGAAATATGTTTTTTTACTTTTGTTTAACTGAAACACATTGATATTAGCATTAGTTGTGTGTTTATAGTTGAAATATTGATATTTGCACTGTTTAGCAGTAAAAACAGTAATTTTAGGTACTTTTTTGCAGCGCCAGTAAAAAATGCGACTCTGACAGTAATTGTCATGATTTTTGCCAGTAAGAAATTGGTGCCGTACAGAAATTTTGGCATCCTTGCCAGTAAATTTCACTTCAGGGGGTTGGCAACACTGCTCACCGGTATGGACTCTTCCTTGGTTCCTTGATTACTGTCTTTGCTTGCTGTCTGCTCTTACCTCAGCTTTTCCCTTGACCATGATTTTTAGATATCTTTCTCCTGTCAATTCTGGCATTCGGAGGAGATAAGCAAACACCCTGTGTGCATGAGGCCTTATAGAGTTATCACCACAACAGGGTTCTCTACTGTAAGATTTTCCCTCATCAGATATGACCACTTTAAAATGTTGTATTTCTCATCACTTCCTGCACTGCAGACAATGTTATCCAGGATCAATTAAGTGGGTAATTCTCAGTGACATGGATACATTTAGAAGAACCAAAATTGAGGAACATTTGGAGAAGATGGAGGGAACCATGGCTCCCTGTAGTAAGCTAAAATTCATCATCAATCATTAAAAGGAAAGAGGTCTGGTAGATACCTTCCCTGACCAGATAATTTATAGACAAAGGGTGTTCTAACACACCGCGTGTGTGTATGTGGTTTGTTTAGGAAGATTTATTACCTGGGAGGATAGTTGAAGAACAGTTGTCAAAAGCACAGCATGAAGAAGACATCTTTATTCTACCATAACGGGAGCCAACAGATCCAGTTCTGTCACACTGGCTTGAAGGGGCACATGAACTGATGACTCTTGTAGAAACTGATCCACCTGTTAATCATTTCAGTTAAATAAATTTACTGTACAATTCCCAATACATAAATTATATGAAAAGTAATGGAAATAATATTTAACTTGGTTTTTCTCTTGCTAAGCAAAGGTGTAGCACTGTTTTGGACCTCTCTGCAAAGTAACATGGAGGGGTCCTGCCAAAGCATTAGAATTCAACCTTGAATTCCTGGATGTTGATCTATTGACTTGTATTTGAATTGACACAACTAATTTACCAGCCGTTGTACCTCAGGAGAAGACTTAGATCCTGTAATCTCCTCTAGTTAATATGGTGCATACTGGAATTGGCACTTAATTGAAAGAAGCTTTTGTAAATGTAACTCACCTATATTGGATTCTGTATATGAGGTTCCACAGACAGAGCCAGAAGGGCAGGTGACAGTGTTTCCTGTGCAGTTTGCAGAGTCTGTACACTCTAAGCATGAGATGGAATAGCCTACAATTTGATTACAAAAAAAAGAAGGACAAAGTGAGAAAACATTTTTGGAGCCTAATGCCACGTACACTCGACCGTTATTCATGTCATGCAAAAAAACAACGTTTTTCTTGTCGTGATTCCTCTCAAGCCTGCCTTGAATACACGTTCATGAAAAAAAACGCTTGAGCAAAGCACGGTGACGTACAACACGTACGACGGCACTATAAAGGGGAAGTTCCATTCGAATGGCGCCACCCTTTGGGCTGCATTTGCTGATCCTCGTGTTAGTAAAGTTTGGTGAGAGACGATTCGCGCTTTTCAGCCTCGTGCTCTTCAGTCCGTTACAGCGTGACGAATGTGCTATCTCCATTACGAACACTAGTTTTACCAGAACGAGCGCTCCTGTCTCATACTTGATTCTGAGCATGCGCATTTTTTTCCCCTCGTAAAAGCGTACACACGACCGTTTTTCACAACGTGAAAAAGAACGACGTGAAAAACTACGAGAAAAAATAGAGCAGGTTCTAACTTTTTTTCGGGCAGTTTTCTCGTCGAGAAAAATGCTATGGAGCATACACACAACCGTTTTTCACGACCAATCTAAAAAATAGCATTTTTCTCGTCATGAAAAACGGTCGTGTGTACGTGGCATCAGCCTTTTTTTAAAATAAGCATTTTCAGTAGCATGATAGAAGGGAGGAAGCTTCCAAAGGAAACCAATGTGCAGTCAGCACAGGCGCCTGTTAAATAAAAAAAGGTGCTTCAAAATTATAGATTATTTAGGAAAGTCAATATTAATTGATCAAAAGAGCAGGTTATAAAACACTATCCATGTGTTTCAATGCTCTTTTTTTGGCCACTTTTTCAGGAAAGGTGTACGGTACACTTTAATGGACAGGAACTGTGTGCCTTCCTTTAGCCCAAGGTATACTTTACTTATACTTTACTTATACTTGAGGGAGACCCAATAGATTTCTCTGATTATTGATTTGGGTCTTTTGGAAAAAAAATATGTTGTAGGTATAAAATGCAGGCTGCTAGACATATATCTGCTGCAGCCTCCCAAGCCTTCATGGCCGTGCCCAACTTTTCTAACAGACCAAACTTCAGCACTTCCTGATGGTTCCAAAGCTTGACCTTACTTCCTGCCCTCTGAACATTCCTAGTGGCCAAGTAGACTGCCATTCAAAGGGGTGTGCCAAAAGGAACAAGGGCAAGCTTGAAGCTACCACCATCCTATTGGTACAGTGTAAGAGGTATGTGTAGGAACCTCTAGACAACCACCCTAGCATACTTAGTGGTTTTGATGTACCTCCTGTAGGGCAGATAAACTTAAATTCATATTCATATTTGTTTGCACTGTGAGATAGTTGACCAAGATAACAGTTACTTCTAGTGATGTGGTAATACAAATGTGTGTGGGTAGGACTTAATGGCGGGCTCAGAGATACCACCATTCATCTGGTAGACTTTAGGAGGCTGCAGCAAGTATTTGTAGGCACCTCGAGACAATTACTCTTTCTTACATACAGTATCTTATACTATTCTTACATACCTCCTGTAGGGCAGATAAACTTAAAATCAAATTCAGATCCTTTAGCACTGTGAGATAGTTGGCCAAGATAACAGTTACTTCTAGTAGTACAGCCACGCATGACAGATGGGGTTCCTGTTGTAGGAAAAAAAAAAACTGCTTATACAAATGACAAAATGCAAAATTCTATGATGATAAACAACTGATGATAATATAGCTAAAACATCAGTGGAATGGAAAGTCGCAGTAGACATACCCAACTGTTTTTCAGTGTGGACCATACACATGGTCTCACTCCCAGTGCATTGCATGGTAGTCTTCGCTGTACACCATTCAGAATTCCTGGACATACAGGCAGGACATGTCACCCCATTGGCTGTTGAATTAAGGCTTGACCCTGTGAGATTTTAAATAAATGAGAAAATGATTGAGGCAATCCTTGACTCTAAGAACATTTTTGGTTAGTGAAACCAAATGTTGTCCAACAATGTTGAATGTAATTTAGTTTTAATATAAAATTTCAGGATGAACTTGGAATGTAATAATTGAGGCAATCCTTGAAGGTAAACAAATTTTTGGTTCATGCAACACAACATTGCCTAACAATATCCCATGTAGTTTAGGCTTAAAGCGGAGCTCCACCCTAAAGTAGAACTTCCGCTCATCGGATTCCTCCCCCCTCCGATGCCACAATTGGCACCTTTCGGGGGGGGGGGGGGTGACAGGATACCTTTGACAGGTATCCTTTCCCACTTCCTGGAGTCCGGCCGCGGACGTAACATCACTGCAGGGCTCCCTCCTCCTCCTCCCCCGGCCGCGGGGCTAAAAGGAGAGAGGAGCGGGGCCTCGCCTATGCGCAGTAGGGTTCCCGGCGTGAAGCCGAAAGGCTACACTGCTGGGTTCCCTTACCCGCAATGGCGGCAGCAGCACCCGACAGCTGATGGAAACATCAGCTGCGGTGCCGACATCGAGGGACTGCAGGACAGGTAAGTGTCCATTTATTAAAAGCATGCAGCTGCAGTATGTGTAGCTGCTGGCTTTTAATTTTTTTTTCCCGGAATACCCTTTTAATATTGAATTTCAGGATGAGCTTGGAATGTTATTCTTTCTCATATAGGATGGATGGTGGTAATATGGTAGTTTTAGTAATTTTACAATTTTTTTTACACTTCCGGCAACTCCTTTCATAGATTCTTGGACATCTCCAACTAGCAGTATAAAAAGGCATACACCAGAGGATGACAGCTTTTGGGAAAGAGGCAAATTGCTACAGACAACTTAGATAGTATTAAAAAAAAAAAAACAATGACATTTTCATTTCAACAGAAAAAAAAATCAACTGAAAAGCATGTCCCAAAAACTGACATGGTATACAAATGGTCACTTACAAGTTGGATTGGTTAGATTGCAGTTATTAGTTGAACAGATGGTCATGATTCTTAATGTGCCACCGGGAAAACTGGCGCTACTGGAGATTCCACACTGGTATATTGGTAAACATGCAGTCCTATTTATTTCAGAACTTGCGCTACCTGCAAAAGAGCATAATTAATTAATTAAAGAGGACCAGTCTTTCCACATAGTGATGTTATTCTAGTACAGTTGTGGAAAATTCCTGTTCAACTTACCAACAGTACTTAGAGTTTGAACTCTTGCACAGATGGTACCAGAAGGACAGGTTACATTGGTGTCTGGGCAGTAGGTGTTTCTAGAATTGCCTTAAATTAGAAAAGAACAACAATTAGTCTGTTTCTCTATCCAATTTAAAATTAAAAATTTCCTTCACTTTTCTCTTATGTACACACAACCATTTTTAATGTCATGGAAAAAAACAACGTTTTTCTCAACGCGATTCTTCTCAAGCCTGCCTTGCATACACACGATCGTGAAAAAAAAATGCTCGAGCAAAGCGTGGTGACGTACAACACGTACAACGGCATTATAAAGGGGAAGTTCCATTCGGATGGCGCCACACTTTGGGCTGCTTTTGCTGATTTAGTGTTACCGCATGTTAGTAAAGGTTTTACCAGAATGAGCGCTCCCGTCTCATAACTTGCTTCTGAGCATGCGCGGTTTTTTCACGTCGTTAAAGCGTACACACGACCGTTTTTCATGACGAGAAAAACGACGACGTGAAAAACGACGGGAAAAAATAGAGCATGTTCTAAATTTTTAATGCCCATTTTTCTCGTCGAGAAAAATGCTCTGGAGCCTACACACGATCGTTTTTTCACGACCAATTTAAAAAATGCCACGTTTCTCATCATGAAAAACGGTCGTGTGTACGCGGCATTCGAATTATTTGAAAGCAAGGGCAAGTTATTCCTCTGGGAAACTGTTTCCATGATAATTGGAATGAATGGATCACACACTTGGGTAAATTGGGTTCAAATATTTAAATATTTGCTCATGCCTTTCTTCCTGTACCAGTTCATTTACATAGTTACATAGTAGGTGAGGTTGAAAAAAGACACAAGTCCATCATGTCCATCAAGTCCAACCTATGTATGTGATTATATGTCAGTATTACATTGTATATCCCTGTATGTTGCGGTCGTTTAGGTGCTTATCTAATAGTTTCTTGAAACCATCGATGCCCCCCGCTGAGACCACTGCCTGTGGAAGGGAATTCCACATCCTTGCCACTCTTACAGTAAAGAACCCTCTACACAGTTTAAGGTTAAAATTTTAATGAGTGGCCACGTGTCTTGTTAAACTCCCTTCCACAAAAAAGTTTTATCCCTATTGTGGGGTCACTCAGCAGTATGGTATTTGTAAATTGAAATCATATCCCCTCTCAAGTGTCCCTTCTCCAAAGAGAATAAGTTCAGTGCTTGCAACCTTTCTTCATAACTACAGGCATACCCTACTTTTAAGTACACAATTTACTAAAGCTGGAAAGCGCAAAATCAGACTCACTTCTGCATAGAAACCAATAAGATTCTAACCCCAGCTTGTTCAGTTAACCTTTGTTAATAAAAACTGGAAGCTCATTGGTTTCTATGCAGAAATGAGCCTGATTTTGCACTTTCCAGCTTTAGTAAATAAACCCCATTGTGTACTTAAAAGTGGGGTATGCCTGTAATATCCTCCAGACACTTTATTAGCTTTGTTGCCCTTGTTTGTACTCACTCTATTTCCAGTACATCCTTCCTGGGGACTGGTGCCCAGAACTGGACAGCATACTCTAGGTGCGGCCGGACCAGAGTCTTGTAGAGTGGGAGAATTATCGCTTTATCTCTGGAGTTAATCCCCTTTTTAAAGCATGACAATATTATGTTTGCTTTGTTAGCAGCAGCTTGGCATTGCATCGTTTACTAGGAGGTCCTTTTCCATCCTAGATTCCCCCAGAGGTTCTCCCCCCAGTGAGTAGATTGCATTCATATTTTTGCCACCCTAATGTATTATTTTAAATTTTTCTACATTAAACCTCATTTGCCATGTAGTTGCCCAACCCATTTATTTTTTTCTGATCTTTTTGCAAGGTTTCCACATCCTGCGGAGAAGTTATTGCCCTGCTTAGCTTGGTATCGTCCGCAAATACAGGAATTGAACTGTCTACCCCATCCTTCCGGTCATTTATGAACAAATTAAATAGGATTGGTTCCAGCACAGAACCCTGGGGGACCGCACTACCCGCTACTTAAACTCAGAACTTCCAAACCAGAATTCCTATTGAAGTTAGCAAGAATCCAAACCAGCCCCCACAAGGTGTTTATTAAAGAGCTATAAATTATGCAAAATTGTGCATATTGGTTTGGGAAGCTTCTGCAACCCTACCTGAGAAGATGATGGGGTTAACAAATGGAAACAATTAGACACTATCTAGGAAAATCAGAAAAAAAAACCCCAAGAGAAGCTCCTTTCAGCCCTCAAAGCCCTTTTCAAACAAATATGTATTCCCATAGGTTTTCTTTTAGATCCACAGTTTCTATAGAACACAACCAAGTAGAAAGCTAGACGAAAGCTAAAATGAAGTGGAGGTGAAATAAATTACTTTTCCCGTTCGTTTTTGTATTTTTGTTCACTGTAGGCTTAGTTTAAGAAATTGCAGATAGTTGGTTGCATATTTGTATTCATTTATAAAATATTATAGAATACCTCCACAATAGCAAGTAGACTGGTAAGAAATGTTTGTTCCATTGACACTGTATTTCTGAGTGCTGCAGATATTTTGGTTGGCACAGCCTCTAATGGAGGACTTGTTTCCTGTAATATGAGAATAATAATCCTATTTTAAAAAAATACTTATCAAACACGTATAATAATACATTTTCTATAGTATACAATCAAGAGACCAAAAGGAAGAAAAACACATTGAAAATATAGTAATAGGAGCTTAACATAAAAAAAAAAGACTCACCGTCTATGTCAGTAGAATAAAGAGCACATACTTTCTCCTCTCCGGTACAGTCAACAGTCTTTTCTTCGTAACACCAACTAGAGGAGGACGACTGGCAGATCGGACATGTCACTCCATTGGGTTTAGAGCTGACAGATGGTACTTAAAAAAAAAAAAAATATATGCTTTTTTAAAAGCTGATTGCAGTGTGTATCTTCTAACCCACAGGCCATTGGTGTTTTAATAATATCATCTACAGTAGATCAGACTTTCTCCACCAGGGTTCCTCCAGAAGTTGCTAGGGGTTCCTTGAGCAATGAGCAATTTCTGACTCTCAAGCCTCGTACACACGACCGAGAATCTCGTCGTAAAAAAAACGTTATTTTTCTCGACGAGATTCTTGTCAAGCTTTCCTTGCATACACACTGTCAATTCCAAATCTCGTCGTTGTAAAGCGCGGTCACTTACAGCACGTACGACGGCAGTATAAAGGGGAAGTTCGATTTCAATGGCGCCACCCTTTGGGCTGCTTTTGCTAATCTCGTGTTACCGCGTGTTAGTAAAAGTTTGGGGAGAGACGATTCGCGCTTTTTAGTCTTCGTGCTTCCAGTTTGTTTTAGCGTGACGAATGTGCTATCTCCATTATGAATGCTAGTTTTACCAGAAGGAGCGCTCCCGTCTTATACTTGATTCTGAGCATGCGCGATTTTTTAAGACTCGGAAAAGCATACACATGACCGGTTTTCTCGTCGGGCTGTTTCACGACGAGAATCTCGACGAGAAAAACGAGAATCCTGATGAGAAAATAGAGAGCAGGTTCTCTATTTTTCTCGTCGAGATTCCCGGCAGTTTTCTCGACGAGAAACCATACGCATGAACGGTTTTCTCGGCAAGAAAGCTCTCCCAACAGGTTCCTTGTTGTTTTTTGCTGAGAAATACAGTTGCATGTACGAGGCTTCAGGCAAGAAGAGCTGGGAGAGCTTTTTGCTTAGAAAACCGTTCGTGCGTATTGTTTCTCGGCAGAAAAACTGCCGGGAATCTCGACGAGAAAAATAGAGAACCTGCTCTCTATTTTTCTCGTCGGGATTCTCAGCAGAGTGTTTCCTGCTGAGAAACCCGGTCGTCTGTATGCTTACCTGTCCAGGGAAACCCGCGCATGCTCGATGAGACTTCGACGCATGAGCGGTAGCATACAAGGGTAGTGTAGGGTGTAGCAAGATGGCGGCGACGGCATCGAATGTGACGAGCGCCGGCTTGTCGTAGTCGATGATGTCACCGCGTTCTTGCCATTCAAAAGAACGGTGGTTCTTTTGAATGGCGCGTGTGTACACAGGGCTTGGCAAGACAAGCTTTCCAGGAATCCCGTCGAGAAAACCAAAGTTTTTTTTTTAGACGGGATTCCTGCCCGTGTGTACGAGGTCTCAGATAAGTTCCCACTGACACTTTTGATCTTTTTTTTAATGATCTGTAAGGGGAGAATTCTTCCCAATGACCTCAAGTACAAGGAGCATTCTTCCATCACGCCAATGTTTCATGAGTTGTAGCTATAGTCATTTTTAGCAGAGGTTCCCTGAGACCAAAACATTTTTTCAAGGTTTTCTCAGGGATGAAAATGTTGAGAAAGGCTGATCTGGGATGCTGGATCCAAGCATTTTGACTCTAAACTTTTTTTTTTTCCAGAAGAAAAGAAAGGTGTATATGGAAAGAGGTGAATGATTTTTTATCAAGCTAATGATTGAAAAAGTTTAAAGACTTATGTGCCTATCGCACTGTAGGAAAAAAGACATTAGGGTGAGCTTTCAGATGCAGTCACCAATAGAAGGAAAGTACTTTACTATTGTAATGATTAGATTGCATCCTCTGCCATCTGCTGGATGAAACTCAGTACTACGGCATAGTCACTCTGTTGCTGCACACCTGACCTCAAGCATAATTGCGTAAATTAGGCTGAGAAATGTAAGGAGTGCCTGATCAAATATTTGTATTTCCACATGTCTGGCACCTCCCTGCTAATGAATTATTCTTGCAATGGACTCTTCTTTGGTCCCTTGGTTCCTGTCTTAGCCTGTTGTCTGCTCTGACCTCAGCTATTACTTTGACAGTGCTTTTGAGACACCTTCCTTGACCTACAGGCTGTTGGATTATATTCCTGCTCTATGATTCTGTATTGTGTTTGGCTCTGCTTGTTGTCAGCGGTCACCCTTCAGTGACACCCAGGATCCACATAAGAGTTGTCATGGCCAGTGTCAGTGTTTTTTTAAATTAGAGAACAGGTGCAGGAACTCCCTCTTTTTGAGTCACCCCTTGTCTCCACCGCTACCCACCTCCAAGCACCGTTCCTTGATTCCACACCCCTACCCACCTCCCGGTACTGCCCCTTTTAGAGAATACAGAACCAAGTAACATTTGTGGCATTAAGTAATTTGTATGGAATTTGTTAAAGTGAAGTTCCACCCATTTTTTTATGTTTGTCTGTGCTGCATGCCCTTAGCACATAGTTTTCACAATGGGCAATATTATTATTTTTTTTGGATTGTAAATACCTTTTTTTCCGTTTTTCAGCCTAACTTCCTGGTCTTAATAGCCTAGGCTATTATGTCACAAGGCAATTCGCAAGGGTTCCTGGGATATCAGCGTTGTGTATCCCATGACTCCTTGTGAATCGGCCTCCTACCGAAAACTTGCGTGTTTTGTGTGACACTGTCATATTATAATTGTGTGCAGAGAGAGAGAGAGGAGGTTTCAGAAGTCATCAGAGATGTGTGGGTGGGCGGGACAGAGCAGCTATCGCACACCAGCCAATAGGATGGGGTCAGGGCAGGCCACTACGTGTATGCGGCTCCGCCCCTTTTCTAAAGAAGCCAAATAATTGGCTGGTGTGCGATAGTTGCTTTGTCCCGCCCACCCACACATAGCTGATGACTTCTGAAAGCTCCTCTCTCTCTCGCTGCACACAGTTATAATACAAGACGGTGTGACACAAAACACCAGCTTCCAGCATGCTCAGTCTTATGATATAACTTCTGAAAGCTCCTCTCTCTCTCTCCCTGCACACAGTAATAATATAAGCAGGGCTTTTTTTCAGCCAGAACGAAACCTGAGACAGCTGTTGAGACACTGAGGTTGTTCTGCAGTGGTCAGAGGGGGGGGGGGTGTATTTAGATTGGGCACAGTGAGAGCTGTGGGGGGAGATATGGATTAAGGGGAACTGTAGATAAGGGTGCAGAGGTGACATGTGGAGTGGCAGAGCGATAGTCTGTGGATGGGTTGAGCAGAGGTGAGATAGTCTGTGGATGTGATGTGCAGAGCAGAGGTGAGATAGTCTGCGGATGGGATGTGCAGAGGTGAGATAGTCTGTGGATGGGATGTGCAGAGGTGAGATAGTCTGTGGATGGGATGTGCAGAGCAGAGGTGAGATAGTCTGTGGATGGGATGTGCAGAGGTGAGATAGTCTGTGAATGGGATGTGCAGAGCAGAGGTGAGATAGTCTGCGGATGGGATGTGCAGAGGTGAGATAGTCTGCGGATGGGATGTGCAGAGGTGAGATGGTCTGTGGATGGGATGTGCAGAGCAGAGGTGAGATAGTCTGCGGATGGGATGTGCAGAGGGGATATAGTCTGTGGATGGGATGAGCAGAGGTGAGATAGTCTGCGGATGGGATGTGCAGAGGTGAGATGGTCTGCGGATGGGATGTGCAGAGCAGAGGTGAGATAGTCTGCGGATGGGATGTGCAGAGGTGAGATAGTCTGTGGATGGGATGTGCAGAGCAGAGGTGAGAGTCTGCGGATGGGATGTGCAGAGCAGAGGTGAGATAGTCTGCGGATGGGATGTGCAGAGCAGAGGTGAGAGTCTACGGATGGGATGTGCAGAGCAGAGGTGAGAATCTGCGGATAGGATGTGCAGAGCAGAGGTGAGAGCCTGCGGATGGGATGTGCAGAGCAGAGGTGAGAGTCTGCAGATGGGATGTGCAGAGCAGAGGTGAGAGTCTGCGGATGGGATGTGCAGAGCAGAGGTGAGAGTCTGCGGATGGGATGTGCAGAGCAGAGGTGAGAGTCTGCAGAGGGGATGTGCAAAGGTGAAATAGTCTGTGGAGGGGATGTGCAAAGGTGAGATAGTCTGCGGAGGGGATGTGCAAAGGTGAGATAGTCTGCGGAGGGGATGTGCAAAGGTGAGATAGTCTGCGGAGGGGATGTGCAGAGCAGAGGTGAGATAGTCTGCGGAGGGGATGTGCAAAGGTGGGATAGTCTGCGGATGGGATGTGCAAAGGTGAGATAGTCTGCAGATGGGATGTACAAAGGTGAGATAGTCTGCAGATGGGATGTGCAGAGCAGAGGTGAGATAGTCTGCAGGTGGGATGTGCAGAGCAGAGGTGAGAGTCTGCGGAGGGGATGTGCAAAGATGAGATAGTCTGCGGATGGTATGTGCAGAGCAGAGGTGAGATAGTCTGCAGGTGGGATGTGCAGAGCAGAGGTGAGAGTCTGCGGATGGGATGTGCAGAGCAGAGGTGAGAGTCTGCGGAGGGGATGTGCAGAGCAGAGATGGTCTGCGGAGGGGATGTGCAGAGCAGAGATGGTCTGCGGAGGGGATGTGCAGAGCAGAGGTGAGATGGTCTGCGGAGGGGATGTGCAGAGCAGAGGTGAGATGGTCTGCGGAGGGGATGTGCAGAGCAGAGGTGAGATGGTCTGCGGAGGGGATGTGCAGAGCAGAGGTGAGATGGTCTGCGGAGGGGATGTGCAGAGCAGAGGTGAGATAGTCTGCGGAGGGGACACAGACACACAGAACAAGATAAATATATAACAAAAGATATATATATTTCTTGAATAATATTTCTTCTACATGCAGTATATTTACTGGTTCCTGGAGGGGGGAGGGAAGGAGAGGTTTGCATAGATAAGGACAACTTCCGCTGACACTGCCGTTGCTATGGAAACCTGACTTGAAACTTATTACACTGCTTGTGCAGCACTGAGCATGTGCGAGATTTGCAAGTCTGAAATCCAGGAAGACATGCAGTCTGGCTTCAGATGCCCACACTTAAGATGGCCACAGCCTATTTCTAGTTTATAAATGTTCTAAATGCTGTAATAACCTAACAAAACGGACCTCAGTTTACAGACTAACTTTACTAGAATACAATAAGTTTGTGTATTATAGGGGTATTTTTATTTAAAAAGTGTCATTTCGGCTGGAACACCCCTTTAATGATAAAAATAAAAGAGGAAAAAGACATCCCCTGCAGTCAGCAAAAATAGGTCCCCTAGCAACAATGGACCACCTGCAACAAAATACCCCCACTACAACAACAAAATATCCATTGCAGCCAGCATCAGCAGACCCTCCAGAACCCAGCAACGATAAACTCCCAAGAAACAATAGATCCCTCAGCAACAATGGATCACCTGCAACAAAATACTCCCCAGCAGCAACAACAGATCCCTTGCAGCCAGCATCAGCAGACCCTCCAGCAACCAGCAACAATAGACCCCTCCCTCAACAGTAGATATCAGTAGAAAACGATAGACTCCTCAGCAGCAATGGATCATCCGCAGCAATAGAGCCCTGGCAGCAACAACAGATCTGCCTGCAACCAGCATCAATAGACCCTCTGTGATGGAGTTTATAAAATGATTATTTTATATGAATGATCTTTCTCTCTATTATCTACTCAAATATGGGTTTAGAAAATTAGTATAGGTTAAATGACTCTTGTATACATCTGCACATATGGTTCACTGCCCCCACTCAGGAATTTAGAGTAACTAGTATCCTTTTGAGAATGTGTCTGCAAAGAACAATAGAAGCACTCCTTTGAAAGGAGATTTGATGTGCACACACACACACACACTGAGATATGTTTGTACAATAAGAAACTTATTGATGTTCATATTGGGAACTAGAAAGTTAATGTATGCTAACTAAGGATATAAGTTAGAAATATTATCATGTGTGTGTTTGGGTAAATCTTATAACCGGACAGTAGTATTATTTTCCTTGATTGAAAAGTTGTAACAGAGATAATGATCCCGGAGTGAATATGAGGAACAGATGTTCTGTCCACTCTTCAACTTACTCCTTCCGGCCCAACCCACCGTGTAAAAAAATATGGCCCCCATGACCTGGAATGTGAAGACACGAGGAAGAGAAAGACGTCACAAGAGAAGCACCATATATGGAATCAGCCAATCATATGTACATGTTTGTGATGACGATTGCTTATGTCACTTTGTCTATATAAGCTGAATTTGAATAAAAGAACTTCCAGAAACCAGCAACAATAGACCCTCCCTCAACAGTAGATCCCTCCCACTAATAAATTACCCTCCCCCAGTAATAATAGACACCCCACCAGCAACTACAGACCTCCCCAGCAACTATAGACCCCCCCATCCCCCTGCAAAACTAGATCCCCTCCAGAGATAATAGATTCCCCAGCAGCCATAATCAATAGACCCTGCAGCACACCACAGCACCCCTTGCCATTACATACATTCAGTGCTGGAGGTGCCGTAATGTGTTCACCCATGTTTCCGCTGAAAAAAAGCCCTGGGCAGTGTCATTACTGGGAGCTTATGCCAGGGTATACGGACAAGAAAGAAAAGAGTGCATGTGATGACCCCTCATGGGATTTAAGAAAGATAGTGATTTTTTGTGCAAACTCCTGCTCGAAAGTGCAGACATAGCCAGTACATATAAAGATAAATACAAAACGTATTAAATTATAAATCTTATCAGTCAACACAAAGTAAACATAGGTAAAATTGTACCTAAAAATTGTATATTTTCTTACCTGCCAGAATGGATGCAGTGCAGTTCCCTGTATAGCAACACGAGGTGGATGTCTTTATGTTACCATAAGGACTACTAATGCTTCTGACTTTATCACAGACACTGGAAGGTGCACATGAGCGGATGTACCTTGTAGAGTTTGATCCACCTGTGATCAATCGACATAAAATCATTTTATTAATATGTGATTCCTATGCCATTTGTGTAAAGCCACACTCCTTTCCACTTTAAAAAAAATAAAAGAATAAATGTAGCAAAAAGCCCTTGTGTGCCGCCTTAAAAGCAAATGACAGTTTTAGGAGCATCTGGATGGAGTAGCATGCAACCTACCTTACTCACCCACCTACATTCCTGCTATTGTGTATTCTTGCTAAACTTAGTCAGTTCAATTCAATTTATAGCATCATTATAAATAAAATAAAATCACTAGAATTCAGTCTCATCAGTCTAAAATCAGGACCTTTACAAAATGGCGAACAATGTGTGGATACTCCTTTAAAGGAGAAGTCCAGCCTGGGCTTGTTTGGCTGGGCTTCTCCTGAGGGTCACAGGAGTGCAATTCGTTTTGCACTTCTGAGACCCTTTTTCAGCAGAGAGCGGTCTGCGGTATTTGATCGCTCGGTTCTCAGTGTTAGAGTCGGCGGGGGACAGATGCAGCATCCACCTAGGTAAGTATAAATCTAACATAAAGAAAAGTCCATACTTCTCTTTTAACCACTTCCTGCCCGGCCTATAGCAGAATGACGGCCGGGCGGTGGTTCAGTTATCCTGACTGGGCATCAAATGACGTCCAGCAGGATAACAGCCGCCGCGCCCGTGGGGGCGCGCATCGCGGCGATCGGTGGTGTGGTGTGTCAGTCTGACACACCGCAACACCGATCTCGGTAAAGAGCCTCCGGTGGAGGCTCTTTACCACGTGATCAGCCGTTTACAATCACGGCTGATCACAATGTAAACAGGAAGAGCCATTGATCGGCTCTTCCTCACTCGCGTCTGACAGGCGCGAGTAGAGGAGAGCCGATCGGCGCTCTTCTGACAGGGGGGGTTTGCGCTGATTGTTTATCAGCGCAGCCCCCCCTCGGATGCCCACACTAGACCACCAGGATGCCGCCCAGGACCACCAGGGAAGCACCTAACATGTGGATGGCCAGGTAAGTCCCCCATGGCCATCCACATGTAAAAAAGTATGCACAACATATGCCAATCAGTGCCCACAAATGGGCACTGACTGGCACCATCATGGCACAAAAAAAATTGTGATGCCCAGCAATTCCACCCACCAGTGTCATCAGTGCCACCCACCAGTGCCACCTATCAGTGCCCAACCATGCCCATCTGTGCCCATCAGTGCCCACCTATTAGTGCCTGTCCATGCCACCTATCAGTGCCACCCATAAGTACCCATCAGTGCCACCTATCAGTGCCCATCAGTGCCGCCTATCAGTGCCGCCTATTAGTGCCCATCATCAGTGCCCATCAGTGCCACCTCATCAGTGCCACCTCATTGGTACCACCTCATCGTGCCCATCAGTGCCGCCTTATCAGTGCCCATTAGTGCAGCCATATCAGTGCCCGTCATTGAAGAAGAAAAGGTACTTATTTACAAAAAAAATAACAGAAACAAAGAAAAAATATTTTTTTTTTCAAAATGTTCGCTTTTTTTTTATTTGTTGCGCAAAAAATTTAAATCGCAGAGGTGATCAAATACCACCAAAAGAAAGCTGTTTGTTTCGGTACAGTGTAGCATGACCGCGCAATTGTCATTCAAATTGCGACAGCGCTGAAAGCTCAAAATTGGCTTGGGCAGGTAGGTGACAGTGCCTGGTATTGAAGTGTTTAAGCACCAAGCAGCTTTATGCACTGAGCACTCTTCATGAAATAATTTACAATCATGGATTGAATTTATAAATTTCTTTTTTTTTTGGGAAGATTAATTGGGACATTGATAGATTTTTGGCATTATACATTTTATTATCACAAATCAATAGAAATGGTGTATATTATGTATGAATTGTAGCTCTGTGAATACGATTTGTGATTTGGTTAGGTGTGCCTAGGCCACTTATGAACATCTGCTATGGGAGAGGGTGGGGGTTGTATTTAAAGGGGTATAAATAATAGTAGGGTTAGCACAGGTTTTTTGGAGTTATGCCCTGTACACACGATCAGATTTCCGATGGAATAAAATCCGATGGATTTTTCTATCGGAAATCCAATGAAGCTGACTTCCATCAGTCTTGCCTACACACCATCAGTCAAAAATCCAACTGTCCCAAACGCTGTGACGTAAAACACTCCGAAGAGCTGAGAAAAATGAAGTTCAATGCTTCCCCACAGACGATCGGAATTTGCTATCGATGGGGCCCACACACGATCGGTTTGTCCGATGAAAAAAGTCCATCAGTCTTTTTTTATCAGAAAAACCGATCGTGTGTACGCGGCATTAGACATGTTTTGAGTAGACCTAACCTTTGAATGGAACTCACCTGCAGTGGACTCTGTATATGAGGTTGCACACACATAGCGATCAGGGCAGCTCACCGCAAAACCTGTGCAGGATGTGGCGTTTGTAGACATGCATTCTGTACAGTTGAGAGAATGGCCTGGTTTGGGGAATAAAAGGGTTAAATTTGGCATTGCATTGCAGGCATAAGTAAAACAGTAATATTGTAAATGTATTCTCCCTAATGTGGAATTAAACCCACCAATGTAACTATTTCCCAGAACAATTACAATCTAAGGCCTCATGTACACTGCTGCTGGTAAACTGACATTTAGGAGCAGTTGGGCATTTTTTTCAACTGCTCCTGAACTCTCCTCTATGTTATCTTATCAGTACATGTACACAGGGTCGTTTCTAGTCGTTTCTAGGCAGTTGAGTTTAGAGGCTTTTTCTGGAACCCCCAAAAATGCATTCAGAAGCTGAGTTTAGAGGCATTTCAAGCGCCAAACGCGGCTAAACGCGATAACTTGCGTTTAGTTTACAGATGTTTTTAATTTTAACCAAAAAATAAATACTTTTTTTTTTTTTTTAAAACGCTCCTAGACGCAAACGCAGCTAAACGCGGCATGTTAACGCGGCTAAATGGCCATTTTTAGATGCTGGTTTCTAGCTGTCAAGTTAAATCTTTCAGGAGAGGTTAAACAATGTCCCGTGTACATGAAGCCTAAGGTAAGATGACCAGACATCCCCGGTTTCAGGGGACAGTCCCCGGATTGAGGACACTTTCCCTGGACCAAGTCTGTCCCCGGATTTGTCCCCGGATTGGATTTGAACAGGGGCTGGGGCAATTTCAAAGACAGTCAGTGCAGAGTTAAAAAAAAAAAATCTAAAATACATTTTTTCCATTATCTGTGCCCCTTTCTGATGATCATGTGCTGGTCGGAGCGGAGGGAATATTTCTTAAGTTTCGGGTGCATGCCCATTCAGCTCCGCTCGCATGTTCTTCTGCCTTGGTTCAAGTCCCGGCCAGCCATCTGCCTATCTCCTTGCCTTCCCTGGTGGAGTGATCTTCCTCCGCTCCCCACCAAGTAGTAGCCGGGACCCGGAGAGTAAGACTTGATAGGCTGTGTGGCGGGCGGCGGCGGCGACGGGAAGAGAGTCGCTGATTGGCGCTATTACTAGTAAAATAAAAAAATATGTCCCCGGATTTAATTTAAAAAATCTGGTCACCTTAGCCTAAGGCATGCCTTGAATGATGACAGTGAAGTGTAAAGTCATCAGTGGCTGGTGTCATAACTGATCACATGTTCATCACCATGGCAACTGCAGATTAATCAGAGGTTAGGATGGCCTTTTCCTTAGCTGGAAAGGTTAGGAGAGTTTAGTTTCACTTTGAAAAGTGTAAAGGAAATTTGTAAATTCTGTATAATTGTATTCTATTTTGTATGGTTTGCCTATGTATTGCACACGGCACCAATAATGTTTTCATTACATGTGTGCATTCTTTTGAGTCCTGATTAGAATTAGCCTGCCTATGTTACGCCCCTTGTTACCATAAAAGTACAATTGTGAATTTTTTTTTGTAAATTCTTTATTTAAGAGAAAAGGACATGCGGATATACAGAGAGCACACTGATGCGTATCGAAAAACAGCAAACATTCCCCACCACCTCAGGAATAGATCTTACAGTAAAGATATAGAGCCCGTTGTCAGAGAGGGGATCACAACAAGTGTCAGGCTTACAGGAGCTCTCCGCCCCCCGCATGGCCGTATTTTTGCGGCAAAAAGCCGATTTAGATAGAAATAGAAACGTCAAGCCCGTTAGAAACAGGCTTGCACAGGCCAACACTCTAGTGTTGGTAATACAGAAAAAGCAGGGAAAGTAAGAGAAAAGTAAGCAAGGAGTGCAAGAGTACAAGAGGGGAAGGGGAGAAAAAAAAAGAAAGGGGGGGAGACAGGGTGCCTCCACCCTCCAGTCACAGCCACCCCACCTGGGGAGCAGTCAAATTTGATCCTCTCAGGTGGATCGAGCCATTAGGAGCCCGCATTCCTCAGAGAAGTAAAATTTGTGCCAAAAGTACCATGTTTTGGAAAATTTCTCACTTAGGCCTCTTTCCGTTGCTATCAAGTCCTCCATGTCATGGATATCCTTCACTCTGTTCAACCAACCTGCCACCGACGGGGGCTGAGTCTGCTTCCAATTCAGAGGGATGCATCCCTTTGCCGCATTGATCAGAAGCGGCAATATGGACTTTCTATAGCCCTTAGTTGGGATTTTGTGGTGGTGCAGAAGGAAGAGCTCAGGTGACAACGGCAACTCCCTGTCCGTAAACTTTTGGACGATGCGGTGTACCTCAGACCAAAATGATTGTAAGATGCGGCACGACCAAAAGACGTGGAGGAGCGTACCAACCTCCTCCCCGCACCTCCAGCACATATCCGTGCTCTGAGGGAACATCTTGTGTATCTTTTCCGGAGTGTAGTACCAACGGGACAGAAGTTTATATTCCATCTCCTGGTGCCTTGCACTGATAGAAGTTGTTTGAGCGAAGAGAAGGATTCGGTCGACTTGTTTCCCCGTAAGTTGTAGGCCCAGCTCCCGCTCCCACTTGGTAACATACGGCGGCCTAAAGTCCGGAGGGGGAGAAACTAGGATTCGGTATATCAGGGATATTGCATGTCTCAACAGGGACAGGTCCAGGCATAGCAACTCAAAAGATGTCAGCTGCCGCCCATAGGTATTCGGAGAAGGCAAAGTGTGGATGTAGTGGGACAGCTGGACTTTTTGCCAAAATGAGAGTCCAGTCAGGGCATGGTCCTCTAAGATTTGTCGTCGGGTACGCCATTGGTCGTTTGTGAGAAAGTGTCGCACTTGAGACCTGTCAACCAGTTTCAACGCCAGGAAGCTAGGGTCGTTGAGACCCGGACTGAAAGCCGGGTTGCCTACAATTGGGGTGAGCGGGGATGGGAGCGGCGCAATCGAGTGATCGCGGAAGGCCTTCCAAGCTGTCCTTATTGTCACCCCTACCGTGGGGTGGTCAGAAATCTCCTTTGGCAAGGGAGGTTGGCACCAGGGCAACGAGTCCAAGTGGGCCCCAGTCAAGGATCGCTCAATCTGCACCCACTCTTTCAGAAGGTCGTGACGGCACCAATCCAAAACACGCGTTAAATGACATGCCGTGTGATAGAGAGTAACGTCCGGTAGGGCTACCCCACCCCTCAACTTTGGCAGCCGGAGAATTTTCTGCGCTAAGCGCGGGGGCTTCTGAGCCCACACAAAGCGAGTTAGCGTTCTGTTTACTGCTCTCAGGAAGGACGGCGGCACCTGTATGGGTAGTGCCTGAAAGTGGTGTAACAGTCTAGGTAAGATATTCATCTTCACAATGCTGCATCGGCCAAACCAGGAAAACAGGCCATGCTGCCACTCTTGCAGGTCTTTTTTTACGGCCACCAAAAGGGGAGGAAAGTTGAAGGGGAAAATCTCTTCCGCCTTACTGGGTAACAAGATACCCAGATATTTGATATGGGACATAGCCCATTTGAAAGGAAAATCAACCCGGAGCAAATCTGTTAAGGGAGGAGGTAAGGCGACCCCAAGTGCCTCAGATTTCTGGTAGTTAATGCGAAACATTGACACCTCCTCGTACAGCTTCAGTTCCTTGAGCAAGTTCGGAGTGGACACAAGGGGGTTAGTCAGAAAGAAGAGCAGATCATCTGCGAAAGCCGCAATCTTCGGGGACAGGGTGGCGTCCAGGCGGGGTCCCGTAATGTCTGGGTTGTCTCTGATGATACGCAGGAAAGGTTCTAGCGTGAGGATAAATATCAGGGGCGACAAAGGGCACCCCTGTCTCGTCCCATTCGCTATCTGAAATGGTAAAGAAAGGTGGCCATTCACCTTGACCTGGGCCAATGGGCAAGAATAGATTGCCCGCATCCAATTCATCATGAGTTCCTGCAGGCCAATACAGCGGAGAGTTTCAAACAGGAAAGGCCAGCTCACCCTGTCGAACGCCTTTTCGGCGTCCGTCGAGAGGAGCAGCATAGGGGTTTTACGCGTCTTTGCAGCGTGGATCATGTTGATCGCCTTATTCGTGTTGTCACGCGCCTCTCTAGTAGGAACAAAACCGACCTGGTCGGAATGGATTAGTTGTGGCATTAAGTCAAATCATACGCATGGAAAGCGCTTTCGTGAATATCTTGAGATCCACATTGAGCAGCGAGATCGGTCTATAGTTTTGGAACCGTAGTGGATCTTTTCCCTCCTTTGGGATCACGGCAATGTGTGCTCTCAAAGCGTCCACCGGGAGGGGCGTCCCCTCCCCTGTAGCATTATATGCAGAGAGAAAATGCGGAAGCAGTACTTCTCCAAAAGTCCTGTAATAGAGAAGGGAATATCCGTCCGGTCCCGGCGCCTTCCCCAAATGCATGCGCGACATCGCCAAAGTCACCTCCTTCACTGAAAGAGGCCTGTCCAGATCGGTCAGGTCCTCCTCCGAAATCCGGGGGAAACCAGACTTCCTCAAATAGTCCCCGATCTTCCTCCTCTCAGTCGACATTCCTTCCTCAGATGTTGGACTAGGGAGATTATACAAAGTAGTATAATACTCCCGGAACATTTCCGCGATACCTTCCGTGGTGTGAACCCTGTTGTGAGAGTCACCTATCAATTCAGGAATTAATGTACGAGCCCTCTGAGCTCTCAGAGCCCTCGCCAGCATCCTACCACATTTGTTGCTGTGCTCGTAAAAAGAACGGCGGCATTTCGAGATCACTGCTTTGGCTCTAAACAGGGCCAAGGAGCGCAGCTGGTTTCGCAGGGCTGTCAACTCAAGAAGGATCTGGGAAGCAAGGGATTGTTTATGAGCCATTTCCAAGACCCTGATTTTATCTAAAATGTCCACAATTTGTTTCGCTCTCTCCTTCTTGATGCGTGATCCCATTCTGATCAAGAGGCCACGAATGTAACTTTTATGGGCTTCCCATACCATTGTCGGGGCCACCTCCGAGTCGACATTCGTGGCGAAGTACTGTCTCAGTTCTCTAGAGACCTCCTCCACCACCTCGGGCATCTGAATCAATGAGTCGTTAAGCTTCCACGACCATTGTTTCTCTGCGGGGCGAAGCAAATCGATGTCTATAAAGACTGGGGCAGGGTCCGAGAAGGTAATAGAACCAATCGAGGCTGAGGAGACCCTGGACAGAATCGCCTGAGGCACCATGAACATATCAATTCTGGTATACGAGTCGTGGGGGTGCGAATAGAACGTGAAGTCTTTGTGGCTCGGATGAAGAATACGCCATACATCCACCAAGTGGAGAGCATGAAAGTTCTTCTTAAGGCGCTTTAGTGATGTGTAAGAGACTTGGGAAACACCCCTAGATGAGTCCAGGATCGGGTCCATGACAAAGTTCATGTCTCCACCCATAATCACCATCCCTTCGGCAAAGTCAACCAATTTGGTCATAATTGGCTCCAGGAAGGCAATCTGGTTGGCATTCGGGAGGTATAGATTGACCAGAGTCACCAGGGACCTCCCAAGCGTCCCCTTCACAAATAAAGCTCTCCCCTCTGCATCCCCCCACTGGTCCTCCAGCTGCCATGGGGCATTACCCCGAATCAAGATACTCACCCCTTTTGACTTAGAATCAGAGGAGCAACCATGGTACACTGTCGGGAAAAAGCAGTCATGAAGTCTTGGTAGCTTATCAGCACGGAAATGCGTCTCCTGCAGGAAGCACACATGGGCCTTCATATGTTTTAGATTAGTTAGCACCATGGAGCGTTTCTCAGGGGTGTTCAGCCCCTTCACATTCATAGAAACGAGACGAACAGGCTCTGTTTTACCCGTGGGCATGACTGCGACCAGAAGAGGCAGACACCCAAAAAAAAAGGGGGGGGGAGGGGGAGGTTAGGAGGGAAAGCACAGAAGAGAGAGGAAGAGGAGAGAACAAAGAAACCTAATACGCCTCAAGCGTAAGGGAGACCTAGTCTCAGTGCACCCCAGTAACCCTAGAGCAGGAGTCACTTGACGGGTGCGACCCTATGTGGGGAAAGTGTTTGAACACAACAGGGGTCGGAGGCTCCCTAACCCGACCCACCTCAGATGCTACAGAGAGCCGGATGGTTCTCAAGACAAAGTGGCCTGATGAGGATGGCCCAGCAGCCCGGCAACGGCGGCCCCGGCACCCAACATGGGGCGCCCAAGCCCCGACGCAGCCCGCCCCCCAGGCCAAACCCCAACCAGGACAAAACAGTAGCACAGTAACCCATCACATGGCTCTAATATATGAAATGAACATTTGAACATTTTAGTACAAAAACAAAAAAAAAACAAAAAAAAAAAAATAAAGAACAAAACACAAGTAGTTATAACCAGAAGGCCCAGAAAGAAAACATATAAATGGTGACATATAAACCAAAAAGGGGGCCAAGGGGAAGATGCACACACTGGTATCGAAAGCTAGGCTTTGGCGCCCCCACCCGCTCAGGACTGGGGGAGACTCGACCAGAAGAGCGGGGACCGCAAGATCAAACGGCCTAGGAGGGGGGTCCCCCCAAGGGGGAACCCCCAACCGCAGCCCCAGCATGGTTCCCACCGCGGACCCCAAAACCCACTCTCCTGGCCCCCAAAAATCGATAAAGAAGCAGGCCGCCGTAGTAGACCCCCCTGCACCGGCGTACGGGCCAGGGGAGCCACCAGAGTATACATTGGGAACAGGCGCCAGCTCCTTCAGGTGGCATAGCCCGGATCTGTCAAGGGGGCAGCCCACGGCTCCAAAGATGGAGACAGTGGGTAAAGCAAAAATCCAGGGGACATAAGAGGTAAAGGAAGGTATCCAGGGGGGATGGGGAGGGGAAGATAGAGGAATGGGAAAAAGGGGAGAAAGAGGAGGGGGGGAGGAGGGAGGGTGGGAAGGAGAAGAGAGGGAAGGCGAGGGAGGGGGAGGGGGGAGAAGGGGAGGGGGAATATGGGGAGGGGGAATATAGGGAGGGTGAAGAGCGGGGAGGCGAGAGAAGGGGAGAAAGGAGGGGGAGAAGGGAGGGGAGAGGCGGGGAGAAGGGAGGAGGGTGGAGAAGGGAGGAGGGGGGAGAGAGGGGAGAGAGGGGCGAGAGGGGAGGAGGGGGGAGAGAGGGGGAGGGGGGAAGAGGAGGGGGAGAAGTAAGACGAGGGGGAGGGGGAGAGAGAATGGGAGGGAATAAGGAGGGGGAGGGAAATGAGGAGGGGGAAGGAAATGAGGAGGGGGGGAAATGAGGAGGGGGAGGGGGAAATGAGGAGCGGGGAGGGGGGAAATGAGGAGGGGGGAAGGGAGTGAGGAGGGGGGGAAGGGAATGAGGAGGGGGATGGGGGGAAGGGAATGAGGAGGGGGGAGGGGAAGGGGGGAAATGATGAAGGGGGAGGGAACGAGGAGGGGGGGAGGGAACACACATCAGTAAGCAGCATCCCCACATTAACAACGTTTGACCACAGGGCACCCCATCCACCCCCCCCCCACCCACACCACACCCCCAGCCCAGGCATTTCAAATGGCACAATATGACAGCTCTCCCCTCCACCCCCACACCCAACCACCCCCAAAGTCCGGACTCCCCAAAAAAAGCATCTGCCATCCAATCAAGCGAAAGTCCATAGCTCACTTTTATAGCTTGTCCTCAGGTGGGCTCGGAGGAGACTAGCTCCGGAAGCGGGGTGCAAAACAAAAGTCCGCAGGTGGGGGAGAGAGGGGGGCGGCTCCGGGGCGGCCTTACCGAAGAGCGGCTAACAGTCACATATAGCCTGGAGGGTGAGAGGGGGAGCTGCGGGGAGAAGTCTCTGCTGGGATGGGGTAAAACAGTCACTGAGGCTTGGCCGCGAGCAGCAATCACCAGGGGGGAAGGGAAGGGCAAACATCATTAGGCAACCCCCGCCGAAGCGGGGGTGATTCCACAGGGCCAACCCGACCAAGAGCAGCGTACACCCGGGAGGGGGAAAGGGGGGGTCGGCATAGGGCAGCTGACCAAAGAACGGGACCAGAAAGTCCATAGCATCAACTAGTGCTAAAAAGATAAAAAATAAAATGAAAAAAATAAGGGGGGGCATCAGTTCACGGTGTGTGCAACCCCTTAACAGAAACACTCACATTAGCAGGACTGGCAGTTCAGGCTTCGTTATCATGGGCTCTAGCTGGCAGCTGGTCGCCTCTCCTTCGCCTGGTAGAGCGGCGCGGCAGACCCGGTCCCGGTGCCCTGGGAGCTTGACGAGGATCCCTAGCTGAGAGCGGCTTCAGCCAATCAGCCAGGTGGAAGGGTTCCATGCCTAGAAAAAGGAACATGTCTGGGAGATCTGCATGGCGCCTCAGCGTGAAGGATGTTCCCCCTTCCTGATCGATAGCTGGAGTGGGAAGCCCCATCTATATGGCACCTCAGCTCGCCGCAGCCGTTCCAGAAGGGGTTTCAGCATAGCCTGTCTTTGTAGTGTTGCTCTGGACACATCTGAGTAGATCGACAGCTCCGCTCCATCGAAGTCGATCCGGTCCTTGGTCCATGCTGCCCTGAGAACTTGCTCCTTGTGTGCGTATCGATGCAGGCGGCAAATGACATCTCTAGGGTGGTCAGGGTCCTGCAGCTTCGGCCCCAGTGCGCGGTGGACTCTATCGAACTCCAAGGCGGCCGGAGCCTCCGGGCCTAGAAGCTGCCGGAAAATAGCCAGGATAGTGTCCAGTAGGTTCTCCGGACCCGTTGCCTCTGGCAACCCCCGAACCCGGAGGTTGTTGCGGCGGCTCCTGTTTTCCTGGTCCTCGGCCTGGAGCTGCACCTCCGCCAGCCTGTCCTGGAAGGCCTCCTGGCCTTTTTCTAATTGGGTGACCCAGAGCTCCAAAGCGCTCCTCTCCACCTCTCCCTGTCCGACTCGTTCGTCAAGTGTGTGAACTTCAGAGCGGAGCCCCTGGAAATCACGGCGGTGCTGCTCCTCCATTCTTGCCATGAGACCCTCCATGTAGGCCTTAGTTGGAAGCGCCTGCAGCAGGGACCTGATGTCCGCGTCCATCTGCGAGGATCCTGCAGATGCCATAGAGCCACCCTGACTGTCATGAGAAGGCACCAGGAGGGAGGGCAGCCCCTCTAACGAGCGTGGAATACTTTGCTGTGAGGCAGCCATGGATGTGGAGGGTAAGTCACCCGGCCTTCTCTCGCCACGTTGTGCCGCAAGGGAGATTGCTGTCGGAACTGGGGTTGTAAGATATCGTCTAATCGATGCTTCTGGGTTAGCAGATTTTGATCCCCTGGTCCTCCTCCATCTGTTGTATGTCATTTCAGGCTTGGTTTTGCTAGCCAAATGTTCATTTCAGCCATAGATTGCAGGTCGGGAGTCGGGAGCTCTAACAGAAAGCCACCTCACTCCGCCATGTCCAAGCCACGCCCCCTCACAATTGTGATATTAATGTGATACCTACGTAATCATGTGTATAAAAACCTTAATTTGCTTCTAATAAAACAGAACAGTTATTTGGAAAGATGCTGAGTGTATCTTTTTGTGTCTGTTCCCTACTGCAGTAGTTATTATTAATTTGGAACCACTAATCAATATGAGGATAGGATCTGCCTATCTATAGCATTTTCAGAACAGAAATATATTAACATACACTGATGCATTGCCAACTTATATATACTTAGATATTTAGATACATATGTATTTTATTATGCTTGGTCTGGCTGATTACATCTTAAAGTGATTGTAAAGTCTCCTTTTTTTTCCTATAAAATTAACAAACATGTTATATTTACCTGCTCTGTGTAAAGGTTTTGCACAGAACAGCCCAGATCCTCCTCTTCTCTGGTCCCTTTTCTGCTGTTCAGTGCTCCCACAGCAAGCAGCTTGCTATGGGAGCACCCAAGCTGAGTCACAGCTCCCTGAATCCATTCAGACACGGAGCCGTGACCCGGCCTCACCCCCTCTCTCCCCTGATTAGCTAGCTGACTTTGACAGCAGCGTGAGACAATGGCGCCACTGCTTTGTTTCAGCTAATCAGGAATGAGAATCTCGGACGGCTGAGACACTTGTGGACATCGTTTGAAAGAGAGGAACCTCAGGTAAGTGTTAGGGGGGCTGCTGCACATAGAAGGCTTTTTATCTTAATGTATAGATTGCATTATGATGAAAAAAAAAAAAAAGCCTTTACAACTCCTTTAATAAGGGACGTTTGGACCAAACACTGGCTGTTCAGATGTCCATCCTCACCAACCATTGACATCACTCGGCACACAAAGAGTCCTCCAAAGGTATACACACAATACATGTCAAACAAAACCAAAGGTAATTCCCACCTTAACTCACCAACCAGCCTGAAAACAACCAAATTATCCTGTCTAAGTTTGCGTTACCTACAATACATAACAGACCCTTATGCCGCGTACACATGACCATTTTTCTCGCTGGGAAAAATTTAATTTTTTCTCTTTGACGAGAAAAACGACCGTGTGTGGGCTTTTGGTCATTTTTCCCGACGAGAAAAACGTCATTAATCACGACGAGAAAAATTAGAACATGCTCTAATTTTTCTCGTCGTGATTCACGGCATTTTTTTCCGCTGCAGTTTTCCCATAGGGAAACACTGCTGGGGGGACTACACACGGTCGTTTTTCTCAACCAAGAGAAAAAATTACGGGAAAAACGGCCGTGTGTAGGGAAACAAGCCGTTCCTCGTTCTTCCCGTAGATTTTCTCGACGGTGTTTTCACCGTCGAGAAAATCGATCATGTGTACGCGGCATTAGGGTTGATTTACTAAAACTGGAGAATGCAAAATCTAGTGCAATTCTGCATAAAAACCAATCAGCTTCCAGTTTTCTTATCAAAGCCTAATTGAACAAGCTGAAGCTAGAAGCTGATTGGCTACCATGCACAGCTGCAACAGAGTTGGCATTCTCCTGGTTAAAGTAAATCAACCCCTTAGAGTCTGCTATATATTTTGGGGGACCTTTGGGATCTGCAAGCAATTTTTTTATTTAAAAAAGGAAGCCAAGAGGGAGATGTCATTTTTTTTTGCATTGGTATATTTGTTCCCCAGGACCTTAGCCCAGAAAATGTAATTTCTAATATGACAGACTTGGATTCAATTGATTTTAATGCACTTCTTTGAAGTTCGCCGAACTCTGTTTGAACCGAACCCAGGGCAGTTCATCTCACCACTAACCTTAAAGTCTTAGGGCCAAAAAAGTGTTGCTATGTTATAGGGAACATCTAAAAATGTTAATCGGGTTTTATTAGTACCCTGAAAAAAAGTTACCTTTTTTTTTAAATTCCTTCTGAGCCTCACAGCCTCTGACTGCTAGTCTTAAGCCTGGTACACACCACTAGTTTTTTTTTCCAGAAAACTCTGGGCAGCACTCTCAGCCATTGGCTGAGATTGCTGACTGGGAGGCGGTCAGCTGCTGGTTTTCCAGCATGCTCGTCCGACAGAAGCCGGCCAAAAATCTTGCTTCTGTCACAATGGCTGCCATAAACACAGGCCAAATGTTTTTTGTGAAACCGGCCGATGTCGCCTGACACTCGGCCTGTGTATACTAGGCTTTAGGAATTCTCACTATGTTGTCACTCAATCACAGTTCTCCTTGCTGGAGGCTCTGACATGAGGAAGGAAGGTCCTGGCTTTACCAAGATGGCCACATCCATGAGAGACTCAGTACAGAATAGAGAATGGTAAAAAATAAAAATAAAAAGAAATACAATTTTAGCTTTATATACACTTTAAAGAAAAAGCAAAAACATGTCCATATTTGAAAGACTTTACACCTGAACCTACCAAAAAATCCCAACCACCACCATGAACACTGCAATCTTCTGCAATGTGCAATTAACCCCTTAACGACCGCTCACTGTATATATACGTCGGCACAATGGCACCGACAGGCACAATCACGTAGAGTGTACGTGATTGCCTTTGTACAGTTGGGGGGTCCAATCGGACCCCCCTTCTGTACAGTGAGCGGTCGGAATTCGTTGGGGAGCGATCCGACATGAGGGGACTGCCGTTCGATTCCGGCCACCCCCCCGCGATCGCTCCCGGCGAATGGAAATGCCCCCTCTGTCTGTGTAATGTTTACACAGACAGAAGAAGCAGGAGGAAGTGATGTCATCTCCTGTGCGGCGCTCACATATACCGAGCGCTGTACAAGAGAAGACACACAGGTTAGTGCACAAACACTACACTAACACCAGCACACATAGGCACATAAATCGCCCCCCCAGGCCCCCCCAGATCACCCCCAGCCCCCAGTCACAATGTCACTGATTGCAGTGACCATTTATTTAGTGATCACTGCAATCAGTGACATTTGTGACTGTAAAAGTGTCACTACATTTAGTTTTAGGTCCAGTGTAGCCCCCTAACCCCCCCCCCTAATAAAGGTTTAACCCCTTGATCACCCCCAGATAACCCTTTCACCCCCTAGCACCGCCGTCGCTAAGCGATCATTTTTCTGATCGCTGCCTTAGCGTCGGTGATGCAGATCGGTACCCAGTAATTTTTTTTAGGTTCGCCGCAGGTTTTTATAGCGTCAGGTACCCCCATAAATTATCTAATAAAGGTTTAACCCCTTTGATTGCCCCCCAGGTAACCCTTTCACCCCCTATCACCACTGTCGCTAAGCGATCATTTTTCTGATCGATGTCTTAGCGTCGGTGATGCAGATCGGTAGCCAGTATTTTTTTTTTAGGTTTGCCGCAGGTTTTTATAGCGTCAGGTACCCCCATAAATTATCTAATAAAGGTTTAACCCCCTTGATCGCCCCCCAGGTAACCCTTTCACCCCCTATCACCACTGTCGCTAAGCGATAATTTTTCTGATCGCTGTCTTAGCGTCGGTGATGCAGATCGGTAGCCAGTAATTTTTTTTAGGTTCGCCGCAGGTTTTTATAGCGTCAGGTACCCCCATAAATTATCTAATAAAGGTTTAACCCCCTTGATCGCCCCCCAGGTAACCCTTTCACCCTCTATCACCACTGTCGCTAAGCGATCATTTTTCTGATCGCTGTCTTAGCGTCGGTGATGCAGATCAGTAGCCAGTAATTTTTTTTAGGTTCGCCGCAGGTTTTTATAGTTTCAGGTACCCCCATAAATTATCTAATAAAGGTTTAACCCCCTTGATCACCCCCCAGGGTAACCCTTTCACCCCTATCACCACTGTCGCTAAGCGATCATTTTTCTGATCGCTGTCTTAGCGTCGGTGATGCAGATCGGTAGCCAGTAATTTTTTTTAGGTTCGCCGCAGGTTTTTATAGCGTCAGGTACCCCCATATATTATCTAATAAAGGTTTTAACCCCCTAATTGCCCCTAGTTAACCCTTTCACCAGTGATCATCATATAAGTGTTATGGGTGACGCTGGTTAGTTAGTTTGCTTTTTATAGTGTCAGGGCACCCGCCGTATATAACCCAATAAAAGTTTAACCCCCTGATCGCCCGGCGGGTGATATCAATTAGGTTTTAGCGTCAGAGAGGGTCTGCGTCACACCCCAGGCAGCGTCAGGTTAGTGCCAGTAACGCTAACACCCACGTGTGAAGCATATACCTCCCTTAGTGGTATAGTATCTGAACAGATCAATATCTGATCTGATCAGATCTATACTAGCGTCCCCAGCAGTTTAGGGTTCCCAAAAACGCAGTGTTAGCGGGATCAGCCCTAGCACCTGCGTTTTGCCCCTCCGTCCAGCCCAGACCACCCAAGTGCAGTATCGATCGATCACTGTCACTTACAAAACACAACACACATAACTGCAGCGTTCGCAGAGACAGGCCTGATCCCTGCGACTCCAGTGCTGTAGGAGGTGATTTCACCACCACAGTTAAAAAAAAAAAGCATATATGCCGAAGCATTGGGGCAGCAGGAGCAGAGGAGCGATTTTGCTCCTAATGCCACGTACATACGGACGAAATTCCGACGGAGGCTTGCCCGTGGAAAAGTCCGACCATGTGTACGCGGCATAACTTTTTTGCGGGAGGATGCCCCCATGCTTCGGCATATATAAATGGTGCATGTATGCCCATCATTAGAAGTGGGTGGATGAAGGGCGGTATTCTAATGGTGGGCATACCCACCGATCAATCTCTTTTTTCGCTCAGCCACCTGGCTGCATGAAAAAAAAAGATTACAATACATGTCCAACAAGGACCAGTAACGTACTGGTATGTTGCTGGACTTTGAATGGTTATACCAGATTGATGCCTGCGGGTTTAGGTATCATCTTGGTATCATTCTTTTCAGCCAGCGGCCGGCTTTCATGTAAAAGCAATCCTAGTGGCTAATTAGCCTCTGGACTGCTTTTACAAGCAGTGGGAGGGAATGTCCCCCCCGGATATAAAAAGCGCCATTGGGAAATTGGGAAAGCATTTTATCACACCGATCTTGGTGTGGTCAGATGCTTTGAGGGCAGAGGAAAGATCTAGGGTCTAGACCCCAGTTTTTTTTTAAAAAGAGTACCTGTCACTACCTATTGCTATCATAGGGGATATTTACATTCCCTGAGATAACAATAAAAATTATTAAAAATATATATATATGGAAGGAACAATTTAAAAATAAAATAAAAAAGCAAAATTAATAATAAAAAAAAAAAAAAAAAGCACCCCTGTCCTGCCCAGCTCTTGCCCAATGGCGAACGCAAGCGTCGGTCTGGCGTCATATGTAAACAGCAATTGCACCGCGCAAATACTGTGTAGAAAAAAAAAAATGCAACACCCACCATTTTATTCTGTAGGGCCTTTGCTTTAAAAATATATATAATGTTTGGGGGTTCAACATAATTTTCCTGCAAAAAAAAATATGTTTTCATGTAGACAAAAAGTGTCAAAAAGGGCTTTGTCTTCAAGTGGTTAGAAGAGTGGATATAAGCTTCCTAATGTTGTGTATAAAATGCCAGAACAGTTCAAAACCCCCCCAAATGACCCCATTTTGGAAAGTAGACACCCCAAGCTATATACTGAGAGGCATGTCGAGTCCAAGGAATAGTTTATATGTTGACACAAGTTGCGGAAAAAAAAACATTTTTTTTTTTTGCACAAAGTTGTCACTAAATGATATATTGCTCAAACATGCCATGGGCATATGTGGAATTACACCCCAAAATACATTCTGTTGCTTCTCCTGAGTACGGGGATACCACATGTATGAGACTTTTTGGGAGCCTAGCCGCGTACGGGACCCCAAAAACCAATCACCGCCTTCAGGCTTTCTAAGGGTGTAAATTTTTGATTTCACTTCTCACTGCCTATCACAGTTTCGGAGGCCATGGAATGCCCAGATGGCACAAAACCCCTCCAAATGACCCCATTTTGGAAAGTAGACACCCCAAGCTATTTGCTGAGAGGTATTGTGAGTATTTTGCAGATCTCGCTTTTTGTCACAAAGTTTTGAAAATTGAAAAAAAAACAAGAAAAATTTTTTTTTTTCTTTCTTCATTTTCAAAAACAAATGAGAGCTGTAAAATACTCACCATGCCTCTCAGCAAACAGCTTGGGGTGTCTACTTTCCAAAATGGGGTCATTTGGGGGGGTTTGTGCTATTTTGGCATTTTATGGCCTTCGAAACTGTGATAGGTAGTGAGGAGTCAAATCAAAAATTTGTGCCTAGAAATCCTGAAGGCGGTGATTGGTTTTCGGGGTCCCGTACGCGGCTAGGCTCCTAAAAAGTCCCACACATGTGGTATCCCCGTACTCAGGAGAAGCAGCAAAATGTATTTTGGGGTGTAATTTCACATATAACCATGGCATGTGTGAGCAATATATCATTTAGTGACAACTTTTTGTAATTTTTTTTTTTGACATTATTCAATCACTTGGGACAAAAAAAAAATATTCAATGGGCTCAACAGGCCTCTCAGCAATTTCCTTGGGGTGTCTACTTTCTAAAATGGGGTCATTTGGGGGGGTTTTATGCTATTTTGGCATTTTATGGCCTTCAAAACTGTGATAGGTAGTGAGGAGTGAAATCAAAAATTTGCGCCCTTAGAAATCCTGAAGGCGGTGCTTGGTTTCCGGGGTCCCGTACGTGGCTAGGTATCCCCGTACTCAGGAGAAGCAGCAGAATGTATTTTGGGGTGCAATCCCACATATAACCATGGCATGTGTGAGCAATATATCATTTAGTGACAACTTTTTGTAATTTTTTTTTTTTGTCATTATTCAATCACTTGGGACAAAAAAAAAAATATTCAATGGGCTCAACAGGCCTCTCAGCAATTTCCTTGGGGTGTCTACTTTCCAAAATGGGGTCATTTGGGGGGTTTTGTACTGCCCTGCCATTTTAGCACCTCAAGAAATGAGATAGGCAGTCATAAATTTAAAGCTGTGTAAATTCCAGAAAATGTACCCTAGTTTGTAAACGCTATAACTTTTGCACAAACCAATAAATATACACTTATTGACATTTTTTTTACTAAAGACATGTGGCTGAATACATTTTGGCCTAAATGTATGACTAAAATTGAGTTTATTCGATTTTTCTTATAACAAAAAGTAGAAAATATCATTTTTTTTCAAAATTTTCGGTCTTTTTCCGTTTATATCGCAAAAAATAAAAATCGCAGAGGCAATCAAATACCATTAAAATAAAGCTCTATTTGTGGGAAGAAAAGGACGCAAATTTCGTTTGGGTACAACATTGCATGTCCGCACAATTTACAGTTAAAGCAGCGCAGTACAAAATTCTGAATTCACCTCTGGTCCTTTAGCTACCAAATGGTCCGGGGCTTAAGTGGTTAAAGTATCAGTTTTACATGGAGAATGAACATGAATTTTAATCAGTGATAGACATTTTTTTGCAACCAAGCACCGGCCAAGAAACACTTGGTAAGAGCAGACGGCCCCAGGACAGGTGAAGTACCTAGAAGTTACACAAAAACAGTTTGCGACAAATTAACTTGCCTCTCAGACTGGTATGTGACTTGATGTCAAAATCTCTTCGGGTACGAACAAAGGCTGGCTATTGTTAGTTAATTAATTAGGTAGCCTGTAGTGAACCTAACGTCATTGACAGACAGGAATTTTTTTTAAAAACAACATTGCTCTATGATATGCTTGCGTGACGGAGGAAAGGATTCCAGACTGAAAGATAAACTAAACTGACGCCATGTCTTCCAGGTCAGCGGAAGAATTTGGGGTCACGAATTTCGAACGAGTTCAACATAATTTGGGAAATTACCTTTGATTTCATGATGTCTAAAGCCGTGTACAAACGATCGGTTTTACCGATGAAAACAGTCCGATGGACTTTTTTCATCAGACAAACCGATCGTGTGTGGGCCCCATCGATCTTTTGGAAAAAAAAAACGATAGCAAATTACTATCGTCTGTGGGGAACTCCATCAAATAAAAAACCCACGCATGCTCAGAATCAAGTCGACGCATGCTCAGAAGCATTGAACTTAATTTTTCTTGGCTCTTCGGAGTGTTTTACGTCACAGCGTTTGGGACGGTCGGTTTTTTGACTGATGGTGTGTAGGCAAGACTGATGGAAGTCAGCTTCCATCGGTTTAAAATCCATAGGAAATCCGATCGTGTGTACAGGGCTTTAAAGTATATATATGTATTTTCAAAATTATTTTTTTCATATTTAGTTTTTTAGTTTTGGATAAAGTAGGGAAGGATCAAAGTATAACTATAAGCTAAACTTTTTTTAGAGCTTTAGACAGAGTGGAGAGGGATTAAAACATCTGCTAGGTTTTTATTGCTACCTATGCCCTTGTTAGGGAGATTCACTCTCTCTATCAGTCCTGTTTACCAGTATCATCTGAAGTGAAAGTAACAAAAAATCCCAAATATTGGGTTATCCCCAGAACAGTAATAGAGGAGAAATCTTCTAATGGGGGCATTAGTTCTGGTGACCTGGGGAACCCAATGGATTTCCTTCATTTTTAGAGATTTCCTCTCACTTCCTTTTTTAATTATGGGACAGGAAGTGAAGGTAAATCACAGATCGCAACAAAAAAAACCTGGCAGGGTCTATATCCATAATGAAAAAATAAAAAGTTCAACGTTAAAACTTCAGTCTGGGTTTTTGTCTGTGTCCTTCTTGGGAGACTTCTTTTGGACACACCACGGAAAGAGGAAATCTCAATTTTATTACATCTGTCCCCATTGGAAAATTTCAACTCATCTCTTGCTCTTGTCAGGTATAAAATGTAGTATATTATGTAGGACTTTTCATGATACCAGGATAAACAAACAGGGTGAATCTCCCAAGTGGGGACACGGACCTCAATACAATTTTGGCAGAGGATCTAACGCTCCTCTATTTCATCCAAAATTAACAAAAGTTTTTGCCTTTACATATACTTTTAATTCTTTCCATTTCATGAGTGTTGCTGGAATCTGAGACTGTGAGCACAAATTATCACACAATGAAAAAATAGCCCAAAACTTTTTGAGAAAACTAAACCTATCTAGAATGGGAGAGGGATCTCAATGCTTCCTTCTTGAACACACAGTGGAGTAAAGCTCTACAATATACATATATTGCTACAAAATGCACCACTCTTTGGGAGCTCTCTCACAAAATCATGCAAAGATGGTATTTAACACTGTATAGAAATGTCAAGTTTAGCCCTTCCATATCTCCACTGTGCTGGAGGAACTGCTCTCAAGCGGGGACAATTTTTAATATACTATGTTCATGTGGCAAACTATCAAAATTCTGGTCCAGGATATTTACAATCTTCCGCCAAGTGACAGGCCTATCTATACAGCCTTCTCCATCATTGGCCCTTTTAAACGTAGGCATAGAAGACACACCACCACCCAGACAATATATCACACACCTATTTCTGGCGGGCAAACTAGTCATACTCAGACTATGGAGATCTCCAAATCCATCAGAGGTAACTGATGCTGTATGCACACTCTCTACTCATTACACATATGAGAGCATGCTAGCATCAGTAACTGGGAAACACACAGAGTTTCTCAAAAATTGTCATACTTGGTCAGACTGGTATAAATCCCACATGACGATGTAAGGCATTACTAAAATAATCACTTCTAAAGCGATAAAGCCTGTGCTCAAATATGTTATACACAGCTTTCTAGATAACTTCCCTGAGTAGTTGGGACCCTTTAAGGGCTTTCTTCCCTTTCCTTGTTTCCCTTTCCTTGTGTACCACTATGTTTTACCTTTTCCCATTTTTAACTCCCTTATGCAATAAGATTTATATGTTTTTGGTGAATTGCTGTCCATAGCACTCAGTCTTGTATATTCCAAAAAACAGTAAGATGATATGATAATAGTTTACTTTAACCGTAGTGAATAAAATGGAAACTTAGAGCCGGTTCACACAGGGGCGACCTGAGATCCAAATTGAAGTCGTCCCAAGTCGCCCCAAGTCGCGCTGTTGAGAAAAGCAATGGAAGTGAATGGAGCCGTCTTAATGTACACTACTGAAGTCGCTCCGACTTCAGAAAAGGTTCCTGTACTACTTCAATCCGAATTCTAGGCGACTTGTATCCATTGATTTCAATGGAAGTCGCCTCCAAAGTCGGATCATGTCTTAACTGAAGCAACAATACAGGAAGAGAAAATTATTTTCTCATGTTTTCTCAGGCAAACCCCTCCCTCCCCCTTCCCTCCCACAGTGCTAATTCTTGTTTGATTGGCCACCGGAAAGCCTCCTGTCCTGGAGGCGACTTGAAGTCGCCTTGTAAGTCGCCTCAAGTCGCGCTGTGGTGCGCGCTCAGGTCGCATCCAGGTCACCTCGCAAAGTCACGGCCAGAGTCGTGCCGCCTGTGTGTGAACTGGCTCTAAGGGTAGATCGTGTTGTCCTTCCCTCAGGGCACAGTTTGTTCCCAAATGGAGTATCTGGATATAAATCTTGTTTTATGTTTCACTTATACTGCTTATGTTGTTATCTGTTTTTACACATGTAGTACTATTTGCTATGTCTTGTTATATGGCAGTCAATGCACAGTTTCCTTGTATCATTGATAATTCTGAATAAAAATTGTTGAACTAAAAAATAACCCAAAAATTAAATTGACACTTTGTGGTAATCCTGGTGATGTCAGTCCATTTCAAAGATCATCTCAAAAATACTTTCTATCATGGCTACACTCCAAAGCTTAAAAGCTTTTGCCCTTGATGCTCTGAGGTGAGTCACAATATACCAACATTTCAGGAACAAGGAGGCAAAATTACATAATATAGTCACCTGGCTGTCCAAGGCAAGGTTTGGGCGAGGCACTGGTTATGAATCATCTACCAGTAAAAATAAGTCCTTAGTGGAGCCAGATGGCTTTGGTTTCGTGGCTCTTCAAAAAGTGAGAGCCTCTTAAAATAGGAGTTACCACAATCATGTAGTCTTTATCAGCTAATTCTGATTCAGTGGATCAAAGATTCATCTATTGATGAATCTTTGATCCACTGATTCTGCTCCCATCTGACTTTTTGTACTGTAAACCCTGGTGATTGTGGCACTTCATAGTACCTAAACGTTTAATTATTCTTAAGCCATGAGGAAGGAGAGATCTCTGGGTCCCCAAATGTGTTGGCCTTTCCCATAGCCACTTACAGAGCTAATAAATCACTTTTGAGCTCTTGAATAGATTTTTTGGCACTTTTTTTGGTTCAACTGTATAAAGTTACTTGGTTAGTTGGGTTGAAAAGAGATAACTTTCTATCAATTTCACCCTCAAAAAAATAAGCAACCCACCATTAATGCAAAGTAAATAAAAAAACACTTCTATAAAACAATCACATTTTCTCCAACAGGAAAAAAAATCCTGGTCTCGCAGGACAATTTATTAGTCCCTGGATCAACTTTTTGAAATATGTTTTATACAAATTAGTTGCTTATCATTTATGCTATCAGAAACACATTCACATTATTTGAACGACTGTGTTAAGTACATCTACCTCCTAAGGTAGAATATTCCAGATTTGTGCAGCTCCTGCTAAATAAATATTTTCTGTATGTGGAGTTTAGAACCTCTTTTCTTCCGCGAGCAAAAGATGCTATTGCCATTTGTGGTGACCTTAAAGTGGTTCTAAAGGCTCAAGGTTTTTTACCTTCATGCATGTAATGCATGAAGGTAAAAAACCTTCTGTGTGCAAGAGCCCTGAGCTCCATCTCAATACAGCTATCTGCACGAGAGCCTCTCTGGGGACTCTTAGTCCTCATTGGCTGAGGCAGTTAATCACAGCCAGTGAGCCACTCAGAAGAGGGAGGGGCGGGGCCACACCACAGCTTTGTGTGTGAATGGACATGCAAAACCACAGTTCAGGATCGAGCCTGCTTGGGTGCCCTCAGAACAAGCTGCTTGCTCTGAGGGCACTTGGCAGGAGGGAGGGGCCAGGAGTGCTGGCGGGGGACCCGAAAAGGGGAGGATTGGGGCTGCTCTGGGCAAATGCACTGCACTGAGCAGGTAGGTATAACAAGTTTGTTATTTAAAAAACAAAACAAAAAAAAACAAGACTTTAAAGTGGAGTTCCAGCCTGGGGAAAAAAATAAAATAAAAGTCAGGAGTTACAAATACTGTAGCTGCTGACTTTTAATATTAGGACACTTACCTGTCCAGGAAGCCAGCTATGTTGGCACCCCATCAAGTCGATAGACAGATCGGCTTGGGGTGCCAACATAGCGGGCTCCCTGGAGAGGTAAGTGTCCTAATAAGTAAACTAGTGGGGGAAAAAACAAATATGACAGTATGGCAATTTTTTTTAGCTGACCCTTCTGAATATGACCTGTTGCTCGCACCAGTAGATTCATGGTTTTTCCATTTCCTTTAACTGGCCGATTTGTCCAGCAACAGTAACAGTTACAGGGATTATGTGAGAGCATTTAACACTATTGGGGCACCTACAATGACCAGCTTTTATAATAATAATAATAATCATCATCAGATAAATATAATAATATTAATAATAAAAAGAATAAAAAGAAAAACATGTTAATGCAACTGCCCAAAAAGTTTTAGTTGCATACTGAAGTTAAGCTAGTCCAGGTAAAATGATATGTCTATCTAAGACCACCATGGCCAAAGGGGGACAAGACTTCTGTGTATTTCACTGCAAAATGAACAGCTTTGTCACTCTTAAAGAAAGTGCAAAAAAATATAGAACTACTGGGGGACTTAGAAAATGAAAACTGCCGTGTTGATGTTCCTGAAGAAGGCATAATTTACAGCATGTCGTTTTTGATTTTGGACAAAGTTCTACTTCAACTTTCACAAAGCTAACACACCAGAATAGGAATCCTTTCAGTTTTCAATGTTTCAGCTGAGATCAATGAGATGTAAAAATTACAGTCACATGAATCAAATTAAAATTCTTATATATATGTGTTACATTTTTGTGAATTGAGCCTAAAATATTATTTAAAAGAATACTTACAAGGAGCTGGGAGAGCCGACAGTAGGCACAGGATCCCTAATAGAAACATCGTGCAATTCGGTTTTTCTCAGTATCTTGAAAGAGTTACCTTGATCTTAACCTCATTCCAGCAAAGAGTAGAAAGGATCATTAGAACTAAGTGAAGACACTTACTAGGAATGCAAACCTTCAGGTAGTTGTAGATGTATGTAGGAGTGACATGCTGTCCTTTTTGAAGTGCCTTAGGGTGTTTTACTACATTTCAAAAAAAGGAGTGCTGACCTTCTTACAGTAAGGCAACACCTAATATGTTTTCAGTATTGTCATAGACTAGGGAGACCTGTCATTGAAATATTGCTCTGCAAGAACGTCATAAAGTTTCCAATACTCAACAATAGGGATGAGCTCACTGTTCGGGTCGAACGTATGTTCGACTCAAACATCGGGTGTTCGTTTGTTCTAAAACGAACCGAACATATGGGGTGTTCGCGGAAAATTTGATCGCCACGGAACGCCCCATAAAGCACTGCGAGATCACAGTGCATTGCTGTATGATGCTTGGCCAAAGCATTCACCTGACCTGCATGCTTTGGCCAATCACAGAGCGCTCTGCTGAGAGAGCCATAATTGGCCAAAGGCAGGGTGCCTTTGTCCAATCATGGCTCAGGGGGACTAAGTCCACGCCCCACACTATATAAGGCTGCTTACAGAGCGGCCATGTGTAGAGTTGGCGTGGACGGAGAGATAGCTTGAGTTAGATTAAGCAGGCAGGTTTTTCAGAAAGTGGCAGTGTATTTGATATATATATATATATATATATATATATATATATATATATATATATATACAGTCTTGTGTATGTATATATATATATATATATATATATATATATATATATATATATTCTGCATCCAGTGTAGCCTATATCTACAGTGCATTTGGTGGTGTACTGTTTCTAATACCCTTCAGGTGGTGTATTAATATATATATATATATATATATATATATATATATATATACAGTCTCGTGTGTGTGTGTGTATATATATATATATATATATATATATACTCTGCATCCAGTGTAGCCTATATCTACAGTGCATTCCGTGGTGTACAGTTGCTAATACACTTCAGGTAGTGTGCACAGTATCTAATACAGTGTGTACAGTTTCTACTACACTCCTGGTGGTGTACACAGTATCTAATACAGTGCAGCCGTTGTACAATTTCTAATACACTTCAGGCGGTGTACACAGTATCTAATACAGTTTACAGCCACCAAGGAGAGGCAGACGCTCACAGGCCACTAAAAGAGGGCAAGCAGGCTCTGTGTCTACAGTCAACAGTGCTGTTCGTGGACATGGTGCATCCTCTGCAGGTGGCCGTGGGGCACGCTTGTCCTTTTTTTCTGCTGCTGGCCGTGTTATTGATCCACAACACGCAGAAGAGTTGGTGGAGTGGATAACAAAGCCGTCCTCATCCTCCTCATCTTCTGTCACCCAGGCTCAGGGTAGTTTGCCTTCCAACGCAGCTGCCAAAGTGGCCTATTCCACCGACTCCTTGTCCACAGTCATTCCTTCCGTAGCCCCACCGTCATGCACGGAGGAGTCCCTAGAATTATTCGACCACAGTGTCGGTTATATGCTGCTGGAGGTAGCGCAGAAATTTGAAGGCTCCGATGTTGTTTCCCAGGTTGAGGAAGGGAGTAACGTAAGCCTAGAGAGAGGGGGTGCCACAGAAGGACAAGAAACTGGCAGTCATGTTTTACAACAGGGCCGTTCCTGCCTGTTTATTTATTTACTTAATTAGGTGACTTCTTAAGTCAATTGTTTCAACTAGATTTTTTTTTTTAGGGGTGTCAGAGTAAATGGGGCTGAATACAAATGCACGCCACACTTTTCACATATTTATTTGTAAAAAAGAATTGAAAACCATTTATCATTTTCCTTCAACTTAAGGGCCCTTTCACCCCTTTCACACATGCGGACCGTATGTCCGTTTTTTATCCATCCATTTTCGGATGAAAAACGGACATACAGGTATCCCTATGGGATTGCGGATGTCAGCGGATGAATATCCGCTGACATCTGATCTCATCACTCCCCGCTATCGTCCGTTTCTGCAGACGGGGGAAAATCCTATTTTTCCATCCGTCTGCGGATCGGATGAACACGGACAGACGGTCCTTGTTCATCCGATCCCCCCATAGAGGAGAGCGGAGATCTGACAGGGCGGCCCCTGCACAGTGTGCAGGGACCGCCCTGTCATCTGCCGGCTCAGCGGGGGTCAACGGAGCGATCCCCGCTGAGCAAGGGGATATTAAAGGAACGGATCCTCACGGATCAACGGAGCGATCACCGCTGAGCAAGGGGATGTTAAAGGAACGGATCCTCACGGATCAACGGAGCGATCCCCGCTGAGCAAGCGGATGTTAAAGGAACGGATCCTCACGGGCCCTAACAAATATGTGCCACTTTGTGTTGGTCTATCACAGAAAATCCCAATAAAATACATTTATATTTTTAGTTGTAAGATGACAAAATGTGGAAAATTTCAGGGGGTAAGAATACTTTTTTAAGGCACTGTATATATTATATCTGGTTTACTTCAAAACTGACTAATGCTCAATGATCTCTCAGCTGTCTTAAATGATACAAAGACCATTTCTGGAAACTCTGGGATCCTCCGCTTATGTATACATCCACTAAAAATATTTTCAAGAATAATTTGTTTTAAATCTTGAAAAAAAGTCTTCAAATCCCATACCCACCCTTGTTACCTTCTTTTCAAAGCCAATTACCTATTATAAGTTTGTAGCCTTTTGTTACATTTATTTAACATTTGTGTACCTGCATCCTCTGTATTTTAAATTGAAACCTAATAAAAAATATTTAAAAACAAAATTATATTTTAGTGAATAAAAGTGTGAAAAACAGAGTTTGTACATTTTCACACATACAACCATACTGGATCAATAAATATATTTAAAAAATAGCAATCAGATGCTTTTTATTTACAAAAAACAATGCAAGTCTTCTTAAAATGTGGAAAAATAGAAGTTGTCAGTTTCACACAAAAGAGGAGTGTAGCAGGTGTGTCAGTTATTGTTTGTCCTACTATAGAAAGAGGTGATACAACCGGTAGAAGTCGCATCCTTGTGTACATTTCTGAAGAAATGTCAAGTAAAATGTCATTCTAAAATCTGTATTTAGTTTTGACATTTATTAAATGGAAGATTAAATATCTACGTAGAAATATGAGAAAAGCTATTACATTGTTCTGTATAATATTTATATGTTGCCTCCAATTTCCTGCACACTCCCAAAAATTGTTCCTCGAGATTTTTTTTTCTTTTAGCTATAGGTGTCTTATTAACAGCTGTTTACTAGTGTTGACCTCGGTATTAGTTTTGTGAAGGGTCCCCAATTTTGTGTTTTTAAAAAAGTTTATAAAATACATCAACAGATTTATTTAGTTTATTACTAGGGCTGAGGTCAATTCATTTTGAAAAAACCTATTGTGAACAATTGAGAAAAATAACAAAACTCAATATATTTCCGAGGTGTGGCAATTTAATTCCTGGAATGGGCTGTGAAAAAAAAACAAAAAAACAACTACTTCAAAAGAACGGATTAAATTTGAAGACAACGTTCTTTCTGATCTTTTTATTTTTTATTTTTATTGTTTTTCAAATTTTAGACAAATGTTTTTAGACAAAATATACAAAAATACATAAAACACTTGTAGAATTGAATATTCTAATATCTTAATAAAACAAACAGTATATCAATGTACTCCATATTACTGAATTTACCTTTTCTACTTTCTTTTTTATCTATCTTTAATATATCTGTTATTTCCCCTTTGGGTTTAGCCTCAAAACATATTTTAAGTACACATTTAAACATTAAACCAACTGTTATTGTTAAGAAATACATAATGTTACCTTAAATCCCTATGTTTATACATACAGTATATCCCGCCCCCAAGGAACCTACTATTTCCATGCCCATTGATTCCATTTCTTTATGTCTTTTGATAAGGGGGTGTTATCTTACAGATCTAATGTATTAAAGTGATTGTAAAGGCTAATTTAATCGGTTTCCGACTGGCTCACACAGATATACTGCGACAGAAAGGCTCCCCTAGGGCGAAATCCCGTAGGGTAAGTTCTTCTCTTTTTCGGCCACCAGAATGCGCGCGTGCACCCGCTGCATGGCAGGAAACCCAACGTACATGGCAGGTGGACACGATCGCCACCGGCCACGTGCGATTGCGTGCACGAGCGCCAGCACGGGGGTTTTGTGTGTGTAAACACACAAATCCCTGCGCTGTCAGGGAAGAGGAAACATATTATTTGTTCCTACTAAGCAGGAAAAAGATATGTCTCCTCTCCTAGTCACTCCCATCCCCACACAGTTAGAACACACTGAGGGAACACACAGTTAACCCCTTGATCGCCCCCTAGTGTTAACCCCCTTCCCTGCTAGTGGCATTTACACAGTAATCAGAGCGTTTTTATTGCACTGATCGCTGTATAATTTTTAATGGTCCACAAAAAGTGTCAAAAGTGTTTGTTCTGTCCGTCGCAATACCGCTAAAAATCACAGATCACTACTGTTACTAGTAAAAAAAAATAATAATAAAAATGCCTTAAAGCTTTCCCATAGTTTGTAAACCCTATAACTTTTGCGCAAAATCAATATATGCTTATTGCAATTTTTTTTTACAAAAATATGTAGAAGAATACATATCGGCCTAAACTGATGAATAATTTTTTTTTTATTTTTTAAATGGCGGAATTTTTTTTTTATAGCAAAAAGTAAAAAAATATTTTTTTTTTCAAAATTGTCGCTTTTTTTGTTTATAGCACAAAAAATAAAAATCGAAGAGGTGATCAAATACCACCAAAAGAAAGCTTTATTTGTCGGAAAAAAAGGACGCAAATTTTGTTTGGGTACATCATCGCACGACAATTGTCAGTTAAAGCGACACAGTGCCAAATTGTAAAAAGTGCTCTGGTCAGAAAGGGGGTAAAATCTTCCAGGGCTGAAGTGGTTAAAAAAAATAAAAATAAAATAACAAACACTGTTTCCTGCTTCGTGTTCAATTCTTCTGCCATCATTCATACACTCAATCTTAAAGCGGATTTTCACCCTAAAGTGGAACTTCCGCTCATCTGATTCCTCCCCCTCCTCCGATGCCACAATTGGCAACTTTCGGGGAGGGGGGGGGAGAATAGGATATCCTCTCCTACTTCCGGGAGCCTCAGCCGCGGGTGTTGACGTCATGGCTGGTGCTCCCTCCTCCTCTCTCCCCCGGCCGCCGGGCCAGTAGGAGAGAGGAGCGGGGCCTCGCTCATGCGCAGTAGGGTTCCCAGCATGAAGCCTATGCAATGGCGGCGGCAGCACCGACATCGCTGGACTCCAGGACAGGTAAGAGTCCTATTATTAAAAGCCAGCAGCTGCAGTATGTGTAGCTGCTGGCTTTTAATTATTTATTTTTTGGGCGGAACACCGCTTTAAATGAGCATACGAGGGTTCACAATCTGTCCACATTTGTAACTGTCCTTTACATTTTTGGCTGCCCACTTCTTGCATCATTGTGGAATCTTCCCACCCCTCCATAACCACTTCAGCTTTCAAAGGTTTTACCCCCTTCATAACATAACATTTTTTGCTATTTAGCACTGTGCTCATGCAACGCTGTACCCAAACAACATTTATATATATATATATATATTTTTTCACACAAATAGAGCTTTCTTTTGGTGGTATTTGATCACCACTGTAATTTTTTTTTTTTTTTTTATTATATTAATGAAAATTTTTAAAACATAACAATATTTTTTACTTCCTGCTATAAAACATATCTTCATAAGTTTAGACCACAATGTATTCTGCTACATGTCTTTGGAAAAAACAATCCCAGTAAGTGTATATTGACTGGTTTGCATGAAAGTTATAGTGTCTATAAACTATGGGATGTATATTGGTATTTTTTATTTTTTTATATACCAGTAATGCCGGTGATCAGCAACCTATATGGGGTCTGTGATAACGCTATACACTGTCACTTTTCTAATGGCTGGAAAGGGGGTAACATTTTAGGATAATCAAGGGATTAGGTGTGTGCCGAAAAAGTTTTAATGTGTGCATTATGTGGTACTTTTTACTAAAACTCAATTGTTTTGCTTTGTAGGCATAAGGTACAAACATATTTTTTTCTGTACAGAGCCCTGTGTTGTTTGTCAACACATTTTTGGGGGCTGTGATTGGACACAGCCAATCAGCAGGTTCTGGCCATAAATCATTGGCTGGAACCTGGTGACAAAATCCTGCTGTGTCCAATCACAGAACGCACGTGCATGTAGGAGCCCATTCACAGTACAATGTGGGCAGGTGATCCTAAACAGGTTAAACCACCTATGCCATTCAAAAAGATTTGATTTCTTCATGGATTGTTCACCATAAGCCTATTTTCACACAGCATTTGAATCTGCTGCTCCAGATTCCTGTAACTCATTTTCCACCAACAGAGCAACTCACACACGTGTTATTTCTTCTACTACTCTGTAAAGACCGGGTCAACTCATCTGCGACTCATGCTAGTGCAAGTTAAAATACGTCAGAACATGCTTAGGTGCGAATGGCTGTGTGGCTCTCCACCATAGTGCTCCATGAATTAAATTGTCACACCTTGTATATGTATCTCCAGGGTCTCTGCTTCCAATATATATATATATATATATATATATTTTGGGGGGGGGGGGTTCTAAGCAGTGTTAATTTTGACATCAAATTTCAATTTCATTTTAGTTATAGACTTTTGACTAAAATGCAATTTTTCGTTTTAGTCATCTTACAGTCTTTTGTCTAAAATGCCATTTTAGTTTTAGTCGTATTTTAGTCATCTGAATTGTTTTAGTTTTGGTCGTATTTTAGTCAACGAAAACCTCCAGTATATTTTAGTCGTCTAAAATCGAATGTGTTTAGTTACATTTTAAAGTATTATTTAAGCATTTCTTTAGACTTGCCAAACTCATTATATACTCCTGGAGAAAAAATCTTGTAAGGAAGGGATATCACCGCTCCAGGCAGGTCAAAAGAAGGTAAAAGCCTCTCCTCCAGATTAGAAGCCCCAGGTGCTGGCAATGCATGTAACAATCCAAATGGGAAGAAATTCTGGACAGCCGCACTCCAAAAAAAGTTTTTGCCTTTATTCAAAAAAATTGATTCAAAATTAAATGCCACAGCAGATCAGAACGGACAGAAGAGCTGACGCGTTTCACAGTTTCATTCTATGTGCAAAAATATATGTGAAATATATAGTAGGACTAAATGAATAAATCTAAATTGTGAAAAGGAAAGTATAATGTACATGAATAAATATAATGTACATTATACTTTCCTTTTCACAATTTAGATTTATTCATTTAGTCCTACTATATATTTCACATATATTTTTGCACATAGAATCGATTATGGCACATTATATAATCACATTTGTTGTTTAAGACTGGTTTATGTTCACAGAATGTGTTGAGATTTCAGGTGATCAATTGAATTCAATTGATCAAACAATTAATTAAGCAAATTTTCTGGTCACATGGTCCAAAAGGAAATAGTATTTAAGCATTATTCATTTCTGTGATTATTAGCTATGACTAAGCACTGTTTGTTAGCGTAAAACACGTCAGCTCTGCTGTCCGTTCTGATCTGCTGTGGCATACATTTTTGAATCCATTTTTTGAATAAAGGCAAAAACTTTTTTTGGAGTGCGACTGTCCAAAATTTCTTCCCATTTGCAATAAAAATCTAGCAACATGTTATTATTTAACGCCCCTGATGACATCAATTCATGACGAAAACGCGTAGGGTAGAGCTTGTGACCAGACGTGGAGTGAGTGTATGCCGGGACACAGCGGCCATTTTGTTGATGGTGTGTGCTGTGGATTTTTATCTAGCAAACAAGCGTTTTTTAATCATCATCATGTGAGTGCATTTTCATTCGTTTTTATATCAATAAATTGTTCCAAGGATTACTGCACCATGAGGTTTATTGATTAATGTTTCATGGGATGTACATTGGTGTGGAACTAACGTTATTAAAGTCGGGAACAGCCTGTGGAAACCTGATCTGTGTTCACCCTGCCTGGTTTGATTGATCGCAGTGTGCGGTGATCAAGGATCTCATTATATCAAAAGCCCACCTGACCCCTGTAACAAGGGTCCACAGAGGAGGGTAAGAGGCAGTGTGTTCGGGTGTCGGTGGTGGTTCTCCCCTTTTTTCCTGAGCAAGTGTTTATCTTATGATGTACGGTTCAGTTTGAGCCTTCTTGAGGAATCATCACCCAAAACAGAATGGAGAAATTCTTTAGCTATGTGCTTAACAAAAACAGATATTGGAAAGAAACGGTTCCTCCTTGTGATACCAAGTGGAATTTATTAGGCTAACTAATTCAAGTTCATTAAATACGTGCATAAATATATATTTTTTTACATTTTAAAATGAAAGTTTTAACAGAAAAATGCAGACAACAGTGAGGATGCAGAAACTGTTGATATTGCCTCCACTAGTACAGATATTCTCAATGTTTGTTGACAGACCACTGACTTTGTAAGACTGGCTTTTGAGATCGCAGATGCTTTTAGTGGCACATCCACGGAGGGCCATTGGTTGGGAACCTGTAGAAAAAGAGAAATAAATTCAACTGAGGATATATGATAGAGATTTCTGTATCTCTGAATATCTGTGAATACACTCTAGGCTTTGTGAGGCCTTAGGCAAAACTTGACATGGGGCCCCACTCACGCCCATGATGGGAAAAATAATTGCTCTTTAATAACTAAGGGGCGGGGGCCACCCGGTGATGTCACCTGGTGAACCCGCCCCCCTTGTGACATCATTGACTGAGGGCATGCTGGGTCATTGACGTCACAAGGGGTGGTGTCACTGATATTCACTGGTTTTTAGGGACGCTGGCGGCCCAGCTCCTGAGTCAGGGCTCTTAACACTGCCTGAGCACAGCAGCGTTAAGGTCCCCTGTCGCTCAAAACTGGGGTAATACATTGGGTAAGTTAGGCGGCTGCGAGGCCCCTGTGAGTACGAGGCCTTAGGCGACCGCCTAATTTGCCTAATTAAAGAGCCGCCTCTGTGTGAATCTTATGGGAGAATTAGATGATGATGTATCAAATGTACTAATGCTGATACCGTTTGCAATGGTGATTTGACCTTGGTTTAAATTTTAGTTAGTTTCTTCTTTTTTTTTTGTTTTTTTGTTTTATTGGTTGCTTCTGTTGTTGTTTATTTGTTATAAAAAAAATAAAAATAAAAATCTGAATTAAAAAAAAGGACATATGATAGATAAAATATTACTGTCGAAGGCAGGGGTGCTCAACCTTTTTCAAGAACGAGGGCCACTTAAAGGATTTGAGCCACAATAAACAATGGGGTTTTACTGTCCCCCAAGCCGCAACCCCCAAAACCCTTACTGTCCTGAGCCCCCTATAAGACTGCTTTCACACGGATGTAATGCGTTTTTCCCACACCGCGGGTACAGTTCAGTGCACCTGCGGCTTTTCTGTGGGTTAGTTGCACTAAGCCACAGACTTCTATTACATCTTGTGGGTGTGGTGCACTTTCTGAAAGTGCACCAAATCTCCTGCATCTTCTTCTTCCAGCTTCTGCTGGCATTGCTCTCTGGGCTGCTAGAAAAGTCCCAGGAAAGTGGACTTGGTATCGCTCTACCTGGGACAGGAGCCAGTGCTACAGAGGAAGCATTGGCTTATGCGATTCCTGCCCCCTTCGTGGCCGTCTGCTTCCTCCGCTGCTGACGTTGGCTCAATGAACTCTGAGGCTCTGTGATGGTGGGTTGGCAACCCATAGTTCATGACCTGGGCTTGCCGACCCCCAATCCCAGAGCATGGGCATGCGCTTCCCCGGTTTGGGGTAGTGGGCCCCTTTAGTGGGCTCCGCGGGCCACCGGTTGGGCACCCCTGTTCTAAGGTGTAACAACAGGGATGCAGAGGATGCAAATGTTTCAGAACCTTTAAAGTTTTGGTGCACTATATACGGTAAAATTTCTCTCCTATTTTTCTGTTTGTGGAATGGTATGGCTATTTGGAACTGTTAGATGCATATCGGGCCATCCAAGAAAAATAAATAAAAAAGTTGTGACCTGATCTACCTGTGTATGGGAAACTTCTGACTTATACAGTAGATATAAATTAATTGTTGGATTTCAGTACCATGTGTTGTTTTTGGAATATAGGCCTCCCCCATTGGTATGCAAATTAACTTGTTGGACTCTTTTGTGAAGCTCAGGGCAGGACATGATGTACAGGAAGTGGGGGGAGGGGAAATAACTTGAACAACCATGTGCTAAGAGACAAAGACACCGTTATGTGAAAGGGCTTGGGAGAAGAAACAGTCTGGAGGATCCTGGGGGGAAGACTCCATCACAAGGTAGGCCCTAGTTAAGTAAATGTTTAGTACACTATTTGCATACATTATACATGGTTACATAGTTACACAGTTAGTCAGTCAGGTTGAAAAAAGACACAAGTCCATCTAGTTCAACCATAAAAAAAAAAAAAAAAATATCGTACAATCCCATATTTCCAATTCTGTACCCACAGTTGATCCAGAGGAAGGCAAAAAAACAGCAGAGCATGATCCAATTTGCTACAGCAGGGGAAAAAATTCCTTCCTGATCCCCCGAGAGGCAATCGGATTTTCCCTGGATCAACTTTACCTCAAAATGTCAGTACCCAGTTATATTATGTACACTAAGGAAAGTATCCAGGCCTTTTTTAAAGGAATCTACTGAGCTGGCCAGAACCACCTCTGGAGGGAGTCTAATCCACATTTTCACAGCTCTTACTTTGAAGAAACCTTTCCGTATTTGGAGATTAAATCTCTTTTCCTCTAGACGTAAAGTGTGCCCCCTTGTCTTTTGTGTTGACCGTAAAGTGATTAACTCAACACAAAGTTCACTATATGGACCCCTTATATATTTGAACATGTTGATCATATCCCCCCTTATTCTCCTCTTCTCAAGAGTGAATAAATTCAGTTCCTCTTATTTTTCCTCATAGCTAAGCTCCTCCATGCCTCTTATCAGTTTGGTTGCCCTTCTCTGCACTTTCTCCAGTTCCCCGATATCCTTTTTGAGAACTGGTGCCCAAAACTGAACTGCATATTCCAGATGAGGCCTTACTGATAATTTGTACAGGGGAAAAATTATATCTTTCTATCTGGAGTCCATACCTTTCTTATACAAGAAAGGACTTTGCTCACTATACATGTTTTTTTGTTAGGAAGGATATATATCTTGTACATTGTAGGCATATTTTGTAATATCTGTCAGTCTTTTACTGTTTACCTGAAATTGTAATAGTTTGTATATGCAGCAGTATGTTTAGTAAAAGCATGTTAATACACTACAGAGATCCAAGCTTCCTTGCTTTATTGCAAAGTAACCTTAAAGACGCAAAGCAAAACAACCACGGATAAGAAGATCTTGTATCTTCTATTTCTTTAACCCTAAAGCTGTTCCTACGACTATGACCTTTGTCTTACTTAGTATGGACCGTTCTTTATTCAAGGTCTCAAAAATAAAAGGACTACTAAAACCAAATAAAATGTAGACCTTAAATTAGGTTTTAAGGGCCATCAGAATTACACAAAGAGTTCTCTTTTGGTTCTTGACCCAAAGGTTGCTCCCCTGATATGCTGTAAACTCTAAAGCCCTGTACACACGATCGGATATCCTATGGATTGTAACCCCATGGTTTTTTCCATCGGAAATCCGATGAAACTGTCTTCCATCAGTCTTGCCCACACACCATCAGTCAAAAAACCGACCGTTTCAAACGCAGTGACGTAAAACACTCCGATGAGCCGAGAAAAATGAAGTTCAATGCTTCTGAGCATGCGTCGACTTGATTCTGAGCATGCGTGGGTTTTTTATCCGGTGGAGTTCCCCACAGACGATAGTAATTTGCTATCGGTTTTTTAACCATCGGATAAATTTAAAACATGTTCTATTTTTAAACACCGATGGAAAAAAAAACGATGGGGCCCACACACGATCGGTTTGTCCGATAAAAAAAGTCCATCGGTCTGTTTTCATCGGTAAAACCTATCGCGTGTACACGGCTTAACACTAACATTATTCATTTCTAACTACTACTGTGTTTTAGCCAGTTCTATAAGTTACATTCCCTAGATATATTGGAATGGTTTCCCTACCCCCTCGCATAAAATTTTAAATACTAACCACAACATACAAGGCCATCCACAACTTTGCCCCCAGCTACATCACCAACCTCACCTGCAGACATCACTCAAATTGTCCTTTTAGCTCCTCCCAAGACCTCCTGTTTTCTAGCTCCCTTGTTACCTCCTCCCATGCTCGCCTCCAGGACTTCTCCACAGCCACTCCCATCCTCTGCAACACCTTGCCACAGTATGTCCAGTCAGCTCCAACCCTGTCCACCTTCAGGCGATCCCTGAAAACTCACTTATTCAGGGAAGCCTACCCCACCTCCACCTAAGAACTGTACTTGAGTGACCTACATCAAATCATCCCCTGAAGCTATTACCCTTTGTACCACCTCCCCCTCCCTTTATATTGTAATCTCTAAGAGCAGGTGCCTCCTATTCCTTCTGTATTGAACTGTATTGTAATTGTACTGTCCCCCTTTATACTGTATTGTAAAGTACTGCATAAACTGTTGGCGCTATATAAATCCTGTATAAAAATAACAATGATAACTTTCACTTAATCTGGTATTATTGGTCTGTGAGTGATATGATTAAGAGAACAAATTTTTAGATTTTTCTGTAATATTTACCTGATTGTGTTTTACTTTGCAGAAGACACATGGTCTCGTTGCCCGTGCACTGAATGTTGGATAAACTGTAGCACCAGGTGGAATACGAAGAAACACAACTTCTACATCTCAACCCATTGGACACTGAGCTGTCTGCTAGTACTTAGAGAGAGAAAAAGGAGACAGTTACAACAGTATGGAATTAGAAGATCCTTGTATAGTCACTATTGGCCATATTGTATCCGTGGAAAACGACTGACATGAACCTTTCTTTGTGGGTGTTTTGGCTCCTGTGACTGGCAAATTTCTGAAATGTGCCAGTTGACTGGTGTTGGATGGTGGACAACTTGTTTCTACTTCTCCTATACATTCTTGTTGCAATAGGAGGTATGGAACGGCCAGGGCTGGTGCAAGGATTTTTGACGCCCTAGGCTAAACCAAATTTTTCCACCCCCCTTGGCTCCACCCCTTTCCCCACCCCCTTTGCCCTGCCCATGTATGCAGCACCTTTTTAATGAAGCACCCATCAAATGCAACCCACCAGCGCCTATCAAATGCAGCCTCACCAGCGCCCATCAAATTCAGCCTCACCAGCGCCCCTTTAAATGCAGCCTACCAGTGCCCATCAATGAATGTTTGCTTCCATTCATTTGGGACACAGACACAGTCCTCCGCCGCTGCTGCTCCCTGACACTATGTGCGAATGGAGCCGTGGCTGCCTGCTGATGCTGAGACTTAGTTGCTTGCTGCAGAGAGAGGAGAATAGGAACAACAGTGGCCGGGCGCCCTAGGCAGCTGTACGCCCTAGGCGGCTGCCTAGTTTTCCTAGTGGTAGCACCGGCCCTGGGAACGTCCTGCAACGAGTTCAACTTGGTAGGTGTTTTTGAAAATGGACCAATGTTTTTTTTTGCACATACACAGACAGGTTGATGCCACCATATACCTTCAGCTCTAAAAATGTTTTAAAAATCTTTGTGGTTCTTCCCTTCCCACTTAACAGCTAAGATAAGTGGAGGAGCTGTGTAAATAGATCAAAGAAAAAGATAGTCCCAGTGACAAAGTGGTATGCTTAGATGTCATTAATTAGGAGATGGTGCAATCTATATCGTCACTTAAACTCACTTATTATACTTGTGGCTATATGGTCTATTTAGCGTGCTCTAGAGTGATTCATAGACTTCATTGAAAAAGACAAGTTTCACAGTGATGAGACTTATGTTCTCTAGAAATGGAGGTGCACAATTATGTAACACAGGAATGCACACATTACATTTTAGAGGCTCACACAAAGCCTGGCTCTAGAAGAAACTCAACATATCACATGCTGAAAGTGAGAAAAAGGGAAAAAAAGTTTTGAGCATTTTCAGCTTAGGAATCTTCAGGTGGGAGTTGTGAGGAAGATCCCAGTGGGGAATGATTTTAGCTGAGGTGGTTTTCTTTCCATCATTCCTCCATTTTGGTACTTTACCTATTGGTACTGTGTAGTAAGTGATGTATGAGGGGGCCCCTGGGGAGTCCTCTGAGCCCAAAAATCTGTTCCTGGCCAGGATTGACCTACAATCCCAAACTAGAGGCTGGGGTTGAAAATGCTGTGTTCTTATTCTGTATATTTTTTTTTTTGGGGGGGGGGGGGTTCTGAAGTTTGGAAGGGTTTTAAAGGAAAGTAAACATTTAAAGAATGGTTTTAGTATTTTTTTTTTTTTTTTTAGTTTTTAACTAGAGGCATTTGAATGGCTTACAACAAATAAATAAACCATTACATAATAATAATAATAATAATTATATTTATTTAAATTATATTTGAAGAATGGTTTTAGTATTTTTTGTCACTAAGACCCCTTTCACACTGGGGCGTTTTTCAGGCGCTTTGGCGTTAAAAAAAATCGCCTGTAAAAAGCCTCATCTGCAATCCCAATGTGAAAGCCTTTTGCTTTCAGAGCCCTTTCACACCGCCAGCGCCCAAAAAACACTGCTAAAGCTCTGCTAAGACCCCTTTCACACTGGGGTATGTTTCATGCTCTTTGGCGTTTAAAAAAAGCTCCTCAGTGGAAAGGGGCACTTTAGGAGCGGTGTATTCACCACTCCTAAAGCGCTGAAAGAAGCTGCTTGCAGGACTTTTTTTGACACCCTGCCAGTGCAGTGCCTCAGTGTGAAAGCACTCGTACTTTCACATTGGGATTGCAGATGAGGCTTCTTTTAGGCGCTTTACAGGCGCTTTTTTTAACGCTAAGACCCCTTTCACACTGGGGCGTTTTTCAGGCGCATTAGTGTGAAAGCATTTGGGCTTTCACATTGGGATTGCAGATGCAGCTTTTTTCAGGCGCTTTACAGGCGCTTTTTTTAACACTAAAGCGCCTGAAAAACGCCCCAGTGTGAAAGGGGTCTAAGGGCATTTGAATGGCTTATAACAAATAACACAATAATAATACTACTAATAAAAATAGTATGATTATTATTATTATTTCATATTTAAAGCGGGGTTCCACCCATATTTTTTTTTTTTTTAAAGTCAGCAGCTACAAACACTGTAGCTGCTGACTTTTAATAAGGACACTTACCTGTCCTAGGCACCCACAATGTCGCCCCCCCCCCAAGGCCGATCTCTCAAACCTGGCAGCTCCCGGTGTCGCCATCCTCAGTAAGGGAAACAGGCAGTGAAGCCGTGCGGCTTCACTGCCAGTTTCCTACTGCGCATGTGCGAGCCGCGCGCCGTCTTGTGAATTGGCGGCTGCTCTCTGGGATACACACAGTTCCCAGAAGGCAGCGCTACCCATTCACAAGAAGACACCGCGAGTAGGACGGCGGAAGAAGACCAGCCGCGGACTAGGAAGAGACAGATTAGGAATATCCGCATAGCAACCGCCTTTTCTGGTAAGTAAAATTATTTAATTTTTTTTTCATTTTTTTTTCCATTTTTTTGCAGGATTTTGGTGTATTTTTTTTTTTTTTTTTTTTTTTTTTAGGGTGGAACTCCACTTTAAAGCATGGTTTTAGAATTTGTTGGAATTAAAAAGGTATTTAAAGCAGAGTTCCACCCAAAAAAGGAACTTCCGCTTATCACGTTCTTCCCCCCCTTCGGTGTCACATTTGGGACCTTTCAGGGGGGAGCAGATACCTGTCTAATACAGGTATTTTCTCCCACTTCCAGCGTTAGATCGCGCAGAATCTGCGCAATGTCCGGCCACTCGTTAGTCGCCCCCCCCTGCTGTCTTCTGGGAGACACACAGGTTCCAGAAGACAGCAGGGACCAGTGAGGACATGCAGCGCGACTCGCGTATGCGCAGTAGGAAACCAGGCTGTAAAGCCGCAAGGATTCACTTCCTTAATTTCCCCTACTGAAGATGGTGGCGCCTCCACCCGGGAGCCGGGGGCCGGGTCGGCTTCGGGTGAGGACATCGCGGGCGCCCAGGACAGGTAAGTATCCTTATATTAAAAGTCAGCAGCTGCAGTATTTGTAGCTGCTGACTTTTAAAAAAATAAAAATAATCTGCGGAACTCCGCTTTAATAGCTTATAGCAAATATATAAATAAATAAATAACATAATAATAATAATAATAATAATAATAATAATAATAATAATAATAATAATACTAATAATAACATTATTATTAAATAATTAAATAATAATAAAATAAAATAATAATAAAATAATAAAATATTAAACATGACATTTAATATTTAATTATCAAATAATAATTAAATCATAAGTAAAAAAAAACTGTTGCTCTGCAATAACATTGTATACCTGTACGACTTTTAATTTTGTCCATTAAATAAAGTACTTCTTTTTTTTTTTTTACCCTAGCCACAGTGTTAAAGGTTATTTGCACATACCAATGTTTATTCTTTAAATTGCTATCCACTTAAAATGAAGTGAAGATTAGCACTCAGGATTTCTTTTGCTTGCAAACTGAAATTGAAAATGTCATACTAAGGCCTGATTTACACCTATGGCATTTTAAGTGCTTTTTTGCGTTTTGCAGATTTGCACTACAGAATGTGTTTCATAGGAAACCATGATAAGGCTACTTTCACACTGAGGCGCTGGATGCGCTGGCGGTATAGCGGCGCTATTTTTAGCGCCGCTATACCGTTTTTTTTGCCGCGATTTGCGGGCGCTAGCGGGGGTATTTAAACCCCCGCTAGCGGCCGAAAAAGGGTTAAAAACGCCCGCAATAACGCCTCTTTGAGGCGTTTTGCGGGCGTATTAGAGGCGCTACCCCATTGATTTCAATGGGCAGGGGCGCTACAGGAGCGCTATTTTTAGCGCTCCTATTGCGCCTCAAAGATGCGGCTTGCAGGAGTTTTTTGAGCCTCCTGCAAGCGCAACGCTCCAGTGTGAAAGCCCTCGGGCTTTCACATTGGATAGTATTGAGAGGCTTTTTTGGGGTGCATTGCAGGCGCTATTTAGAGCGCAATAGCGCCTGCAAAGCGCCTCAGTGTGAAAGGGGCCTAAATGAGCTTTAATGCAATTCTGCAAAATGCAAAAAGCATTAAAAATGCAATAGGTGTGAATCAGGCCTAATTGTGTCTTTTCTGTATGCTTTAGTATTTATAGAGTGTTTTATTTTGCAATAATGTGCTGTGCAGAGAAAGTAAAACTACTTACAAGAAGGCAAACTTGGTATGCAGTTGTCAGTAGAGCAACATGATGAAGCCATCTTAATCTTTCCCCCGGTGATGCCGATGGTTCCATTGACGTCACATTGGCTTCGAGGTGCACATGTCATTGTATAGGAAGTTAAGCTATTGTTACCTGGAAATAAACAAGCAACTGCCAATTAATTCTGTCATGAAAACGTAATCACCGAATTCAAGAAATGCTTAAAGTGGAACTTTAGTCAGAAAATTAAGTCCTGCTAGATCACTTCAGGCTGGCCACTTTTGTAAAACATTAAAAATAAGCACTGTCTCACCCTGCTCTGCACATGCTCAGTTGCTCTCCATTTTTAGGCACTGCTGAATTTGTAGAGGCCGATCTGCTGACAGCCTTAAAGGGGATTTAAACCCTCCTATCCTTTACAATTAAGAAAGCTGCTTCTGTTTGATCTGCAACTGCCATGATGCTGCACATGTGATCAGTTATCACAACAGCCAGTAACAGTTTGGTTGAGGACACAAGCCAATATGACAGTTAACAATCCCAGCATTCTGGGAATGTAACTGTGTTTTGGAACCGTTGAATTTATGGGTTAAGTTCCGCTTTATGATTTACTGCTGTTCAGGGGCTCTGGGCTTCAGCAAAATGGCAGCCTCCAGCAAGAAAAAAAAAGGAGCAATGCTGGAGGCAATTTACAGCACACACTAGTTTTGGTAGAATAATTATTAATGTGAAATGTATGTTCCTTGTTAAAGAACATTATTTTTCATCAAGTTGTTATGAGTAAAGTAAAACCTTCAAGGGGTGGCAAAGATAAAGCACTTAAAAAAAATGTGTTTTACATTTCTAGGAACAGTGCCCCCCCCTGTTTTGTACCTTTTTTTACCCAATCCACATTTCCAGGATTTACAGATTGCAACAGTTCACGTTTTTTAAGTAGGTCAGCTCAAAATACACATTTGTTATTTAAAGATAAAGAACTTACCTTACCCAAATTTTGTCTAAAACACTGAACACTTAGAGCCGGTTCACACCAGGGCGGCACGACTTTGGGGGCGACTCGGCAAGGCGATCTCAAGACGACTTGAGAGGCGATTTGCAAATTGACTTCTGTATTGAAGTCAATGCAAGTCGCCCCGAGTCGCCCCCAAAGTCGTACAAGAACCTTTTTCTAAGTCAGAGCGACCCGAGTCGCTCCTATTAGAACGGTTCTATTGAACAGAGCGGGACGCGACTTGTCAGGCGGCTGAGTCGCCTGACAAGTCGCCCTGGTGTGAACCGGCTCTTACACTTCTTTTCAGTGGCGGGTGGTGTTTTTTTTTTGGGGGAGAGGCGGCAAACAACCAACCCCCCCCCCAATCGGCCGGTGGCACTCCCTGCTCCCGCTCGGCCAGGTCACCCTCATGCAGTCCCTTCGCTCCTGCTTCGTCGGGTCACCCGCTTCCCCCCCGGGGGTCTCGCAGTCGGTTGGTCGGTCATCCAACCCTGTACTTACCCCATCTAGGTTCCAGGCGGGCAGCACTCCTATGGGCGATGGGCGGCGGGTGGACATCTCCTCCTCCTCTGCTTAATGGCGGCTTCCTCCAAGCCCCTCCCCCCTCTTCCTCCTAAGCAGTCAATAGGATTGCCTGTCTTTTCAGCCAATCGGGTGACGCTTCCTGACTGGCTGGGAGGAGAATCAGTCTGACAATTGCAAATATTCATTCGCTATTGTCACATAACTGGGTGGGCTCGGAGCGCAGGGCTCTGCACACGCAACCCACCCTTTTTTGAAGCCTATTAGAGCCACTGGCTCTAATCACGTGCTTCAAACCCCCCCGCCCCTATTGGAATCCATGCATCCAGTCCCCCGAATGTAGATTAGGGGCCAGACGCATTGATGGGGGGGGGGGCGGCGCCTGTGCACTCCTAATGGGCGAGCCCCTACTGCTTCTTGTGCCCAACACAAGAGAGACATGATGTTCTAGTAGAAATATTCTGCACTTAGAGGCACAGGGATCCTCACAGGAGTGCAGTCAAAAAGAGGAGGAAGGGGCCATATTATTCAGGGGTGGGTCAAAAGATAGGCCATTAAAATGCTAAAGGGGTGACTTGTACATCTTAACATCTAATTAGAGATAAGAGTAATGGAGCAAACACATAGAGTTTCATGTTGAAAGGTAACTTACCTATAGTTTGTACTGTGTATATAACCGTACATAAAGAGCCAGAAGAACAAGAAACACTGGAACCTGAGCAGAAGGTGGATGTTTCAGAGGAACATTGTATGCAGGAGAGTGAGTAACCTAAAATTAAATAAATTATGTTTTCAGTTTAAACAGATTGAGTGAAATCGGTACTATTTTTTAATAATTCAACTTTTTTTGTGTCTCTTTTTTATCAGCAAATCCAGACATAAAAAAAGACTCTAGATTTTCATACTCTTTTTATATTAGTTTACCTTATAATTAGGAGTTCCTGCTAAAAGAATGGGACACAATTTATTCAACATAGGAGGGAGAAACACAAACATTTGCTAACAAATCCTATGCATACGAGGTGGTATCCAAAAGTTTTGAGACACCAACAGATGGCAGCACAAGACTTCATAAGTCAGTGTGCCAAAAGACATCATCCTGTGTACATCGGGAGCTGTGCAACTGGTGCTATTGTGACCACATGTGATACCATGTCTGCATTTTCTTTATGGACAGTTAGAACAAGGAGGAAATGTGAAATTTTTCCAATGATCATCATGCACAAGTTGCCAAATGGTTTTAACATTTTTTGGGGGTTGAACTCCTTGAAGGTCTTCCTGATCTCTCGTCGTCTTCCAGTGAGGTTCTTCCACACTTGAAGCACGTGTGCCACTCAAAAACACCTCGAATGACTCATTGCAGCATTGCCGTAAACTTGCCGAATCAAGTCAAATGTCTCTGTGGCAGATTTGCCCAGTTTCACAAAGAATTTCACGCTTGCACTTTGTTCTAACTTGCTGTCCATGATGAAATAGCAGACATAGTAACGCATGTGGTCAGAATAGCATCAGTTGCACAGCTCCCGATGTACACAGGATGATGTCTTTTGGCACACTGACTTATGAAGGTTGGTGCTCCCTGTGATTGTGCATGCAGTGTTGTGCTGCCATCTATTGGTGTGTTAAAACTAGGGCAGTGGAAATTAACTATTAATTCCTCGATTAATCGATTAATGTTTTTGATCGATCAAAATTCTTTTGATCGGTACTCACCTCTCCGCCGGCTTCCGGGTCTTCAGGGAGTTCTGTCGGAGATCCGGTGACGTCACGGACACCGGCGGGGCTTGCCGTGTCCATCTGAAGGGCTCCCTTGCTGTGCCTTCATATCTGCATGCCGGCGGGACCTTACTATCTGCCACACACAAGGGCTGTTACACTTCCCTCTATCACTTCCCTCTATCAACCTGGGATTCTACAGCCATCCACTGAGAGATGTGATAGTTCCCTTCACGGGACATCTACATGCCGACGGACTGATGTTAACCCCTCCTCATCTGGATTCAGCAGTGGTATCGTTGTACACATTTTTATACCAGTATCATACTTGGCTACATGTTTTTATGACTGTTTTTGCTACCGTTTGGTATTACTCGCACCATTTTTACAGTTTATGTAGCTACATCGATTTTATCTCCAGTGCAATATTTATTTTGTTACCTACTTGAAGACTATAAAAGTTTTAATGCTATTCCCATCGAGCGCTGCCTTTGTGCATTTTTTGTATCCTGCTATCCATTTTTCCAGTGGTTGGTAGCTACACTGGGAATCAGCATGCAAGGAGATCAGCTAAAAGTAGTTGGATCTGTATGTGCGTTATAATTAATCAAAATTAGTCGATTAATCGATAAAAAAAAAATTGATTAATCGAACACGAAAATTTAATCAGTAACAGCCCTAGTTAAAACTAGTCTTGCAACTTTTTGATACCACCTCGTAAAGTATAACTAAAGGCAAAACTTGTTTTTAAGTTTTGGATAGAGTTGAGAGGTATTAGAACACTTAAACACTTATTATGTTTTTATCGCTGTCTGTGTCCCCGTTAGGGAGATTCACCTGTAGTGCTATAGTAGTGGGATGATAATTATTATTTTAACCACTTCAGCCCGAGCCTGGTTTTGAGATTTGTTGTTTACAAGTTAAAATCATTTTTTTGCTAGAAAATTACTTAGAACCCCCAAACATTATATATTTTTTTTCAGACAGCCTAGAGAATTAAATGGCGGTCATTGCAATACTTTATGTCACACCGTATTTGCGCAGCGGTCTTACAAGCGATTTTTTGGGGGAAAAAATACACTTTTCTGAGCTAAAAAATAAGACAACAGTAAAGTTAGCCCAATTTTTTTCTATATTGTGAAAGAAAATTTTATGCTGAGTAAATTGATACCCAACATGTCACGCTTCAAAATTGCGCCCGCTCGTGGAATGGCGACAAATTTTGGCACTTAAAAATCTCCATTGGTGACGTTTAAAAATGTCTACAGGTTACCAGTTTTGAGTTACAGAGGAGGTCTCATGCTAGAATTATTGCTCTTGCTCAAACGATCACGGCGATATCTCGCATGTGTGGTTTTAACACCGTTTTCATATGCGTTCGCTTCTGTGCGTGAGCACGGCGGGATGGGAAGCTTAAAATTTATTTTTATTATTATTATTTATTTTACCTTTTATTTTTTATTTTTTACACTCTCCTTTCTAATAGAAAAAGAGCATGACTGGTCCTCTTAAATGTGAGGTCTGTGGTCAAAAAGACCTCAGATCTCATATTTACACTAAAATGCAATAAAAAAATAAAATAAAAATTAAATGTCATTTAAAGAAGAAAAAAAAAATCTCCTTTAAGAGCATTAGGCGGAAGTGACGTTTGACGTCGCTTACACCCTCCAATGCTATGGAGCCGAGCGGGGGCCATCTTTCCCTCACTCGGCATCCAGGCAGTGAGGGGAGCGGACGCTATCATCTCCGCCACTACCGATGGCTCCGGAGCGCGGCGGAGACGACCGGAGCGCGGCGGGAGGGGGGGGCCTCTACCGCCACCAATAAAAGTGAAACCACCGCAGAGACCACTTTTATCTTAAAGAGAAACGCACGCCGTTCCTGAAAATACCGGGATTATGGCAGCTGCCATAACAATGCTATTTAGCATCAAAGTACCAACGTACGGGTACGGCGATTTTCGTTAAGTGGATAATTTGAGTGTTTCCCGCAGAAACTCGGTTCATCCAGAGATATGCATTTATTTAGATTTCAAAACAGCCAACAGAGGTACAAACAAGGTAGATATTTCATTACCTCACCCTCTCCATTTGTCCTGTCTACCGTTATCATTGAGAGTGAAAGTAAAAGAAAATCCAAAATGTTGGGTAGTCCCCAGGAAATAAATAGAGGGGAAATCTTCCAAGGAGGAAACTAGTTCTGGGGGTCCCCAAGCAATCCCCATAATTTCCAGGGATTTCCTTTCACTTCCTGTTTTGGCTATGGGACAGGAAGTGAAGGTAAATCTCCCCAATAAGATACAGACAAAAAAAAGTGTCAAAAGCGTCCGATCTGTCCACCGCAGTCCCGCCAAAAATCGCAGATCGCCGCCATTACTAGTAAAAAATAAATAAATAATAAAAATAAATAAATATATCCCCTATTTTGTAGACGCTATAACTTTTGCGCAAACCAATCAATATACGCTTATTACGATTTTTTTCAATCAAAAATGTGTAGAAGAATACATATTAGCCTAAACTGATAAAGACATTTTTTTGATTTTACATTTTTTGGGGATATTTATTATAGCAAAAAGCAAAAAATGTTGTTTTGTTTTTTCCAAAATTGTTGTTTTGACAATGTAGACCAATGTAGATCCCATGAGCCTGAACTGGATGCCGAAGGACAGTCCACTGCCGGAGTGTAGGAGAGGAAAGAAGACAGCCGGCTGCCAGGGGAGTGGAAGATCAGGTAAGTAAAAGTGCTTTTTGTGTCCCTCCGCAAACATAAACCACCATTTTTTGTTCTCTCCAGAGATGGGCTTTAAATCATTCCAGGTACATCAAAGAAAATATGTTCAAAGTCTTATACCTTGTACACACGATCGGATTTCCGATGGAATAAAATCCGATGGACTTGTTTCATCGGAAATTCCGATCGTGTGTGGGCCCCATCGGACTTTTTTCTATCGCAGTAAAAAAAATAGAACATGTTTTACATTTTTCTGATGCAAAAAAAATTTGATGGGAAATTCCGATCGTCTGTGTGGAATTCCATCGGAGAAAAATCCATGCATTCTCAGAATCAATTCGACGCATGCTAGGAAGCATTGAACTTAATTTTCTCGACTCGTCGTAGTGTTTTACGTCACCGCGTTTTGGATGGTCGGAATTTAGTCTGACAGTGTGTATGCAAGACTGATGGAAGTCAGCTTCATCGGAATTACGACAGAAAATTCCATCGGATTTTATTCCATCAGAAATCAGATCGTGTGTAAAGGGCATTAAAGTTTGTTTTCTGTAGAAAGCATCAGTAGTCAGAGTTGAAAAGTCTTCCAGCATGCTTCAGAGATGGACACTTGCTCTCTGTGTGCAGGGCCACCATCAGGGGGGGTACAGGCAGTACACCTGTAAGGGTGCCCGGATGGCAACCCCCCCTTTTTTTTTTAAATAATTTTTTTTAAATGTTTTTTTTAATTATTTATTTATTTTTTTGTAAGGGGACCTCAATTCGCAGCGGGCAGCACCCCCCGCTTCTCAATTCATGGCACCTCCCCCCGCTTCTTAAATCGCGGCACCCCCCCTGCTTCTCAATTTGCGGCGGCAGCACCCCCCCCGGTTCTCTGCTGCCGGGGGCACATGCCTGAAGCTGTGTAATTCCTGATGGTGGCCCTGTCTGTGTGAAAGCAGTGGTCTCCCTGCAGAGGTCTGATGCGTCCCTTACTTAGTCAGAGCTATAGGTCTGATTAAACTAGGCGCTCTGAAAATGATTAACATTATATTAAAATTAACATTTAGATGTTATTTAAACATTTACAATCTACTTACTCTTTGCTACGAGAGCCAAAAGCACGCCCAGCAGAATTCCAAGAAAGGGTTGCATTATACAGCTTCCCATAGATTGGTGTAATTGGTCCGAAGTCTCAGTCTTTTCTCAAAAATGTCCGGTAAAATCCCTAATCATATTGTATTTAGTTGCAGGTGTGGAGCAAAACAGGAGGAGACTCTTCATTGCGCTGAAAAGGTTTGAGATCCTATTAATAGGTGTGACAATGATGACTTCTCTAGCTTTCGGAAGACAAGGGTAAGCAGATATTTTGGTCATGCTAATACATGCATGACATACGTCTGACAGCTACAAATGTCAGGTTAAAGTACAAATGAATCTTATAAACCATAGGCAATATTTCTATCTAAGAATCTATGCAGGGCTTATATTAGACATAATTCTGCTCTAAGCACAAAAACACATGCAAGAAGGAACTGTTGGAGGCAGTATATGGTAACAAATCATTATCATATTATTAGACATGTGCATTCGTTTTTGTCCAAATGCATTTTCGTCCGGATTTCGGGGGATTTTCGCATTCGTTTTAACAAACGATAACGAACGCGGAAAATCCGAAAGATCCGACATAAAAATGATTTATTTTCGTTTTGTTGCGACAACATTTCGATACAGATAGAAGATTCGACATGACGGTGACAGCGATCTGTGTCTATCGAACCTGCGGTTGAATGTGCCCAACCTAACTCTATTAGTCCAAGATTATTCAACATAGAGAGAAAAGATTCGACATTATAGAGACATGAAGATTCGTCGAAGCAGGTAAAAACGTACGATCGCCGCGAGCGGACATTTATGGTCAAATGCTTAGCCCATAGGCTATAGAAGAATTCTAATGTTGGTTAACTAGTAATAATAATTAATAAATATAATTATTACTAGTCATAAAACATTAGAATTCTACTATAGATTGTGGGCGGAGCATTCACCTGGAAATGTACCATTGCGGCGTCGTACAGTTTAGCTGCTTCGTCAAATCTTCTTAGAACATTCAACAGACATCATAAGCCTTCAATTGACAGATTCGACCTTAATTCATTCGGATTTTCGGACTAATGCAATTTTTTAACAAAACAAAATAAATAAAAACGAATTTCGGGAGTAACCAAATAAATTTATTTTTCGGACAAAAACTAAATTCCGAAACAAAATATTTCAGAGTGCACATGTCTAAATAATATACAGTGTTTATATAGTACCAACAGTTTGAGCAATGTTTCACATTATAAAGGGAGACAATACAGTTACAATAAAATGCAATACAAGTGGGTTAGAAAGCCCTGCTCATAAGAGCTTACAATCTAATAGGGAGGGGCAAATAGTGCAAAAGGAAATAAGTGTGAGGAATAAGCTAATGAAATTAACAGTTAAGTTGTTAGGTGAAGGGGGGGATAGGATTCCCTGAAGATGAGTTTTCAAGAATCTCATGCCCCTAGATAACGTCCATTGTGATGAAATGCGTTGAACGGAGCTTAGTGACAAAGTAATGATGAATTATATCAAAACGGAAATTGTGCTGGCACATGATTGCAGGCTATTGGATAGTACATTAAACATGTTAAAGAACTCTGAAGTGGAAAATGAATGACTTCTTTGGTTTTCTAAAAGAGCATACATCCGAGGTGCGGTTATTTTGGTGATTGTGGACTGATGGGTGCCTTTTCTCGTCGGCAGTGTATAACGGCCTTGTGACTTGTATCGGTTTTTAGTGGGACTTGTGGGAGGAGTTTACGCTATCCCCTGATCCTCTGTCTGGACATGCCTGGACGGTGCTGGTTGGCCCTGTGCTGATCACATGCACTCTCCCGGGAGGGGGGAAGGCCTCTCTGTTTGTGCGTGCCGGGCTGGGCATGTGCAGCCAGACTCCAGGGGCTCTGTTCTGTCGCAATGTAGATTAATGTCAGTTGAAGAAGAGGAGGATAAGAGAGACAGAATTGCGCGACCCTTGTGCACGGTGCGCGGGATTGGCGATTTGCGCGAACTCTGATAGTGTAAAACTGTATACGTTCTTTTTTTTTATAAAAAAAAGTATATGTAACTAGAGTTGAGCGGACACCTGGATGTTCGGGTTCGACGGGTTCGGCCGAACTTCGGAAAAAAGTTCGGATTCGGGACCGAACTTTAACCCGAACCCGAACCCCATTGAAGTCAATGGGGACCCGGACTTCTAAGGACTAAAAAGGCTCTAAAAAAGTAATGGAAAGGGCTAGAGGGCTGCAAATGGCAGCAAAATGTTGTTAAGAGCATGGCAAGTGCTTTGCAAACAAATGTGGATAGGGAAATAACTTAAAATAACATAAAAAAAATAAAAAAATTAAAAAATATGCTGGAGGCCCCCTTTTCAGCAGAAGAAGTACGGGAAGTCATTAAGAACCTCAGAAACTCAACGGCACAATGCCACACATATGGTGGGAATGCCCCAGAATACGCCCTTTCTGGAATAAATTTTACAATTTAATGGATAAGCTAGTGGGAAAATAAAATACTTTGAAATAAAAATGTAGCGGGGTGCTAAATTTAAGGGAAGTGTTTGAGTGGTAAATAGGCTCAAACACCCTAATTCTGTAGGATTCATGGACCATTTTGTCCTCGGGGGACAGTATTGGTGTGCAGTTCCCTGCGGCCTACAGGTGGCGCTGCCATGGTAGGCTAGGGTTGAACCGCCGATACAGTGCTGTGCCTTTTGTGTCCCCTCTTGGCAGTAGTACAGAGGGGCGGGGAACCTGCTGTGCATGCCGGGAGAGCATATAAAAGGGGCAGACCTTTGGCCTGGGGGCTGATGTCCAGTGGGGTCCACGCCCAGGTGCCTTCAGCCTGGGTGCATGTGTTCCTGTTCCATCTCGGGTACCTTTAGCCCGGGGTGAGGTACTATCCTGGAGTTCCTGCTGCCCTGGGTATGGAGGCCTAGGTGCGGGAGTAAAGCCTGGAGTCCAGAGCCTTCGTCTGGAGTCCGCTAAGGGTCGAGGAGTCTTAGGGTGCCGCCTCGTGTAGGGGACCATGTTCCAGGGAAGGGAGGATCATTCTGATGGACCGATGCGGGAGTCACGGTGAAGGAAGGGTCTGTTGACTCCCTGGAGAGATGTCTTCCCCTTGATATGGGCTAGGTTCGTAGAAGGAGAAGCTCAAGGTCATCTTGACTGTATCAGAGGCCTTATTCACCCGGCCCGTGGCAGGGGCCTTATACACCCTGGTCTGTGGCAGAGACCAAAGTTCTCCAGGTCCGTGGCAGGGGCCTTGTACACCCGGTCTGTGGCAGAGACCAACCTCAAGGTCTGTGGCAGAGACCGTGCACCTAAAACTGTTTGAGAAACCTAAGCAGTGAAGTGAATGGACCTCCTCCACACCTTAAGCTGTCCTGTTTCTTTGCTCTAACCTTTTCTATCCGAGTAGAGTTTATTTTGCCATGAGAGAATAAGAGTTGTAATGTCAGCTGGTGTGGACATTGACTTTACTGGGAATTAAAGGACTTGCCTCTACCTACAGTAGAGGTGAGAATCATCCTCTGGAGGAGTTTTGACTCCGGCTGTGGACACGGCCCGTCAAGTACACCGCTCAACCTCTTTATATAGGAGGGTACGGGCTGGTAGTGCGGTGTGCCTTTCTCCCTCCTGCGAGGAGCCAACAACATAAAGGCAGGTAAGGGGGAAAGGATCTGTGCGCTACAAAAAAATAAAATAAAAATTATAATCTTGACCTAGGAGGACGAGGTCCATATGGAGTAGGAGGTTGAGGTGGCGGTGGATGTGGCTGTGTAGGTGGAAGCGGCGGTGGAGGAGGACGAGGTAGCCAACACTGGTTCAAAAATACAACAATGGCTGGGTAAGGCCGGTGATGTGTCGAATTCTGTCCCCCGTCAAATAGTGTCCACCCTGTACTGCGCTTGCTCAGTATGTAGGACAAGGGGATTTCGAAAATCTCCCAAGACGAACGGCGCCTGCGTGGTGAGTTCAGGTGAAGGCCACACCATCCGTGGTTCAAGCCGAGCCAAGTGAGGCCGTGCCCGAAGCGTGGCGATCGAACCGAGCCCACGAGGGGCCCTGTTACTATGTGCTACCGTATGTCCACTTGGATGGTGGGGCTTGAACCTGCACTCACTGCGCAGGCGCCGTTCATCTTCGGAGATTTTGTGAATATCCTTGTCCTCTGTACTGCGCAAGCGCTGCGCCTTCGCAGTATGGGCCGGACACAATCCGATGGCCGGACAGTTTTTGTCACAACACCGGTATACATGTCTATTCTGCAGAAGGTACGGACAAGTCCTGTGGGATCCATGCCTGGTTCATTTTAATGAACGTGAGCTTGTCCACATTGGCTCTGGACAGGCGGCTGCGCTTGTCTGTGATAACGCCCCCTGCCGTGCTAAATACACGTTCAGATAATACACTGGCTGCAGGGCAGGCCAGCACCTCCAAGGCATAAAGGGCAAGCTCAGGCCATGTGCCCAATTTGGAGACCCAGAAGTTAAAGGGGGCAGACCCGTCATCCAGTACGTGTAGGCCTGTAGACACATACTGCTCAACCATGTTGGTGAAATGCTACCTCCTGCTAAGACGTTCCATCTCAGCTGGTGGTGCTGGTTGTTGTGGCGTGCTGACAAAGCTTTTCCACATTTCAGCCATGCTAACCCTGCCTTCTGAGGTGCTGCCGGTGCCCCGGCTGCGTTGGCGACCTCTTCCTCCTCCTCTGCCTTCGCCTTGTGCTTCCACCGTACACCCGCTGTCAGGTGGGAATGCCACCAGCAGCGCGTCTACCAGCATGCGCTTGTACTCGCGCATCTTACGATCCCGCTCCAGTGAGGGAATTAAGGACGGTACGTTGTCCTTGTAACGGGGATCCAGCAGGGTGGCCACCCAATAATCAGCACCAGTTAAAATGTAGGCAACTCGGCGGTCATTGCGGAAACACTGCAGCATGTAATCGCTCATGTGTGCCAGGCTGCCCAGAGGCAAAGAAAAGCTGTCCTCTGTGGGAGGTGTATCGTCTGCAAAATATTTTTTGTGGCCCTAAATGGCGTTTTTTGGAAGACAACAACACACTCACAGTACGTAACCGCTGAATCGCACAGCTACAGAACTGCAGAAAATGCTATTAAAAAAAAATGTTGTTTTTTTAGTATAGCACAGTAGAAGAAAACTATACAGAAATTGTTTATTTCACACACCTCCACATATGTATAACACACTGCAAAATATTTTTTGTGGCCCTAAATGGCGTTTTTTGGAAGACCACAACACACCCACAGTACGTAACCGCTGAATCGCACAGCTACAGAACTGCAGAAAATGCTATTCAAAAAAATTTTTGTTTTTTTAGTATAGCACAGTAGAAGACAAATATATAGAAATGGTTTATTTCACACGCCTCCACATATGTATAACACACTGCAAAATATTTTTTGTGGTCCTAAATGGGTCTTTTTGCAAGCGTACATTAAAGTGCAATTGTTTTTTTTTTTTGCCCTTAATGGGTCTTTTGGAAAAGAGCACAATAAAGTGCCTTTTTTTTTTTTGCCCTAAATGGATCTTTTTCCAAGAGCAGAATACACCCACAGTATGGAAACGGTGTATCTCTCAACGTAATATATGCAGTGCTGGTGCACTGAGCTTGCAGATAAAAGGTAGATTTTCTCTGACACTGGGCTCATGGCAGTGTAAAAAGACTGCACTGCAACACAAACAGGTAAACCTATGCAGATCGCTGAGTTATATCTCTGAATCTGGACTCCTATTCCTATATAATATATCTCTCTCCCTGAAAGCACCAACAGGAACCTGGCCCTACACTACACTGTCTCTCTATCTTTTCCCTCAGATTCCAGAATCAGGACTAACTCATGTATTTTTCAATCTCTCCCTAAAAGCAACAGCAGCAGACAAGATCCTCTCCCTATCTATTCTGAAGCAGAGTGACGTGTGTGCTGTGTGCCTCTAGCTTATATAGAAGCTGGGTCACATGTTGCACTGACCAATCACAGCCATGCCATTAGTAGGCATGGCTATGATGGCTTCTAAGGGCACACCAGCTAATCAAAAGGTGATTGGCTGGCCCCTGAAGCATTTCTAACTGCGCCATTAGATTGCCGAACCCGAACCCGGACTTTCGCGCAAAGTCCGGGTTCGGGTTCGGGAAAAAGCTAAAGTTCGGTACGGACCCGAACTTTACAGTTCGGGTTCGCTCAACCCTAATTTTGACATCAAATTTCAATTTAGTTTTAGTCTTATGCCGTGTACACACGACCGTTTTTCATGACGAGAAAAATGCAATTTTTTAAATTGGTCATTAAAAACGATCGTGTGTGGGCTCCAGAGCATTTTTCTCGACGAGAAAAATGGGCATTAAAAATTTAGAACATGCTCTATTTTTTCTCGTCGTTTTTCACGTCGTCGTTTTTCTCGTCGTGAAAAACGGCCGTGTGTAGGCTTTAATGACAGGAAAAAAAACGCGCATGTTCAGAAGCAAGTTATGAGACGGGAGCGCTCGTTCTGGTAAAACTAGCGTTCATACTTGAGATAGCACATTCGTCACGCTGTAACGGACTGAAAAGCACGAGGCTGAAAAGCGCGAATTGTCTCTCACCAAACTTTACTAACACGAGATCAGCAAAAGCAGTCCAAAGAATGGCGCCATCCGAATGGAATTTCCCCTTTATAGTGCCGTCATACATGTTGTCGTACGTGTTGTACGTCACTGCGCTTTGCTCGAGCATTTTTTTTCACGATAGTGTGTAGGCAAGGCAGGCTTGAGAAGAATCACGTCGAGAAAAACTTTGTTTTTTTCAATGACATTAAAAACGGCCGTGTGTACGCAGCATTAGTCTTTTGACTAAAATGGCATTTTAGTTTTAGTCCCATTTTAGTCTTTTGACTAAAGTGCCATTTTAATTTTAGTCGTATTTTAGTCATCTCAATTGTTTTAGTTTTAGTCGTATTTTAGTCGACTAAAATGGTATTAAGGTAGTCGACTAAAATGATTTAGTCGGTTTTAGTCGACAAAATTAAGACTGCATGATACACAGGCTTATTGTAAGACTGGTAACTCATAAGGCCTATGCTTCACAATGAGATAATGTAGAGCAGGGCAAAATGTTATCATCAACACGATAAAATAGTTCCAATGTTAGCCTCTAAGTTAACTCCCCAGTTACATATGCACTCTCTGCCTAAAATTTGAGTATCGGGAGGGGTCCCTACACTAAATCCACTGCGCATTATGGAATCTTTCCATGCATTCTTTGAGAAACTAGACAGTGCAGGTAACAACAGAAATGTATCCTCTATGACCTTGTTTTTAGACTCACTTCCAATCCTGGTACTGGAAAATCGACATCGGGTTAGACTAGAGACCCCCATATCAGTGGAAGAGGTGTTGCTAGTCAATAAAAATCTAAAGCGGGGATCTTCCCCTGGCCCGGATGGCTTCTCTATACCCTATTATAAAACGCATCTAGCGCCTCACTTAACTCGCGTCTATAGCTCCAAAAGCAAGGGGGAACCTTTTGATGGATATCTCAATACAGCCCTCATATCTGTAATCCCCAAACCAAATTAGGATCAAGGAGAAGTGGCAAATTATAGACCTATTTCCTTGATTAACAATGACATGAAGATCTTGACCAAAATCCTTGTGAATCGTACTGTATGTAAAGTCAGCTTTATCCCAGGCCGACAGGGTCCGGACCAGATCAGGAGATTGATCGACATTATCTCCCTCCTACAGATGGGATGGGACGGAGGAAGATGTCAGGAGGGCTTGCACTATTTGATCGATCTCCAGAAGGCCTTAGATTCGGTCTCCTGGCCCAATCTTTTCTTGATTATGCGCCGCTGGGGTTTTGGTCAGAAATTCATGGGTTATTTAGAAGCACTTTACTCTTTTCCAGAGGCATGGGTTCGCCCCCAGGGATATTCTTCAGAGCCTATCAAGATTGCCAGAGGGACTAGACAGGGCTGCCCCCTTTCACCCCTAATATTTACAATAGCAATTGAAACTCTGACTATAGAAATTTGCACCAATCCAAGTATCTAAGGGGTCCAATGCGGTTCACAAACACACAAGTGCACCCTATTTGCGGATGACTTGTTGTTATTCGTGACATCACCGGTCACCTCTCTCCTGATCATCTGCAGACTGCTGGAAGATTTGGCTAGGATCTTGGGCTTACATGTCAATCTCTGTAAATCCCAAGTGTTAAGTGTATCAGTCCCACATTCAGTAGCGGCGCATCTGAGAAGCTCATTCAATTTTGTAATAAGTTAGTTTGAGTCTCCTGGAAGCCTTTTCAAAATCCTCTAGAAACGTTAACCTAAGCTCCGTGCGGAGATGAGACAGTTGTGTAGATAGCAATAAAGATGGTTTAAACTTATTTTGTTGTTTTAGTTCATCAATTTGGGCTAGTAACTTTACAGTTTGCTGCTGTATCTCCCTCTTTACTCTCGCTCCTTGTTGTATCAAAATACCTCTCACAAATGCCTTATGGGCATTCCACACAAGGAATGGGTCACTAACCGACCCTTTGTTGGTATCAAAGAAGTCCTTCAGTTTTCGTACAACATAGGACCTGATCGGGCCTGTCTGGAGGAGCCGGGGGTTGGAACGCCATAAAAAAGCAGATTTGGTTAATGAGGGATCCCCCACTGTAAGGCTCACCGAGGCGTGGTCCGACCAGGTAATGCTATTGATCTTAGTGGATTTGCATTTGAATAGTAATTTCTTATCAACCAAAAAAAGATCTATCCTACTATAGGACCTATGTGCAGTGGAAAAAAAAGTATAGTCTTTCTCACTAGCATTTAGACATCTCCAGGAGTCATATAGCTCATAAGTTCTTAGAAAAGATTTCAGAGATGGTGGAGGGCGTTTTGGTGCCGAAGTGGAATCCATAGACGGATCAGGAGTAATGTTGAAGTCCCCACACATCACCAAAAGTCCTTGTTGATTAGATCTAATCTTTTTAACTGTCCTGTGAAGGAATCTTAGTTGTCTGTCATTAAGAGCGTAAACGTTCACCACCATGTAGGTGACTAAGTTGATATCACATATTAGAATTATAAAACGCCCCAATGGGTCGATGATGGACTTGTGAAGACAGAAGGCAACTGAGTCCCGTACAGCAATCATTACTCCCTTTGTTTTTGATTCCGCATTGGCAAAAAAGGTAAACGGGAATTTGGGGTGTGTGCAATTTGGGGGTGCTGCATTACTAAAGTGGGTTTCTTGAACACACAGTACATCACAGTTCTGGTGTAAAGCTTCCTTCCAAAGGGAACACCTCTTGGCTGGATGATTTAGTCCTTTAGCATTGATGGTCAAAAGGTTTATTGCCATACTTGAAGGTTATGGTAATGAGGTGTGTTGCTCATGAACAATAAAGCACTTACTGTTGATGGTTCAGCGGTCTGTGACAGTATAAGGTGGTTTGATGGAGTAGGTCTCATCATCTCCGACAATGCGGTGATTTCCAACGATATCATCTTCCAGACATTCAGTACACATATGACTGGCAGGGTATAGAAAAAAAAGGTAAACAAACAAAAATGGCTAGCAGCCGAAAGTAGTAAGGCTACTGGGTGCGACTATCAGTCACTCAAAGGGTAAATGGGGGAGGTATCAATAACTTGATAACTTTTTAAAGTGGAGGAATCTCCTCCCCAGCGGGCTACCAAGCTGAAAGTCAAACCTCCCTTCAGGCTAAGTATGAGATCTAGCGTTTTTGCGATCCACTGTGCGCCAAACAGATTCACGGCTCTTGTTGCCGTCGCTCTGGCGAGGATGATTTTGAGATTCAGGTATGATCCCCCACTCATTTAGCAGAGCCATGCCTCTCTCCACAGAGGTCATCACATAGTCCTTATCATCCTTAGTAACAATCAACTTTGTTGGGAAACCCCACTTGTAGGTTAGTTTATGGTTTCTCAGTGCCTTTGTGATTGTGTTGAGGTTTCTGCGCTTCTGTAGGGTGTATTGGGATAAATCCGCGTAAAACTGTAGATTTGCATACATCGGAGGTAATTGGTCCCTCTGTCTGGATACTGCCATCAGCTTCTCCTTCGTGTGATAGAAATGTAGTCTTAGGATGACATCCCTTGGGATGTTATCAGCCAGGTAAGAAGGTTTAGGAAGACGGTGGATTCTATCTACAGTGTAATCCAACTCAGTCGTGTTAGGCAAAATGGTGGAGAACATCTGAAATGCTTCCAGAGGACGGAGTGGCAGGTGAGGATTGTGCACTCTTAGGAGGGCTGCTTCTTTTTTGAGATTTCCCCATTTTTTCAAGGAGCTTCTGTGGTCTGGGAAGCGGTGTGGATGAAGAGCCGGCGCCATATAGTCTAGGCCCCAGGAGAAAGAACTCCGTCAGCTTGGTAGGCCTATTACCATTGTTCTTGCGCCTCGTCATCTTGGTCGATCGTTCCCCGGGTGCCGTGGGACTGGATCGCTGTTGTGGGGTGAGAATTAGCCTTCTAGAAGGTCTGTTCTGTGCCGCTGTATTACCGCTGGAACCGGAGCTCTGCTAGTGAACGTCCATTACGGTCTCCGGCTAGCTCCGCCCCCCCGCTCATTTAATTTTTAATGGAGCGACTCTGAAATTTGCTATCTGGGAATCAACCTCTCCTCTAGGATTGAATAATTGTATTTGGCTAGCTATCCCCCAATTTCTAAAAAACTAGAAGCTGATCTTAAGGATTGGGCATCCCATGAGATATCCTGGCTAGGCAGGATAAATTTAGTTAAGATGACACCACTTCCCAGCATGCTCGATCTCTTTCGCTCATTCCCAATCCCTATAAAAAGGGACCACCTAAGGCACTTTCAAGGGAAAGTAATCAATTTCATCTGGGGATCTTCTGGACACCATATATAACGATGGGTGCTATTCTGCCCGAGTTCCCAGGGAGGACTAGGGGTTCCCAATTTACTGTGGTATTGCCAATCGGCACGCTTGGCACAACTTTCGGTCTTATACTCTTGGAGGTGGAATGAGAAGCAGTTCCTACATACATGCTAGATTTCCTGCTCTGGTGTACACCTAGGGACCACCCACCAATTTTGTCCCAAACTATATCCTATTCTATGTCATTGTAGGATGGCCTGAGAGGCCTCCCCTCCTTAACTTCTGAAATGCAACCACTAGCACATATATTTCACAACCCCAAATTCCCCCCGGGAATGGCCATAAGGGCGTTCAGCTGGTGGTTGGACAAGGGGTTATATACTTATTCACCCCTCAAGGACCATTCTCGCTACTGTAAATACAAACTGGAGATGTCTCCATCCGAGTGGTTTAGGTTCCTGCAAATATCTAATTTTCTGCACTCTATGGAAGAGTAAACCTGACCCCCCGAGATTAACGGCAAATGAGCAGTGGGGGTCAAGCCATGGAGTAGAGGGGGGAATCTCCACAGTCTGGAGGTGGATCTGGCATGGGGGAGTGATCTTCAGGATAGCTGGGACTTGGAGGACTGGAATAGATACTCTTTTCGCTCCACCAGGGGTCTGTGTAACATTTCTCTGATGGAAGCAAATCTCAAAGTATTAACAAGATGGTATCTAGTTCCAACTAGGGCTGCCAAAATGTTTTACTTAATTTGCAAAGTTACAGGCTGTTGGTTGCCCAAGTCCCCCTCAGTAGCTTTACTCAATTTCCCTGTACCCAATGTTTCTAAACCTATCCAGAATCTAATCTCTTTTACCTTTTTGCAGCGAAACTGACCATAGCCCTTGCTTGGAAACAACCAAGGGACCATTCACATGGGACCATTCACATTTATACAGCGATCCATGCTATAAATATGCACTGATTACTGTATAAATGTGACTGACAGGGAAGGGGTTAACACTAGGGGGCGATCAAGGGGTTAAATGTGTTACCTGGGAGTGATTCTGTGGGGGGAGGGGACTGACTGGGGGAGGTGACCGATGGTTGTCCCTATGTACAAGGGACACAGCATCAGGTCTCCTCTCCCTGACAGGACGTGGATCTCTGTGTTTACACACAGAGATACACTTTCCTGCTCGTTTCCCGGGCAATCGCGGGTGCCCGGCGGCAATCGATCGCGGGCACCTGCCGTTTTTTTATTTAAAATTTGGCGTGGAGTTCCCCCTCATGATTCATACCAAACACAGTGCCTGGTATTGGCGATCTTGCCGATAACAGCGGTGAGATTGACACAATATCGCGGTCACCTACTGTACAAATTTGCTTTGATATACAAGTGCTTTGAATTACAAGCATGTTTCTGGAACGAATTATGCTCGTAATCTAAGGTTTTACTGTAAATAAACACATTTACAATCAATCTGGGAATCCTATACTTGTAATTTAAATTGTTAATTCACACACATCCTCTCCCCTTCAATAGAAAAATAAAGGGAGGAGGGCGGGAGCAACAAAGAGAAAAACATAAAAAGAGAAACAAAGGAAAAGTTCCAGGGGGATGGGGGGGGGGGAGAAATGGGAAAAACCAAGAAAAATATATAAATAAAACTGTCAAGAGGGTTCAGAAACCCAAAAAAATTAATCAGTATTGTCATACTTTGACTCACTATTCACAGGAGTCTGAAATTATTTAATATAACATAGTATTCTTAAATTCGAACCAATTTGCCTATGTTATAAGATATTTCCTGGTCAGCCCTTTATTTCTGCAAGTTAATTCTTCCATTAGAGCTCGTCAACCCTTCGTAGCCATTGAAGATAGTAGGTATAGAACGCTTTCCCCAATATAATAGGATCAGAGATTTACATGCGTTTAACAAATATGGAGTCATAGTCGTCCTATATTGACCTATTGCTTCATTCGTACAATTAAATAGAAAAGTCATTGGTTCAGGTCTAATTACTCGCCCCTGTATCAAAGAGATCAACTTTTCCACTTCCTCCCAAAACAGACAGATCTTAGGGCAAGACCACCATATATGTCCATGTGTAGCTTGGTCTCCACAGTCTCTCCAGCACAAGGGGTAAATTGGACTTGAACATTGCATGCAGTTTTACTGGTGTATAAGGCCATCGAGTAAGAAATTTCAAATTTACCTCTGTCATTCTACACGAAGTGACGGACATATAAGAGAGTTGTATAACCTTATCTTTTTTTATTTATATGTAAATGTAATCTGTAAATCAGTTTCCCAATGGCCTATATAATCTGGATAACCTGGGTTTTGTAATGTCAACAGAGCTTTATAAAAAAAGTGAATACAAGGTTGTGGTGGATCCTTATATTGGCAATTGCAAGTTGACCTCCCTACACAGGTGGCACCCTTGCACCACCGTGGAGGGAGAGTGGAGGTCAAGAGGAATACATATTTCTCTTAGGCCTCCGTATGTGTCATTAGGTGGACTACTGTCCGTGGACCGGGCTCCACTGAGCCGTGGAGCGGGAGATAACAGGAGCGCCACTACAACCTGAAGAAGGGGTGAGACCCCGAAACATGTGATTCATCCTGTCGGCAGTGTTTGATTCCCTTTGCCTCTCTGGCATGAGCAACTCCAGATCGGTCATAGCAGCAGGGCTTTGCCCATAGTCTTTGTATCTCCCTGCCTAACTTCTGCCAGGCTGTGACGTCACTTCCGGGCATCAGACACAGCTCGATCGGCCGTCGGTCCCCGGGTCCCACAGCTCCTGTGGCTGTGCTTCAGCGCTGTTCTACCCCCCATTGTTTTGTTTTTTTCCTATCTCATTGGTCTATGAGTTTAGGACAGCAGCGGCCACAGCTTCATTCATTTTTTCCATTCATTCCATCCACTTGGGACATTATCCATGCGCCCGGATATTTGTTTTATGTAAACCATCTTTAGTAGTTGTAGTTGGTGTGGATTCTGCGAGTGGTTAGACTAGGGGCAGGAACCCGCTTGATAGGGAGAGTGTGCCTTGCATAAGGAGAGGTTCCAGAGGAGGAGAAACAGTACAGGGACTGTCGTCAGTGCTTCTTATGCCGCGTACACACAATCGATTTTCTTGCCATTTTGTTTCTTGCCGTTTTTCACGTCGCTTTTTTTCATGTTTCCTCTCAAGCCTGTCTTGCGTACACACGATCATTTTAAAAAATGATCAAGCAAAGCGCAGTGACGTACAACACGTACGACGGCACTATAAAGGGGAAGTTCCGTTCTAATGACCCCACCCTTTGGGACGCTTTTGCTAATTCCGTGTTACCGCGTGTTAGTAAAAGTTTGGCGAGAGACGATTCGCGCTTTTCAGTCTTCGTGCTTTGAAGATCGTTTTGTGGAGTTCAGTTTGTGCCTGTGGGTTCGTATCTGTTTTGCAGTGCTTGTAGTCAGTTCGTATCTGTTTATTCAGTGCGGTCTGCTCTGCTCGTTCCTGTTTTTCAGCTTGTTCTTCATTGGCCTTGCTGTTCTTCCGTGCGTTCTTCTAGTTCGTTCTGTTCAGCCGACCGTTATCTAGCCATGTTGCGGCTACGTACTCGTCGTAGAGTTCGTGCTGTAGTTGGTGCAGGGGTTCATGCTGTATCCCGACTCCATGCCATGAGCAGGGTCAGGAGGAGTTCATGGACCAAGAATTGGTTGCTCCAGCGGCACCAATTCTGTCACATGCCTTTGTTGCGGGAGATCAGGGAGAATAATCCTGATGATGTCTGACCCCGTATTTCAGCATCTGTTGGCTTTGGTGTCCCCCTACATTACCAGGCAGGACACCGTTATGCGGGAAGCCATCAGTGCTGAGCAGAGGCTCATCGCCACGTTGCGATACCTGGCGACTGGGAGAAGTCTGCAGGACCTTAAGCTCTCCACAGGCATATCCCCCCAGGCTCTGGGTATCATTATACCAGAGACTTGTTCTGCCATCCTTCAAGTTTTGCAGGAGGACTATATTAAGGTAAGTGTTCTTCTTAAAAAGCTCACTTTTTTTTTTTTGGGTGTTGTATACTTTATTTTTGGCTTCATTATCAGTCCCTAATTCACATGATTCTTAGCTGCAGGGAATGTCCCCTTTCTCCCCATGTATTGATTGTAAAAGTGTGTGGTTTGAGGCCTACCTTTTAAATGTGCCTTACTTAACCTCTCCAGCATGCTATCCCGGAGCCATACCTACCTTGCCTAGTCATTTCCATGTATTTTATTCTATGCTCCATCGTAGTGCTTTACCCAAAACACACCCAAAATTTGGGCTAGGAATGTTTTTTTTTTGGTTTTCTTCATACAGAGTGCTACAGCCTTCATTTGTGATATCCCCAAATCATCTTCAACCCCCCCCCACTTTTTTTTAAGGGTTTGTTCTTGGTTTGTTGTTGCTTACTAATATTTTGTTTTTTTCTTTTTCTACCAATGTTGGCCCTGAATGTTTTAATGAAATCTGCTTTCAATGTTTCTTTCTCAAATTATTAATTTATTTTTGCTTTTATTCCACAGTTCCCTTCTTCGCCACATGAATGGCAGAATGTGGCTTCTGAGTTTGCCCACCGATGGAACTTTCCGAACTGTGGAGGAGCCATCGACGGCAAACATGTTCGGGTCGTCCCACCACCCCATTCGGGATCCTTTTATTATAACTATAAGGGGTTCCACAGCATCGTGATGATGGCAGTGGTGTCGGCCACCTACGAGTTCCTCTATGTGGACGTTGGCAAGAATGGCAGGATGTCTGATGGAGGAGTATTTGCCCAGACGGAGTTTGTACTATTTAACCACTTAAGGACTGGAAGGATGTTCCCCCTTAATGACCGGGCCATTTTTTTCGATACGGCACTGCGCCGCTTTAACTGAAAATTGCGCGGTCGTGCGACGCTGTACCCAAATAAAATGTATGTCCCTTTTTCCCACAAATTCTTTCTTTTGGTGGTATTTGATCACCTCTGTGGTATTTATTTTTTGCGCCATAAACAAAAATGTCTTTATTAGTTTAGGCCAATATGTGTTCTACATATTTTTAGCCTTTATTGATTGGTTTGCTCAAAAGTTATAGCGTCTACAAAAAAGGGAATTTATTTATGGCATTTTTATTATTAATTTATTTTTTTACTAGTAATGGTTGTGATCTGCAATTTTGAATAAGACTGCAACATTGCGGTGGACAGATCGGACACTTTTGACACTTTTTTGGGACCAGTGACATTTATACAGCGATCAGAGCTAAAAATAGCCACTGATTACTGTATAAATGTCACTGGCAGGGAAGGGGTTAACACTAGGGGCGATCAAGGGGTTAAGTGTTCCCTGGGAGGTGTTTCTAACTGTGGGGGGAGTGTATGGACTGGAGGATCAGAGAGATCGCTGTTCCTGATCACTAGGAACAGCATATCTCTCTCTACTCCCCTGTCAGAACGGGGATCTATTTGTTTACATTGACAGATCCCCGTTCTGGCTTTTTGTGGAGCGATCGAGGGTGGCCGGTGGACATCGTGGCCGCCGGCCACACGCATCGGCTCCGGCGGTGCGCCCCCTATCGCTCTTAAAGCAGCCAACGTACACCTACAGTGATTCAGATAGCCGTGTCAACCTGCCGCAGTATAACCACTTAACGACCGCCCACTGTAATTATACGTCGGCAGAATGGCACCGACAGGCAGAATCACGTATATCTACGTGATCGCCTTTGTATAGTTGGGGGGTCCGATCGGACCCCCCTTCTGTACAGTGAGCGGTGGTTAAGTGTTCGGGAGCGATCCGGCATGAGGGGACGGCCGTTCGATTCCGGCCACCCCCTCTCGATCGCTCCCGGCGAATGAGAGAGCTTCCCCTGCCTGTGTAATGTAAACACAGGTAGAGGAAGTGATGTCATCTCTCCTCGTGTCGGTCTTTTCGATCCGGCGCGAGGAGAGAAGACATCTAACAGTAAGTGCACCAACAGCCCATTGACACCAGTACACGTAGGCACACTTACACCCCCCAGTCACCCCCAGATCACCCCCCAGATCACCCCCAGTACCCCCAGTCACAGTGCACCGTTTGCAATGATAATTTTTTTTACTGATCACTGCAATCAGTGTCATTTGTGACTGTAAAAAGTTGCAGGGCAGTTAGGATTAGGCCCCTTTAGGTCCAGGGTAGCCCCCTAACCCCCCCTAATAAAGGTTTAACCCCTTGATCGCCCCCAGGTAACCCTTTCACCCCCTAACGCCAGCGTCACTAAGCAATCGTTTTTCCGATTGCTTTTTTCTTGTCGCTGGTGCCCTAGATAGCCAGTTAATTATTTTTAGGTTTGCCGCAGGTTTTTATTAGCGTCAGGCACCCCCATATATTATTTTAACCCCCTGATTGCCCCTAGAGTTAACCCTTTCACCAGTGATCACCGTATAAGCGTCACTGGTGACACTGGTTACCCAGTTAGTTATTTAGTTATTTAGGTAACCCGTCAGGTTTTTATATAGCGTCGGGTACCCCCATATTTAACCTAATAAAGGTTTTAACCCCCTGATTGCCCTTAGTTAACCCTTTCACCAGTGATCTCCATATAAAGGTTACAGGTGACGCTGGTTGGTTAGTTTGCTTTTTATAGCATCAGGGCACCCGCCGTATATAAACCAATAAAGGTTTAACCCCCTGATCGCCCGGCGGCTGATATCAATTAGGTTTTAGCGCCAGAGAGGGTCTGCGTCGCCCTAGGCAGCGTCAGGTTAGTGTCAGTAACGCTAACACCCACGCGCAAAGTATACACCTCCTTTAGTGGTATAGTATCTGATCAGATCTATACTAGCGTCCCCAGCGGTTTAGGGTTCCCAAAAACGCAGTGTTAGCGGGATCAGCCCAGATACCTGCTAGCACCTGCGTTTAGCCCCTCCGCCCAGCCCAGCCCAGCCCAGCCCACCCAAGTGCAGTATCGATCGAACACTGTCACTTACCAAACACAACACACATAACTGCAGCGTTCGCAGAGACAGTCCTGATCCCTGCGATCGCTAACAGTTTTTTTGGTAGCGTTTGATACATTTGGTGACAGTCAGGTGCTTTTTTTACCTGTGAATCTTACTAGTGTACCCCTAAATTTAGAGCCCAAAATGGCAAGACGAAGGTACACTAGTAAAGAGGCCTACGAGATTCTGAGCATGACAGATAGTGAAGAGGAGGTCACGCATCTGTCAGATTCAGGCTCAGAATATCTTCCCGTAGAAGACAGTGACGTCAGCGGCCCCACGTCAGATAGCTCTGACGACAAAGTTGAGGTCCCTGCTAAGGTCAGGCGTACCCGATCCCGATCTTTTGAGATTGTTGAGGAGCAAGAACCGCAGGTCTCTCATATCATGGAGCAGAGTAGTACTAGCGCCGCTATTCCTTCTGATGAATTGGCAAGCACCAGCGGCCTAGTACAGCCTGGGCGTACATCCAGCACTGCAGTATCACGTGGTGACGCGGCGAGTCCCATAAGTGCAGTTCAAGCTGGCGAGGTGGCAAGCACAAGTAGTGTCCCGCTGCCACCAAGAAGACAAAGGCAGGCCCGTCGTGCCCATAGTGCCCTTCCTGCAGAATTTGCCTATCCTGATTGGGTCCCCACCACTTCTGCAGAACCCGTACTTCCCCCATTCACTGCCCAACCCGGTATTCAGGTGGAAACAGCTGATTTTATGCCAATTGATTTTTATTCGCTGTTTTTCACGGAAAATCTCTATAGATCTATTGTGGACCAGAGTAATTTGTATGCTGGTCAATTCATCGCCGCTAACCCCCAGTTGCCTAAAATTGCCAAAGATTGGAAACCAATTACGGTTTCCGACTTTAAGACCTTTCCCTCAACGTCATTGCGTGCTTTTTGGTCCACGCACCCAATTGACCACATGCCCGTGTTCTCTGCCTCCATGCCCAGGCCAGGACACGATACGAGTAGATTTTGCGGTTCATGCACTTCAACGACAATGAACTTTGTCGTCCACGTGGGGACCATGAATACGACCGGCTCTATAAAATTCGGCCCCTCATAAACCACTTCAACAAACGTTTTGCAGCCTTGTTTATTCCCGATCAAGTTGTCTGCGTTGATGAGTCCCTGATTAAATTTTCTGGCCGCTTGTCTTTCAAGCAGTACCTTCCCAGCAAGCGTGCCAGATACGGGGTCAAGCTCTACAAGTTCTGTGACAGGGCAACAGGCTATGTATTGAACTTTACGGTTTATGAGGGAAAAGATAGTCAGGTTGAGTCGGTCAACTGCCCGGATTACATAGGGAGCGCTGGCAAGATAGTGTGGAACTTGGTGTCACCCTTATTCGGAAAGGGGTACCACTTGTATGTGGACAATTATTACATGAGCGTGCCACTGTTTAGTCACTTGTTTGATCATCAGATTGGAGCATGTGGCACCGTGCGACCTAATCGCCGGGGCTTTCCCCAGCGGCTTGTAGATGCCCGTCTTAGGCTGGGGGAGAGAGCCTGCTTGAAGTGTAATAACTTGCCCGCTATGAAGTGGAGGGACAATAAGAATGTTTTCCTTCTTACCTCCCTTCATGCAGACACGACAGTCCAAATTCGTACGGCGACTGGTGTTGTGGAGAAACCCCTCTGTGTCCACGAATATAACCTAAAATATGGGAGGGGTGGACCTCAACGACCAGTTGTTGGCGCCGTATCTAATTGACCGTAAGGCGAGATGCTGGTACAAAAAAGTGTCTCTATCCTTATTTCAATTGGCTTTGCTGAACGCTCATGTGCTATACAGAGCTTCAGGCGGGACGTTATCTCTTCTAAAATTCCAGAATGAGATAGTCACAGAACTCCTGTATCCAGGCGGTTCTGCACCTCACCATCCCCTACCAAATGCAGTAAGCCGGCTGCATGAGAGGCATTATCCGTATGCCCTCGAGAGTACCCCTACCCAACGAACCCCTCAAAAAAGATGTTGTGTCTGTAGCAAGCGCGGATTTAGGTGTGACACCCGTGTTTTTTGTCCACTCTGTCCTGACAAACCTGGTCTTTGCCTTGGTGAATGTTTTGAACGCTACCACTCAAAAGTGAAGTTTTAGCGTAGGGTACAGCATTTCACAGACTAGGACACACTTACACAGGGTCTCCCAAGATGCCATTACATTTTGAGAGACCCGAACCATTACAGTTGCTAAAGTTACAAAAAAAAGTGTAAAAAAGAAAAAAAAAAAGGAAAAAACAAAACACAAAAAAAATATAAAATAAAAAAAACAAAAATAGTTGTCGTTTTATTGTTCTCTCTCTCTCTCTCTCTATTTTCTCCTCTATTGTTCTGCTCTTTTTTACTGTATTCTATTCTGCAATGTTTTATCATGCTTGCTTTTCAGGTATGTAATTTTTTGTTTTCAGGTACGCCATTCAGTTGCAGCGCGGATCTATTTATCTTGACAGCAACAGCGTTTGCTCCCACGATACATAAAGCCGTGACTCCAACGCTGTAGGAGGTGATTTCACCACCACAGTTAAAAAAAAGAGCATATATGCCGAAGCATGGGGGCAGCAGGGGCGGAGGAGCGATTTTGCTCCTAATGCCGCGTATATACGGTCGAAATTCCGACGGAGGCTTGCCCGTGGAAAAGTCCGACCGTGTGTACGCGGCATAAACTTTTATGCCGCGTACATACGGTCGAAATTCCGACGGAGGCTTGCCCGTGGAAAAGTCAGACCGTGTGTACGCGACATAACTTTTTTGCGGGAGGATGCCCCCATGCTTCGGCATATATATATTTTAGGCACAGGTTGCGTTAAAAAATTTTTTTATTTTTTACTAGGTTTTGTTTTGGTATTTGCTTTGCAGGTATGGTATGGTAAGGTCTTACTGTTGTACTGTAATGTTACTTTGTTTTAATGTTAACCATCATTTGCTTAGCAGGTACGCCATTCAGTTGCATCGCGGATTTATTTATCTTGACAGCAACAGCGTTTGCTCCCACGATACATAAAGCCGTGACTCCAACGCTGTAGGAGATGATTTCACCACCACAGTTAAAAAAAAGAGCATATATGCCGAAGCATGGGGGCAGCAGGGGCGGAGGAGCGATTTTGCTCCTAATGCCGCGTATATACAGTCGAAATTCCGACGGAGGCTTGCCCATGGAAAAGTCTGACCGTGTGTACGCGGCATAACCTTTTATGCCGCGTACATACGGTCGAAATTCCGACGGAGGCTTGCCCGTGGAAAAGTCCGACCGTGTGTACGCGGCATAACTTTTTTGCGGGAGGATGCCCCCATGCTTCGGCATATATGCCCATCATTAGAAGTGGGTGGATGAAGGGAGGTATTCTAATGGTGGGCATACCCACCGATCAATCTCTTTTTTTCGTTCAGCCAACAGGCTGCATGAAAAAAAAGATTACAATACATGTCCAACAAGGACCAGCAATGTACTGGTATGTTGCTGGACTTTGAATGTTTATACCAGAATGATGCCTGCGGGTTTAGGTATCATCTTGGTATCATTCTTTTCAGCCAGTGGCCGGCTTTCATGTAAAAGCAATTCTAGCAGATAATTAGCCTCTAGACTGCTTTTACAAGCAGTGGTAGGGAATGCCCCCCCCTCCCGGATATAAACAGCGCCATTGGGAAATTGGGAAAGCATTTTATCACACCGATCTTGGTGTGGTCAGATGCTTTGAGGGCAGAGGAAAGATCTAGGGTCTAACCCCCCAATTTTTTTCAAAAAAAGAGTACCTGTCACTACTTATTGCTATCATAGGGGATATTTACATTCCCTGAGATAACAATAAAAATGGTAAAAAAAAAAAAAATATGGAAGGAACAGTTTAAAAATAAAATAAAAAAGCAAAATAAATAATAAAAAAAAAAAAAAAAAAAAAAAGCACCGCTGTCCCCCCCTGCTCTTGCGCAAAGGCGAACGCAAGCGTCGGTCTAGCGTCATATGTAAACAGCAATTGCATCATGCATGTGAGGTATCACTGCGAAGGTCAGATCGAGGGCAGTAATTTTAGCAGTAGACCTCCTCTGTAAATCTAACGTGGTAACCTGTAAAGGCTTGTAAATGCTTTTAAAAATGAATGTAGTTTGTCGCCGCTGCGCGTTTGTGCGCAATTTTAAAGCATGTCGTGTTTGGTATCCATGTACTCGGCCTAAGATCATATTTTTTATTTCATCAAACATTTGGGCAATATAGTGTTTTTTAGTGCATTAAAAATAAAAAAAGTGTGTTTTTCCCCCCAAAAATGCGTTTGAAAAATCGCTGCGCAAATACTGTGTGGAAAAAAAAAATGCAACACCCACTATTTTAATCTGTAGGGCTTTTGCTTTAAAAAAATATATAATGTTTGGGGGTTCAACATAATTTTCTTGCAAAAAAAAAATGTTTTCATGTAAACAAAAAGTGTCAGAAAGGGCTTTGTCTTCAAGTGGTTAGAAGAGTGGATGATGTGTGACATAAGCTTCCTAATGTTGTGCATAAAATGCCAGGACAGTTCAAAACCCCCCCAAATGACCCCATTTTGGAAAGTAGACACCTCAAGCTATTTGCTGAGAGGCATGTTGAGCCCATTGAATATTTTTTTTTTTTTTGTCCCAAGTGATTGAATAATGACAAAAAAAAAAAAAAATTACAAAAAGTTGTCACTAAATTATATATTGCTCAAACATGCCATGGTTATATGTGGAATTGCACTCCAAAATACATTCTGTTGCTTCTCCTGAGTACGGGGATACCACATGTGTGAGACTTTTTGGGAGCCTAGCCGCGTACAGGACCCCGAAAACCAAGCACCGCCTTCAGGCTTTCTAAGGGTGTAAATTTTTGATTTCACTCCTCACTGCCTATCACAGTTTCGGAGGCCATGGAATGCCCAGATGGCACAAAACCCCCCCAAATGACCCCATTTTGGAAAGTAGACACCCCAAGCTATTTGCTGAGAGGTATGTTGAGTATTTTGCAGATCTCGCTTTTTGTCACAAAGTTTTGAAAATGTAAAAAAAAAAAAAAAAATGTCTTTCTTCATTTTCAAAAACAAATGAGAGCTGTAAAATACTCACCATGCCTCTCAGCAAATAGCTTGGGGTGTCTACTTTCCAAAATGGGGTCATTTGTGGGGGTTTTGGGCTATCTTGGCATTTTATGGCCTTCAAAACTGTGATAGGTAGTGAGGAGTGAAATCAAAAATTTGTGCTCTTAGAAATCCTGAAGGCGGTGCTTGGTTTTCAGGGCCCCGTACGCGGCTAGGCTCTCAAAAGGTCCCACACATGTGGTATCCCCGTACTCAGGAGAAGCAGCAAAATGTATTTTGGGGTGCAATTCCACATATAACCATGGCATGTTTGAGCAATATATCATTTAGTGACAACTTTTTGTACATTTTTTTTTCTTTTTGTCATTATTCAATCATTTGGGACAAAAAAATAAAAATATTCAATGGGCTCAACATGCCTCTCAGCAAATAGCTTGGGGTGTCTACTTTCCAAAATGGGGTCATTTGGGGGGGTTTTGTGCTATCTTGGCATTTTATGGCCTTCAAAACTGTGATAGGTAGTGATAGGTAGTGAGGAGTGAAATCAAAAATGTATGCCCTTAGAAACCTTGAAGGCGGTGCTTGGTTTTTGGGGTCCCGTACGCGGCTAGGCTCCCAAAAAGTCCCACACATGTGGTATCCCCGTACTCAGGAGAAGCAGCAGAATGTATTTTGGGGTGTAATTTCACATATGCCCATGGCATGTGTGAGCAATATATCATTTAGTGACAACTTTGTGCAAAAAAAAAAAGTTTGTCATATTCCCGCAACTTGTGGCAAAATATAAAATATTCCATGGACTGAACATGCCTCTCAGTAAATAGCTTGGGGTGTCTACTTTCAAAAATGGGGTCATTTGGGGGGGTTTTGTGCTATTTTGGCATTTTATGGTCTTCGAAACTGTGATAGGTAGTGAGGAGTGAAATCAAAAATTTGCGCCCTTAGAAATCCTGAAGGCGGTGCTTGGTTTCCGGGGTCCCGTACGTGGCTAGGCTCCCAAAAAGTCCCACACATGTGGTATCCCCGTACTCAGGAGAAGCAGCAGAATGTATTTTGGGGTGCAATTCCACATATAACCATGGCATGTGTGAGCAATATATCATTTAGTGACAACTTTTTGTAATTTTTTATTTATTTTTTTGTCATTATTCAATCACTTGGGACAAAAAATAAAATATTCAATGGGCTCAACATGCCTCTCAGCAATTTCCTTGGGGTGTCTACTTTCCAAAATGGGGTCATTTGGGGGGGTTTTGTACTGCCCTGCCATTTTAGCACCTCAAGAAATGAGATAGGCAGTCATAAATTTAAAGCTGTGTAAATTCCAGAAAATGTACCCTAGTTTGTAAACGCTATAACTTTTGCGCAAACCAATAAATATACGCTTATTGACATTTTTTTTACTAAAGACATGTGGCTGAATACATTTTGGCCTAAATGTATGACTAAAATTGAGTTTATTCGATTTTTCTTATAACAAAAAATAGAAAATATCATTTTTTTTCAAAATTTTCGGTCTTTTTCCATTTATATTGCAAAAAATAAAAATCGCAGAGGCAATCAAATACCATTAAAAGAAAGCTCTATTTGTGGGAAGAAAAGGACGCAAATTTCGTTTGGGTACAACATTGCATGTCCGCACAATTTACAGTTAAAGCAGCGCAGTGCAAAATTCTGAAATCACCTCTGGTCCTCTAGCTACCAAATGGTCCGGGGCTTAAGTGGTTAATGACGGCGGCTGGTCGGCAAGCAAAGTTCCAGTCTCCTTGTCAATTTTTTTTAAAAAGCACCCCTATGATTTCCTTTGTTACTTTAATTGAAATTGTATACTGTTTACAGTGTAATCATTGATGTGGCTTATAAATCTTCATGTATTCACAGTGTCCCTGGTATACAAACAGCGGTCATTCTTACTGTGGGCATCTGAAGCCCACTCGTATTTGCTTCTGGGATTTGGTGCAGTTGGCATACACCTCGCGATCTCGCACCTGGGCAGTCAGGACACAGCGTGATGCACTGTGTTGATTGCAGGTTACTGTAGTAATGGTGGCCCGGGGTGGAAGTTCCTGCCCCATTGTTGTGGCAACCTGTCAATCAACACAACCCAAAAGGAAGGGAAGTGCCGCCTGGCATTGTGTCATTTCCAGCTTTGAAATAATGCAATGCCAGAAGCGGAGGATGCCATTGACTCCTGGGATTGATGACACTGATATCCCAGGAGCCAATGGGAGAGCGGAAATTACCTACCTTGCCACAGTGAGGTGGGGCGGAAATGGAGAATTTTTAAACAAAAAAAGGTATTTAAACAAAACCAGAAAAAAAAAATCCAAAGATTAGTGGCACAGGGATAAGCTACCAGTGGGGCCATGGTTGTTAAATAGGGTGGAACTCTACTTTAAAATGACCACTGAGAACTTGGTTGTAGGACTACCTTTGTTTATTTTCATACATACATTTTTACAGTACATTGGGTAGATTTTCAAAGTTCAAAATAAAGATTTTACACAAATAGTAAAAAAATTAAAAAGAGAAAAATAAATTAAACTGAAATTTATAAATGTGAACCTTAAAATAATGATAAAACCAAATTAATAAAACACATCTATGGATTGCATGTACATCGTGCCCAACTAATTATGAATTTTAATCTTGTAAAATTAATGTATATGTACACAGTATATAGAGTATATATGCTCCTCAACTAATGGACATATTTTAAACAATTCAGATCAATAACTTGAGCAAAGAAAGACAGATCAAAGCTGGGAGGTGGAAGCCTTTTGGGAGACCTGTACTTCCATTAGTGCAGATAAACCTAATTTCAGTCGATAATCCTTGAATATTGTAAGATTGGCTGCCGAGATCACAAATGCTTTTTGTGGCACAACCACGAGCTGCTAATGATAATGACTTGTCCTGTCCTGTAAAAATAAATGTACCAACAGTTTAGAAAATGGACATTTTATAAACCAACATGTGAAAAATAAAAATGCAGTTCTGGCTTCTATCAATAGACCCCTTACTGTTCAGAGCTGAATTGTATTGAACACTCTTCTGAAAAAACTCTTTTGGCCCCTGACACCAAGGAGTACTCAATGACGGTTGCTGCATTTTCATGCATGCCAGAAGGGAGCTCTAAGACTGAACTCCAGGCAAACAGCTAAATACACAGATGAAGTGCATATATGGAGTGTCACCAGGAAGCAGCCCCCCCTACACTCTGCTGTCAAATAAAAAGGACTAATGCCGCGTACACACGGACGTTTTTAATGTCATTAAAAAAACAACGTTTTTCTCGACGTGATTCTTCTCAAGCCTGCCTTGCCTACACACTATCGTGAAAACAAATGCTCGAACAAAGCGCAGTGATGTACAACACGTACGACAGCACTATAAAGGGGAAGTTCCGTTCAAATGGCGCCACCCTTTGGGCTGCTTTTGCTGATCCTCGGCTTAGTAAAATTTGGTGAGAGACGATTCGCGCTTTTCAGCCTCGTGCTCTTCAGTCCGTTACAGCGTGCCGAATGTGCTATCTCCATTATGAACGCTAGTTTTACCAGAACGAGCGCTTCCGTCTCATAACTTGCTTCTGAGCATGCGCATTTTTTTGACGTCGTTAAAGCCTACACACGATCGTTTTTCATGACGAGAAAAACGACGACGTGAAAAATGACGAGAAAAAATAGAGCATGTTCGAAATTTTTCATGGCCATTTTTCACGTCGGAAAAAATGCTCTGGAGTCCACACACAATCGTTTTTAACCACTTAACGACCGCTCACTGTATATATACGTCGGCAGAATGGCACCGACAGGCACAATCACGTAGAGCATACGTGATCGCCTTTGTATAGTTGGGGGGTCCGATCGGACCCCCCTCCTATACAGTGAGCGGCCGTTAATCGTGGGGGAGCGTTCGGAGATGAGGGGGTGACCATTCGATTTCGGCCACCCCCTCGCGATCGCTCCCGGCCAATCAAAATGCTTCCTCTGCCATGTGATGTAAACACAGGCAGGAGGAAGTGATGTCATCTCCCTCGCGGCGGTCTTTTCGATTCCGGCGCCGAGGAGAGAAGAAGCAGGTTAGTGCACCAACAGTCCACTGACACATAGGTACACATAGGCACACATTTCACCCCCCAGTCACCCCCAGATCACCCCCCAGGTCACCCCCCAGCCCCCAATCACAGTGTCACTGATTGCAGTGATCATTTATTTTACTGATCACTGCATTTAGTGTCATCTGTGATAATAAAAAGTTGCAGGGCAGTTAGGATTAGGCCCCTTTAGGTCCAGGGTAGCCCCCTAACCCCCCCTAATAAAGGTTTAACCCCTTGATCGCCCCCCAGGTAACCCTTTCACCCCCTAACGCCAGCGTCACTAATCGATCGTATTTTCGATCGCTGTATTTAGTGCCGGTGGTGCCCTAGATAGCCAGTTAATTATTTTTAGGTTCGCCGCAGGTTTTTATTAGCGTCAGATACCCCCATATATTATTTTAACCCCCTGATTGCCCCTAGAGTTAACCCTTTCACCAGTGATCACCGTATAAGCGTCACTGGTGACACTGGTTACCCAGTTAGTTATTTAGTTATTTAGGTAACCCGTCAGGTTTTTATATAGCGTCGGTTACCCCCATATTCAACCTAATAAAGGTTTTAACCCCCTGATTGCCCCTAGTTAACCCTTTCACCAGTGATCACCATATAAAGGGTACGGGTGACGCTGGTTGGTTAGTTTGCTTTTTATAGCATCAGGGCACCCGCCGTATATAACCCAATAAAGGTTTAACCCCCTGATCGCCCGGCGGGTGAGATCAATTGGGTTTTAGTGCCAGAGAGGGTCTGCGTCGCCCCAGGCAGCGTTAGGTTAGTGCCAGTAACGCTAACACCCACGCGCAAAGCATACACCTGCCTTAGTGGTATAGTATCTGATCAGATCTATACTAGCGTCCCCAGCGGTTTAGGGTTCCCAAAAACGCAGTGTTAGCGGGATCAGCCCAGATACCTGCTAGCACCTGCGTTTAGCCCCTCCGCCCAGCCCAGCCCACCCAAGTGCAGTATCGATCGATCACTGTCACTTACCAAACACAAAACACATAACTGCAGCGTTCGCAGAGACAGTCCTGATCCCTGCGACCGCTAACAGTTTTTTTTGTAGCGTTTGATATATTTGCTGACGACAGTCGGGTGCTTTTTTTCCTGTGAATCTTACTAGTGTACCCCTAAATTTAGAGCCCAAAATGGCAAGTCGAAGGTACACTAGTAAAGAGGCCTACGAGATTCTGAGCATGACAGATAGTGAAGAGGAGGTCACGTATCTGTCAGATTCAGGCTCAGAATATCTTCCCGTAGAAGACAGTGACGTCAGCGGCCCCACGTCAGATAGCTCTGACGACGAATTTGAGGTCCCTGCTAAGGTCAGGCGTACCCGATCCCGATCTTCTGAGGTTGTTGAGGAGCAAGAACCGCAGGGCTCTCGTATCATGGAGCAGAGGAGTACTAGCGCCGCTATTCCTTCTGGTGAATTGGCAAGCACCAGCGGCCTAGTACAGCCTGGGCGTACATCCAGCACTGCAGTATCACGTGGTGACGTGGCGAGTCCCATAAGTGCAGTTCAAGCTGGCGAGGTGGCAAGCACAAGTAGTGTCCCGCTGCCACCAATAAGAAGACAAAGGCAGGCCCGTCGTGCCCATAGTGCCCTTCCTGCAGAATTCGCCTATCCTGATTGGGTCCCCACCACTTCTGCAGAACCCGTACTTCCCCCATTCACTGCCCAACCCGGTATTCAGGTGGAAACAGCTGATTTTATGCCAATTGATTATTATTCGCTGTTTTTCACGGAAGATCTCTATAGATCTATTGTGGACCAGAGTAATTTATATGCTGGTCAATTCATCGCCGCTAATCCCCAGTTGCCTTCCATTGCCAAAGATTGGAAACCAATTACGGTTTCCGAATTTAAGACCTTTCTGGGCCTTTCCCTCAACATGGGCACACATAAATTCCCGTCATTGCGTGCTTATTGGTCCACGCACCCAATTGACCACATGCCCGTGTTCTCTGCCTCCATGCCCAGGAAACGATACTAGCAGATTTTGCGGTTCATGCACTTCAACGACAATGAACTTTGTCGTCCACGTGGGGACCCTGAATACGACCGGCTCTATAAAATTCGGCCCCTCATAAACCACTTCAACTAACGTTTTGCAGCCTTGTTTACTCCCGATCAAGTTGTCTGCGTTGATGAGTCCCTGATTAAATTTTCTGGCCGCTTGGCTTTCAAGCAGTACCTTCCCAGCAAGCGTGCCAGATACGGGGTCAAGCTCTATAAGTTCTGTGACAGGGCAACAGGCTATGTATGGAGCTTTATGGTTTATGAGGGAAAAGATAGTCAGGTTGTGCCGGTCAACTGCCCGGATTACATAGGGAGCGCTGGCAAGATAGTGTGGAACTTGGTGTCACCCTTATTCGGAAAGGGGTACCACTTGTATGTGGACAATTATTACACGAGCGTGCCACTGTTTAGTCACTTGTTTAATCATCAGATTGGAGCATGTGGCACCGTGCGACCTAATCGCCGGGGCTTTCCCCAGCGGCTTGTAGATGCCCGTCTTAGGCTGGGGGAGAGAGCCTGCGTAAAGTGTAATAACTTGCTCGCTATGAAGTGGAGGGACAATAAGAATGTTTTCCTTCTTACCTCCCTTCATGCAGACACGACAGTCCAAATTCGTACGGCGACTGGTGTTGTGGAGAAACCCCTCTGTGTCCACGAATATAACAAAAATATGGGAGGGGTGGACCTCAACGACCAGTTGATGGCGCCGTATCTAATTGACCGTAAGGCGAGACGCTGGTACAAAAAAGTGTCTCTATCCTTATTTCAATTGGCTTTGCTGAACGCTCATGTGCTATACAGAGCTTCAGGCGGGACTTTATCTCTTCTAAAATTCCAGAATGAGATAGTCACAGAACTCCTGTATCCATGCGGTTCTGCACCTCACCGTCCCCTACCAAATGCAGTAAGCCGGCTGCATGAGAGGCATTATACGCATCTCCTCCCGAGTACCCCTACCCAACGAACCCCCCAAAAAAGATGTTGTGTCTGTAGCAAGCGCGGATTTAGGCGTGACACCCGTTATTATTGTCCACTCTGTCCTGACAAACCTGGTCTTTGCCTTGGTGAATGTTTTGAACGCTACCACTCAAAAGTGAAGTTTTAGCGTAGGGTACAGCATTTCACAGACAAGGACACACTTACACAGGGTCTCCCAAGATGCCATTACATTTTGAGAGACCCGAACCATTACAGTTGTTAAAGTTTAAAAAAAAAAGTGTAAAAAAGAAAAAAAAAAACGTAAAAACAAAAACACAAAAAAAATATAAAATAAAAAAAACAAAAATAGTTGTAGTTTTATTGTTCTCTCTCTCTCTCTCTCTCTATTTTCTCTCTATTGTTCTGCTCTTTTTTACTGTATTCCATTTTGCAATGTTTTATCATGCTTGCTTTTAAGGTATGTAATTTTTTGTTTTCAGGTGCGCCATTCAACTGCAGCGCGGAATTATTTATCTTGACAGCAACAGCGTTTTCTCCCACGATACATAAAGCCGTGACTCCAGTGCTGTAGGAGGTGATTTCACCACCACAGTTAAAAAAAAAGAGCATATATGCCGAAGCATGGGGGCAGCAGGGGCGGAGGAGCGATTTTGCTCCTAATGCCGCGTATATACGGTCGAAATTCTGACGGAGGCTTGCCCGTGGAAAAGTTCGACCGTGTGTACGCGGCATAACCTTTTATGAGGGAGGATTGCCCCCATGCTTCGGCATATATATATTTTAGGCACAGGTTGCGTTAAAAAAATGTTTTATTTTTTACTAGGTTTTGTTTTGGTATTTGCTTTGCAGGTATGGTATGGTAAGGTCTTACTGTTGTACTGTAATGTTACTTTGTTTTAATGTTAACCATCATTTGCTTAGCAGGTACGCCATTCAGTTGCATCGCGGATTTATTTATCTTGACAGCAACAGCGTTTGCTCCCACGATACATAAAGCCGTAACTCCAACGCTGTAGGAGGTGATTTCACCACCACAGTTAAAAAAAGAGCATATATGCCGAAGCATGGGGGCAGCAGGGGCGGAGGAGCGATTTTGCTCCTAATGCCGCGTATATACGGTCGAAATTCCGACGGAGGCTTGCCCGTGGAAAAGTTCGACCGTGTGTACGCGGCATAACCTTTTATGCCGCGTACATACAGTCGAAATTTCGACGAAGGCTTGCCCGTGGAAAAGTCCGACCGTGTGTACGCGGCATAACTTTTTTGCGGGAGGATGCCCCCATGCTTCGGCATATATGCCCATCATTAGAAGTGGGTGGATGAAGGGAGGTATTCTAATGGTGGGCATACCCACCGATGAATCTCTCTTTTTTTCGTTCAGCCAACAGGCTGCATGAAAAAAAAGATTACAATACATGTCCAACAAGGACCAGCAACGTACTGGTATGTTGCTGGACTTTGAATGGTTATACCAGATTGATGCCTGCGGGTATCATTCTTTTCAGTCAGCGGCTGGCTTTCATGTAAAAGCAATCCTAGTGGCTAATTAGCCTCTGGACTGCTTTTACAAGCAGTGGGAGGGAATGCCCCCCCCCAGATATAAACAGCGCCATTGGGAAATTGGGAAAGCATTTTATCACACGATCTTGGTGTGGTCAGATGCTTTGAGGGCAGAGGAAAGATCTAGGGTCTAACCCCCCATTTTTTTTCAAAAAAAGAGTACCTGTCACTACTTATTGCTATCATAGGGGATATTTACATTCCCTGAGATAACAATAAAAATGATAAAAAAAAAAAATATGGAAGGAACAATTTAAAAATAAAATAAAAAAGCAAAATAAATAATAAAAAAAAAAAATAAAAAGCACCGCTGTCCCCCCCGCTCTTGCGCAAAGGCGAACGCAAGCATCGGTCTAGCGTCATATGTAAATAGCAATTGCATCATGCATGTGAGGTATCACCGCGAAGGTCAGATCGAGGGCAGTAATTTTAGCAGTAGACCTCCTCTGTAAATCCAACGTGGTAACCTGTAAAGGCTTTTAAATGCTTTTAAAAATGAATGTAGTTTCTTGCCGCTGCGCGTTTGTGCGCAATTTTAAAGCATGTCGTGTTTGGTATCCATGTACTCGGCCTAAGATCATCTTTTTTATTTCATCAAACATTTGGGCAATATAGTGTTTTTTAGTGCATTAAAAATAAAAAAAGTGTTTTTCCCCCAAAAAATGCGTTTGAAAAATCGCTGCGCAAATACTGTGTGGGAAAAAAAATGCAACACCCACTATTTTAATCTGTAGGGCCTTTGCTTTAAAAATATATATAATGTTTGGGGGTTCAACATAATTTTCTTGCAAAAAAAAAAAATGTTTTCATGTAAACAAAAATTGTCAGAAAGGGCTTTGTCTTCAAGTGGTTAGAAGAGTGGATGATGTGTGACATAAGCTTCCTAATGTTGTGCATAAAATGCCAGGACAGTTCAAAACCCCCCAAATGACCCCATTTTGGAAAGTAGACACCTGAAACTATTTGCTGAGAGGCATGTTGAGCCCATTGAATATTTTTTTTTTGTCCCAAGTGATTGAATAATGACAAAAAGAAAAAAAAAAAATTTACAAAAAGTTGTCACTAAATGATATATTGCTCAAACATGCCATGGTTATATATGGAATTGCACCCCAAAATACATTCTGTTGCTTCTCCTGAGTACGGGGATACCACATGTGTGAGACATTTTGGGAGCCTAGCCGCGTACAGGACCCCGAAAACCAAGCACCGCCTTCAGGATTTCTATGGGTGTAAATTTTTGATTTTACTCCTCACTGCCTATCACAGTTTCGGAGGCCATGGAATGCCCAGATGGCACAAAACCCCCCCAAATGACCCCATTTTGGAAAGTAGACGCCCAAAGCTATTTGCTGAGAGGTATGTTGAGTATTTTCAGATCTCGCTTTTTGTCACAAAGTTTAAAAATTTGAAAAAAGAAAAAAATAAAAAATATGTCTTTCTTCATTTTCAAAAACAAATGAGAGCTGTAAAATACTCACCATGCCTCTCGGCAAATAGCTTGGGGTGTCTACTTTCCAAAATGGGGTCATTTGTGGGGGTTTTGGGCTATCTTGGCATTTTTTGGCCTTCAAAACTGTGATAGGTAGTGAGGAGTGAAATCAAAAATTTGTGCCCTTAGAAATCCTGAAGGCGGTGCTTGGTTTTCGGGGGCCCGTACTCGGCTAGGCTCTCAAAAAGTCCCACACATGTGGTATCCCCGTACTCAGGGGAAGCAACCAAATGTATTTTGGGGTGCAATTCCGCATATAACCATGGCATGTTTGAGCAATATATCATTTAGTGACAACTTTTTGTACATTTTTTTTTCTTTTTGTCATTATTCAATCACTTGGGACAAAAAAAAAATATTCAATGGGCTCAACATGCCTCTCAGCAATTTCCTTGGGGTGTCTACCTTCCAAAATGGGGTCATTTTGGGGGGTTTTGTGCTATCTTGGCATTTTATGGCCTTCGAAACTGTGATAGGTAGTGAGGAGTGAAATCAAAAATTTACGCCCTTAGAAAGCCTGAAGGCGGTGCTTGGATTTGGGGCCCCGTACCCGGCTAGGCTCCCAAAAAGTCCCACACATGTGGTATCCCCGTACTCAGGAGAAGCAGCAGAATGTATTTTGGGGTGCAATTCCAAATATAACCATGGCATGTGTGAGCAATATATCATTTAGTGACAACTTTTTGTACATTTTTTCTTTTTTTTTTCTTTTTGTCATTATTCAATCATTTGGGACAAAAAAAAAAATATTCAATGGGCTCAACATGCCTCTCAGCAAATAGCTTGGGGTGTCTACTTTCCAAAATGGGGTCATTTGGGGGGGTTTTGTGCCATCTTGGCATTTTATGGTCTTCAAAACTGTGATAGGTAGTGATAGGTAGTGAGGAGTGAAATCAAAAATTTATGCCCTTAGAAACCTTGAAGGCGGTGCTTGGTTTTTGGGGTCCCGTACGCGACTAGGCTCCCAAAAAGTCCCACACATGTGGTATCCCCATACTCAGGAGAAGCAGCATAATGTATTTTGGGGTGTAATTTCACATATGCCCATGACATGTGTGAGCAATATATCATTTAGTGACAACTTTGTGCAAAAAAAATAAAGTTTGTCATATTCCCGCAACTTGTGGCAAAATATTCCATGGACTAATCATGCCTCTCAGTAAATAGCTTGGGGTGTCTACTTTTCAAAATGGGGTCATTTAGGGGGGTTTTGTGCTATTTTGGCATTTTATGGCCTTTGAAACTGTGATAGGTAGTGAGGAGTGAAATCAAAAATTTGCGCCCTTAGAAATCCTGAAGGCGGTGCTTGGTTTCCGGGGTCCCGTACGTGGCTAGGCTCCTAAAAAGTCCCACACATGTGGTATCCCCGTACTCAGGAGAAGCAGCAGAATGTATTTTGGGGTGCAATTCCACATATAACCATGGCATGTGTGAGCAATATATCATTTAGTGACAACTTTTTGTATTTTTTTTTTTTTTTGTCATTATTCAATCACTTGGGACGAAAAAAAAAATATTCAATGGGCTCAACATGCCTCTCAGCAATTTCCCTGGGGTATCTACTTTCCAAAATGGGGTCATTTTGGGGGGGTTTGTACTGCCCTGCCATTTTAGCACCTCAAGAAATGAGATAGGCAGTCATAAATTAAAAGCTGTGTAAATTCCAGAAAATGTACCCTAGTTTGTAGACGCTATAACTTTTGCGCAAACCAATAAATATACGCTTATTGACATTTTTTTTACTAAAGACATGTGGCTGAATACATTTTGGCCTAAATGTATGACTACAATTGAGTTTATTCGATTTTTCTTATAACAAAAAGTAGAAAATATCATTTTTTTTCAATATTTTCGGTCTTTTTCCGTTTATATCGCAAAAAATAAAAATCGCAGAGGCAATCAAATACCATTAAAAGAAAGCTCTATTTGTGGGAAGAAAAGGACGCAAATTTCGTTTCAGTACAACATTGCATGTCCGCACAATTTACAGTTAAAGCAGCGCAGTGCAAAATTCTGAATTCACCTCTGGTCCTTTAGCTACCAAATGGTCCGGGGCTTAAGTGGTTAATGACCAATTTAAAAAATGGCATTTTTCTCGTCATGAAAAATGATTGTGTGTACGTGGCATTAGGACCCAGTGAATTATGTTACTGAGAATTTAAACACGAATTGGGGGCAGGGGTGTACCTACAGGGGTGACAGGGGGTTGCAATTGCAACTTGGCCGCATGGTCCATGGACTTGTGAAGCTCCCCTGTAGACCTGGATAAGAGGGGTGGCGGGGGCAGCGGTATATAGATTAGCCAATGACCTTCATTCTCCTCCTGCTTTCGCTAAAAGCCTGCTTTTCCTCCCTTCCCTCCCATAGGCATTCAGCGGCCACAGGAGGAAAATGGAGGAGATCTTTATGCCGCTGCCACTAAAATAGTCCCGCATGTAATGTAATAAAGTGCCCTGCAACAGGTGTAAAGGGTCCTGGGCCTGGAGGGAAGGGCCCTGGCCTGAGGTCAGGGGGGCCCTTCATGATTTCTTGCACCAGGGCTAGGGGAAGGTTCTAGTTACGCCTCTGATTTGAGGCATTTAGTTGGGATTGTTTTTAATTGAATAAGGTGATAAGCTAGAGTTCTTGTTTTGAGGCTGATAAATGACCAGAATTCAGTTTTTATCCAATTTTTTATTTTTTTTATTTACTGTTAGCGTTGTGTAATTAATATCTCTAAAATTATTAAACTAATACATACATACATACACACATAAAAAAAATTTAGGGGGGGAAAATACTAGCCCTCTCTATATTTACCTGTTAGTTTTGCTGTCTGAAGAAGACACATGTTCTCATCCCCTGTGCATTGCATGGTATCGGAAGTGTAACACCAATCAGAGTTTTCAACTTTGCAGGATCGGCATGTCAACCCATTGGACACCGAGCTGTCCCCTGGTACTATGGGAAAGAGGGTAAAGGAATAAAAGTTCATGACATTAAAACACACCTAAATTTTACTACTACACATACACTCTTTCCACCAATTTTCCTCTTTCCACCAATGTAACACATATCTGCAGCAGTAAAGTGTGTTCGTAGACGAACAAAGGTTTCTGTGCTGAGAGCACTCCCAGCACAGTGACCAAGCTGTTAGCTGTCAGTCCATACTAAAGATCGCAAGCCAACTGGACCGGCTCCCAATCATGTGACAACTGTGACAGCCAGTTACAGTGGTCAAATGATTGTCTCATTATTCCACCAGATGTACAGACCCTGTTAAAAGGATGCCAGGGCTGGACGGGAAGGGGATACAGAAAGTGAACATCACTTGGGTTTTCCAACAAGTAGGTTGAAATGTTACATTGAGGACTTATGCCAAGATGAGGAGATTAGGCTGTAGGGGAGTTAAGATGGCCATACATTCAATTCCTGGGAATCGGACCATTCCAGCCATGGATGGATCTGCCGACATCATGCAGCTTGCTAAATTTTGGTTGAGAAATCGTAGGAGTGGAAAAAATGTGACCAAATTGTGACTATGATCAGCTGCAGGTGTCAGAATACAATAACTAGCAATGGGCTATTTCTTTATCAATGCTGTGTAGTATGGATGGTAAAATAAAGCGATGAAGGAGAAATAAACCAAACATGTATGGTTGGCATTAGGTGTAGAAGGGTCAGCTGTTACTGAACAGCTGTGATACTCCAGTGCTGGGGAAGGGGGGGGGGGGTAAATAGGAGCTACTGGACCTGTCAAAAGTACAGACTATGCCCAACTTTTCCCAGATTGCATCAGGACTGAGCGCTCTTGAGAGGAGCACTGAGGCGGGGTGTTGTCATGTTTTTGGGAAGCTATGTACATCACCTTTCCGGCCCCTCCCTTCAGCCATGATCTGCCTGCATTGAATAGAGAAGCATACAATGATGTCACTGGGTCTAAAATAAGGTGAATGTATATCTAAAAATGTCATAGAACATTGACGGGGTGCATGTAGAGAAACCAGGGAAGGCAAAATACTGTATACACAGATTAAATTCAGCTTTAAAGCATATCAGTCCTTAGTGGTGGTGATATTTTTTTATTTTCTCACCTAGTGATCCTACCACTATCACGCTTCCTGTTCTAGGGTGACAACACTCATTCACTGTACTCTTTCTACGGGGAAGCAGTGTTGTTGCTCTAGGATGCTCTCAAGATTTGCATTTCAAACAGCCCTCCCCTCCCTTCCACATCTCTAATACATGAGTGAGGTGCTTTATGGTTCACGTAAGATAACTGGAAAGACTGAAAGCACAGTTTGGTATTTTAGTTCAGTACAGTTGTTAGCATGTGGGAACTGTGTGCCACGAACTTTATAATATTGTTTTAACCACTTCCTGCAAAATCATGTATGTCATTATGTGAAGCGGTTGTACCGGAGTGATTCCTGCAGCCGCAGGCATTACCTTGGTACCGTTTTGTAGAGCGGACGGTCGGCTTTCTTGTAATAACAACCGATGCGGCTAAGCAGCCGCTCGGCAGTTATTATAAGCAACATGAGGGGACGTCCCCCCCCCACTCCCGCTGCCTTCCGCCGATCCGCCCTGGTCTCCCATCCCACCAGGAGACCCGAGCCACCAGCCGGCACATCTGCTGGCTGGCCTGGAGACCTGATCAAAGCCAAAATCGGCTTTGATCGGGTCTCCGATGTAGTAACCCGGAAGCGACGTCACAACGTCACTTCTGGCTTACTCTGCAGCCAATGGCGCCAATTTTAAAAAATCCTGAGTATTCAAAAACACTGATCTTGGCGTTTTGAATACTTTGAAGTGCAGAGGAGGGGATTGGGGTCGTTTCCGCTATAAAGAGTACATGTCACTGACTATTACTGTCGCAAGGGATGTTTACATTCCTTGTGACAACAATAAAAGTGATCAGGACATTTTTTTTAAAGGGGCCGTGTAAAAATAAAAAAAATTATAGGGGGTGTGGCTTGACCTAGCTGGAAGATGGATGCTTGATTTCAAAGCTCCCGCCACCTCAGGAACTCCTCATTAGAAAACTGAGGTACATTCTCTCCCCACAAGCCCCTAACACAGCTTAAATCATGGGGACAGCTTCCAGGCAGTCTTCAGCGTCCAGATCGCGCTCCCCCCGCAAACTATCTCGGGGTGTGAGCCAGAATATCCCGGAGATGTTCCGGACAAACAGGGGAAACATGGCGTCTTCCCGCCACGGACAGACACAGGCCCGCTCTCAGGCGCACCCCATCCCTCTCACGGGGATTTCCCTGACTGAAACACCGGCCGCTCCTTCACCACCGGGAGCTGCGGGGAATAGTGGAATGGACACCCCCCTTCTCACCAGCTAAACATACATGACCTGCGGACGATTGCCGCAGACATCAAAGACACCCTATTGGCGGCCATTTCTGAACTTCGCCTAGACAATCGTGCCCGCACGGATAGAGTGCACACTGTGGAAAAGGTGACGGAGAAGCACAAGGAAGTCATTCACCGAGCCACCTGGAAGATTGATACTCATACCTTACAGCTCCGGGACATGCAAAGGCATGTGGAAGACCTGGACAACAGGGGGCGATGCCACAACTTGAGGGTGAGAGGCATGCCGGAATCCGTGGACGGGGATCACATCTCCCTGGCGGTGACTAGCCTTTTTAACGGCCTGCTCAACAGACCGCCGCAAACTCTGATTGCTATGGAGCGCATCCATCGCATTTTGAGACCCAGGGGTAGAGACACAGATCCCCCCGGGACATAGTGTGCTGCATAGTGGACTACAAGCTCAAAGAAGACATCCTGAGGCTGGCGAGGGGCCAACAGCTATCTCATGGAACGGCGCCAGTTCAAATTTTTCAAGGCCTCTCGGGAATCACCCTGCAGCATCGCCAGGATCTGAGACCCTTGCTGGATGCCCTTCGTGCTAAAGATTTCCGCTACAAGTGGAAGTTCCCATTCTGCCTCTCCGCTACAGTGGATGGCCGCACAGCACTGCTCAAGGTACCAGAAGACTTGCCTCGCTTCTGTGACACCCTCGGCATCCCCCAAGTGGCTGTCCCGGACTGGTATGCGGCTTTTAGACAGGCCGTACACAGACCGGGTAAACGTACGGAGGAACCCATGGAGACACAAGCCACAGGCTATCGCCGGAGACGTTCCCCGTCAGGCTCAAGACGCTACACTTCGTCCCGCAATCATCGCCAGGCGCACAGCCCCTCCAATTCCCCAGGATCCAGGAGAGCTCACCGGGATCACTGACTGTGTCAACCCTCATTTCAACTCTCCAGTGCTACTCCCTGTTCACCCCTTTTCTGTTAAGTATGCCCAGTTATGGCTATAAGTTTCTTTATTTATCTCAGCATTGTGAACTGCCTATTAGGTGGAGTTTTTGGACTGTTCAACCTTTTTTGTCCCCCGCTCTGCCGCACTTTGCTGTGTCTTCACATTACAGGGCAGCTGCGTGCCCCTCAGAACTGTTCTGGAGTATCGCGCAAGTTTCTTCAGGAGAACTACAACCCCCATAACTCCCTGCGGAGTACTGATGGAACCTGGGCGGTCAACGCCGCTGAGCCTGACGAGCTTCTGGATGCGACTTCTGGGAACCGCCCGCGACCGTCGCTTTGTAACGCCGCACCCTCCTGTGTTATGTGCAGCCCTCTTCTGTTAACCCATTCGCCAATGGAATCAGAAGTTTATACTGCTACCGGTCCTACCATCAAGGAAGCAGGCAATTAAATAGCCATATTCGTACTCACTCTCCCACCATCTGGGCTCAACTACATATGCTCTTGCCATGTGTGTCCCTCCTAGTCGTCTGGAGACAGGTAAGGCTGGTACTACCATCTACGGGACGCTGCTTACCTTACCTGCCCCAAGGACCCCCACATAACGCTGCACTGACAAGCTACCTTTCAATTAACTCTTATTCCATTTATAGTGCTTAATATAGACACTGTATAGACACTGTCCCCGCCCACTCCTTGGTCGGGTCTGTATGGGGAGCTACAGCATCTTTAGACACTACAGAACTCGTTCTCTGCCAACAGATTTCTCCACCTTCTCCCGGGTATCCCTGGACTTTGCTATAGGGATCAGTGGCAGTTTAAAACCACATGGGACCCCCGGTGGCTATTTTCTCTGCATTATGGACTCTCGAACCTTCTCAACCCCAACCTCCACGCCCTTACGGCACAGTTGGACAGGCAAGTTGCTGACCTCTCACGGTTGTCACAACTGGGACTTGTCTCAGTGGGTATGTCACGTGTATACGGTAGTTTATGACATTGGTAGTTAAAAGCTTAGATGTCTCCCTACTTTAGTTTGGTCTGACTTATTGTTCCACGTTCATAGATTGCTTAATGTTATATATTGTTTTCTCTAATGCGCTTGGGATGTCCCATGACCTTCCTACTGTTTACCACCTTACCCCCTTGCTGGTCTACCCACGCCATTTAACGGGGTGTGCTCCAGCAATGGGTCGTACTGCATTACGCTATCTAATTCCCACTTCCAATATTTGTTCCATATACTCATTACAGCTCAGGCATCTTTGCAACACATTCCTTCCATTGCCTGTATTATCTCTATTTAGTGATGTGTATACTCCCCCCCCCCCCTTATTGTTTCCTTGGAGAAGTACCTCTCCTCGCTAGGCTTCAAACATCCTGGGGTGGCGGACCTCCCCACACTTCTGTGATTAATTAATTACTTCTGGTTTGGTTCTGGTCAACCCCGACACAGTCGCGTGTAGTGCTGCTAGCACTCTGCAAGGTGTGCTGGCATCCTATACGCGCTGTACTTCTCCGATTTATTCCCTCCTCAGAGGAGGTTGGCAATACTCCTCCTCCTCATCGGTTTTTCCCCTACCGCTGCAGTGCACTCCCGATTTATACCAGTACTTCAGTAGCTCCCCTCCTTTTTCTTTTGTGCTTTCTACACCATTCCCTCCCATCCCCATGACGGATGCCTCCGACCCCTCCACTTCAAGCCCACGTTGTCAGGGACTCCCGATACAACTTAAACTCTATTCTCGAAACATTCCTGGATTAAACACCCCTGAAAAACGTTTGCAACTATTGTATACTCTCCAGAAAGCCAAGACCCACATTGTGCTTATTCAAGAAACTCATTTCAGAGCGGATAGTGTCCCCAAGCTCCATAACCATCTTTTCCGACGGTTTATCATGCTGCCAATGAAGAGGCAAAATCTAAAGGTGTCTCTATCCTAATCTCTAAACATTGCCCTATCCAGATTTTGGAGATCCAAAGAGATGTCCAAGGCAGATACCTCTTCCTCAAAGGCACGATTTATGGTAGACCCCTGACCATCGTGAACATCTATGCCCCGAATTCGCAACAAGTGTCCTTCTTTCGCACCACACTCCATCAACTTACCGCTTTTCAATCTGGTACTCTTATTTTGGGTGGTGACTTCAATGTCCCACTGACACCCTCCCTAGACACCTCAAACGGGTCCTTGTGTATGACGTATAGAGCCCTCCGCGCAATCAAATCCCAACTTAGCACCCTAACCCAACATGACACCTGGCGTACACTATATCCAAACGTTAAGGATTTCACCTTCTTTTCCCCCCCGCATGACAAGTATTCCAGAATTGACCATTTCTTTCTTACTCAAAATGACCTTTCACTGCTTACGGGGGCCACGATCAAACCTAGGTTACTCTCAGACCACAACCCAATAACAATGACTCTGATGTTTGCGATATGGCGCTCCAGGTCCGGAATCTGGCGCCTAGACGATTCCCTGCTGTTGGACCTGGATAACACCAAATCAATATCTGACCGTCTCTCTCATTACTTCACAGACAATGTCACAGGGGATACTTCTCCTACCACGATTTGGGCCGCACACAAATGTGTTATTAGAAGCAAACTTATTTCCCTGGTGGCCAAAAGAAACAAGCTCAGAAGGGCCCGCATTGCGGAACTGTCAAACTGTATAAAAATGCTAGAACGTGCGCACAAGCTCTCCTAAATACCTCACTGAACTCCTAACAGCAAGGGAGGAAACTGCTAGCGAGAGCCCTACAAAAGAAAAAGACTGCATACACCATACATACTATTAAGACCCCAGCAGGAACCAACGTAGCCAATACTGAAGACATAGCTAACCAATTTGTAACTTACTTTTCCAAACTGTACAACATATCCAAACCTCGTTCGACAGCCAACTCCCCTGACCGATCCCAGACCATAACTGACTTCTTAACCAAGTATAGCCCGTCTCCGCTCAACCCAGAGGACCTGAAGGACCTAGACCTCCCTATCTCGATAGGTGAGGCTCTCTCAGCTCTAAAACAGCTAAAAGCAGGCAAAAGCCCCGGCCCGGATGGCCTTTCGACCAATTATTACAAGTCCTTCTCTGAATTACTGATCCCCCACTTCGTTAAAGCTTTTAATGCCCTTCCCACATCCCCCCTTAATCATACTGATATCTTGGAAGCACACATTGCCCTGATACCGAAACTGGGCAGGGACACCACGATAGTGTCTAATTACCGCCCCATCTCTCTACTTAACGTAGATGTTAAGCTTTACGCAAAAATTCTGGCAAACCGTATCCTCCCTTGAATCCCCAGACTTATCTCTCTTGATCAAGTTGGCTTTTTCCCTGGCAGAGAAGCCAGGGACAACACCACAAAAGCCATAAATATACACCACTGGCTGACCTCCACTAAAACTGAAGGTTTCTTCCTTTCCCTTGATGCGGAGAAGGCACTCGACAGAGTGGCCTGGGACTATATGTCCGCTACGTTGACAGCGTTGGGAATCCCCACTCGTTTTCTTCAAATGATCATGGCACTATACTCATCCCCTACAGCTAGACTGAGAGTCAACGGCCGACTGTCGAGTGCCTTCTTCATTGCCAACGGCACACATCAGGGCTGCCCCCTCTCCCCCCTCATCTTTATTCTCACCATGGAGCCCTTCCTCCGCAGACTGCGGGAGAATCCAGATGTTAAAGGGATTGATATTAACCATAGACAATACAAGATAGCCGCTTACGCGGACGACATTTTACTTTTCCTCATGGACCCCTTAACCACTCTCCCCAACCTTCTCAAGGACTTTGCGTTCTTTAAAAAACTATCCAACTTGCAAATTAATTTCGAAAAAAAATCAAAAGCTCTTAACATAACACTCCCGACAGCAACGGTATCTCTTTGTCAAACCAACTTCCCTTTTAGCTGGGAACCCCGTGATATAACCTACCTAGGCATTAAACTTCCCACCAAATTGTCTGACCTCCACGCCAAAAACTTTATACCCACACTACAGACAATACAGGGAGATCTCACTAAAGGCCCCTTTTCATGGTTCGGCAGAGCGGCGATATTAACAATGAACGTTCTCCCCAGACTGCTCTATTTGCTGCAAGCCATCCCAATCAAACTACCCCCCTCGTTCTTCACATCTTTCAAAAGAATGTGCAGAAACCTCCTTTGGTCCACTCGCCCTCCAAGATTGAGCTGGGATAAACTGGTCCTCCCCAAGCGGAAGGGAGGTATAGGGTTGCCGGATTTGCGTACATACTACAGGGCCTGCCAGCTCACGAGAATTGTGGATTGGCATGCCCACAAAAGTAACAAGGACTGGATCCATCTGGAAAACGCTTTCACACGAGTACCGCTTTCTCATCTCCCCTGGATCAACCCGAAATCAATCCCTGCTGATTGCTCCGCCCACCCTCTCATAGGTCCCACACTGCTTCATTTTAGAGCAACGAGTCATATTCTTCACATGGCACCATTTCCTGGTTCCATGACACCAATAACCCAAAATCCAGATTTCCCGCCCGGTCTCTTCACCAAAGGTTTATCTGCCCACCCCGTAGACCCACCGACAAGAGCTTATCAGTTTTTTAAGGACGAACTGCTCCTTTCACACTCAGACATGTCATCCGCATTCTCAGATCTTTCCATACCATTCTTCAAATTTCTTCAAATCAGACATTTTTAGCAAAGCGCCCAACCACTGGTATAGGGACCTTACCCCCTTTGAACATATTTGTATTGAGTCGGAACCCCAAAGCCATCTGATCTCAAAACTATATGCTCTTTTGCTCTCCGGAACCCCCTTTAACACTAAAACCCACCGGGTCTGGGAAACAGACTTAGCAATGATGCTGTCCGCAGAAGACCGGGAACACATTCACGAGCACACACATAAAGGATCCATCAACGTTTCTACGCAGGAAAATAGGTACAAACTGTACTCTAGATGGTACCGAACACCTGACAAGATCCATACATTTTTCCCGAGTGTCCCCCCTGACTTCTGGCGTTGCAACTCTGCCCTGGGTTCCCTTATCCACATTTGGTGGGAATGTCCCATGATCCAAACATTCTGAAGAGAGGTACATGACCTAATCACTCAAATTACCACTTATGCCCCTGACTTTCCGAATGGCACTGCCGAGTAGACAAAATGGCAGAAATGGAAAGGCTCATTCATCAAGCTAAAGACACATCGGCCAAATTCAGAAGCACTTGGGCCTGCTGGATCCACTATAGGGATTCCACAATGACTGGTGGCCCTCTCACTGTACCCCCACCCCATACAGGGGAACACTGAAGCGTTAGGCATCTAGGCACATGAGACTTCCGTCCCCCCTCTTACCCTCCTTTCCTTTCCCCCTCTTACCCTCCCTTCCTTTCCCTCCTCTTGGTACTGTTTGAACATATATCCCTACAACATAGAACTGCAACTGCTATCCCATATTTCTATTCATGAAAGGTGCACTGAGCTGACTGCTTGGTCAGAGGTCATCATCCAATCCCACGTTAGAGAGATATCAATAAGTTTCCATGGGATAATCACTGCTACTCTGGAGATGACTCACACCTGTTTGAACACTATATGGCCTTATCACAGGTCCCCTCCCGCTCACAGCATGAACCCTTTTGGGGTGAGCGGGTTGAGGCTGACCCACTTTGGATCATCCTTTCATCCATTCCGACATCCCTTGGTTTCCCATACTAACTACAGATCTGTAGAATCTCAGGGCCTCTTAGGTGTTGGATGGCCTTTCAGATGTACCACCTCCTCTTTTTGAAGGCCGTTACTTCTTTTGTGATGATATGTATACATTTGTTCAAGTGACATTGTTTAACGTTGCTTTTTCCTTGAGTGTACGGTGTATTCTGTTTCTTTATGCTATGCTGAACTTTGTTCTCTGTTTTTACTCTGTACTTGCAAAACATTTAATAAAATGTTCTTGAAAAAAAATAAGAATTATAAATAAGAATTATTTTTTTTTTAAAGCGCCCCATTCCCTCTGTGCTCATGCGCCAAAGAAAAGGCATATGTAAGTCACGCTTGCAAATGTAAATAGTGTTCAAATCACACATGTGAGGTATTACTGCGATCGTTAGAGCGAGAGCAATCATTCTAGTGAAAGACCTCCTCTATAACTCTAAACAGGTAACTTAAAAAAAATTAAAGCGTCGCCTATGGAGATTTTTAAGTAGAAGTTTGTCGCCATTCCACGAGTCTGCCCAATTTTAAAGCGTGACATGTTAGGTATCTATTTAATCGGTGTGACATCATATTTCCCATTATACAAAAAATTGGGCTAACTTTACTGTTCATTTTTTTTAAATGCAAAAAAATTGCGTTTGATAGATGCTATGCAAATACAGTGTGACATAAAATATTGCAATGAACACCATTTCATTCTCTAGGGTCTCTGCTAAAAAAATATATGTATATATGTTTGGGGGTTATAAGTAATTTTCCAGCAAAAAAATACTGATTTTAACTCGTAAACAACAAATGTCAGAAATAGGCCTGGTCTTGAAGTGGTTAACCAAGTGTTAGCACGGTGGCACTGCTTGTATGTGTTTTTACTCTTCACCAACCAGAAGGTAAACATAAAGGTTTACACTTCATTCCCCATTCCTATTAACAGTAGAAACATACTCTCATCCTACAAGTAAATCAGACCAGTCGTTGTTACTAAGTCAGAACTTCCTTTACTTAAATGAAAGGGCATAAAATTAACAGTTCCGTAGCATCTCCAGATTACAGCTCTCCAATTACTACACAAGCAAGACACACGTCGTTAGACATGGCAGTACTTCTTTTCCCTTTTTTTTAAAATCCTTTCCTGATTTATGTTGGGTTATGCTGTAGTTCTCGTACCTTTTGAAGTGTGATAGTTCCCAACCAGTAGTAGTGTAGCTTTCTCCCTTAGACCCACTTCAGGGTCCTAATAAAGGGTAACACCACTCATAGTGTAATGCTGTATCTCCACACGTATGGTCTTTGCAACCCCCATGACCAACAGCCTTTAGTCCCAATCCCTTTTAAGAGGGGCTTCTTGATTGGTTAGTTTTGGCACCCAAGCACAAGGCCCTCCCCCATTCCAGCTCTGCTAGAACACAATCCCGCTTGCTGAGTCTGATCCCTCCGCTAGCTTGTGCTCTGCTCCATGTCATAGGTCTCCTCATGACATCCCTGGCCTCAGACCTTTATAGCCAAAAGATGGAATGTCCACACAACAAATAACGTCAGTGCATTTCACTGGTGTTGTTCAAGGAATGGCAAGACAATTTCATCACAAGGACATACAATCCCAGGTAACTTGACATATACAGTCAATCACATAGTGGACTATCCACAGTAGTCTCAGGTTAAAGCATGTGCAACACCTCACAGCCATCTCCCCCCTCTGCCCAGGGTCATCAGTACTTACAGGACTATGCTCTCTGTAGACATTTCCTAGCTGGGTACACCTCTCCTGGGAACCCTCCAGGTAAGCAGCTTCATACACGAATCTCCAGTCTGGACCTGCATATACCACTATTGCTATATATGCATCCCTACCATGGGTAGCACCGCAGACCAAATAGGGAAGATACATGACAGCACAGTAACTCATGCATAACAAAGAATGAGCACATGTAAAATTACATTTTAGACACCTGCATACACTCAGGAAGTGAGAAGCACACTGGATCTCCACCACGACCAACTGGTATTTTTCTGTACTTGTAGCATGTGCTTAGCCAAAAAAAAATATATAAATCTAATGCAGCAACCACATCTAAGGACTGGTAAGCTGCAATATATTATATTTTTGTTCTTGGGTTTAGATATTACTCATTAGGGATGAGCTTTATGTTTGAGTCGAACATGAGTTTGTCTCGAACATTGGCTGTTCGCCCGTTCGGCGAACAGCGAACCATTTGGGGTGTTCGTGGCAAATTCGAAAAGCCGCGGAAGACCCTTTAAACGTCTATGGGAGAAATCTAAAGTGCTAATTTTAAAGGTTAATATGCAAGTTATTGTAATAAAAAGTGATTGGGGACCCGGGTCCTGCCCGAGGAGACATGTATCAATGCAAAAAAAAGTTTTAAAAACTGCATTTTTTTCGGGAGCAGTGATTTTAATAGTGCTTAAAGTGAAACACAAAAGGTAAAATATTCCTTTAAATTTCGTACCTGGGGGGTGTCTAAAGTATGCCTGTAAAGTAGCGCACGTTTCCCGTGTTTATAACAGTCTCTGCACAAAATGTAATTTCTGAAGGAAAAAAGTCATTTAAAACTACTCGCGGCTGTAATGAATTGTCGGTCCCAGCAATACAAAGAAAAGTAATTGAAAGTCATTGAAAAATAAAAAATAAATGCGTGGGGGTCCCCCAAAATTCCATTAACAGGCTCTTCAGGTATGGATATTAAAGGGAACTCCGGGCCAAAATGTAAAAAAAATGATGTGGGGTTTCCCCAAAAATCCATACCAGACCCTTCAGGTCTGGTATGGATTTTAAGGGGAACCCCGCACCAAAAAAAAAAATGGCGTGGGGACCCCCCAAAAATCCATACCAGACCCTTATCCGAGCATGCAACCTGGCATGCCGCAGGAAAAGAGGGGGGACGAGAGAGCGCCCCCCCTCCTGAACCGTACCAGGCCACATGCCCTCAACATGGGGGGGATGTCCCCATGTTGATGGGGACAAGGGCCTCATCCCCACAACCCTTGCCCGGTGGTTGTGGGGGTCTGCGGGCGGGGGGCTTATCAGAATCTGGAAGCCCCCTTTAACAAAGGGGACCCCCAGATTCCGCCCCCCCCAAGTGAATTGGTAATTGGGTACATTGTACCCCTACCATTTTGCAAAAGAAATTGTCAAAAATTTTAAAACCACACAGACACAGTTGTTAAAAGTCCTTTATTAAAAATAAAATATAAAAAAAGCCATTCCGGCATTGTAATGCAGTCTGTCCAGCGACGATCCATGAATCTCCAGCGATGCGGCGAGTCTCCAGCGATGAACGACGCACATCTTTCCTGCACCGGAGCCTAATGACGCGCAAGCAGTGTTGACACTTCTTTTATAACCGAGGTCGGAAACCCCTGTGACGTGTTAGAGGGGGTGGGGTTACCCGCCCCCCCCCCTCTAATGCGTCACGGGAAACCCCTGTGACACGTTAGAGGGGGCGGGGTTACCCGTTTCAGGTGGCCCCGACCTCGGTTATAAAAAGAACTGTCAACACTGTTCGAACAAATTTTTTGCCTGTTCGCATGCAAACCGACGTGGGGGTGTTCGGCTCATCCCTATTACTCGTAACATAGAGGGAAGGGGTTCTGTAGTCCATAGCGAGAACTAGGAACAATGTAACTGGTAGTACAGGCAAAAGGAAAATAAGTGGTGAAAGAAAGCACTTGTGGGCTTAGCCAGTCATTTTTATTTAATTAATTGGTTGAGATCAGAGTAACTGGGATTGGGGTGTCCTTTACACACACCTGTGATAAAGGTGTCCATTTTTCCCTTCTCAAAAAGAGAGGTATGTGTCACATGACTTCATTTTTATTTTATTTTCCTTTTGCACTTTTATGGCAAAATGGCAGCTAAGTCATTAGTAGGAAGCAGAGAGGGTCACTAACGGGAAGGCAAAGTTGGTGTGCAGTTGTCAGTGCTACAACACGTTGTAGCCATCTTCCCTTTCTCTCCATTAGGGAGGCTGACACTTCCCTTCAAGCCGCATTGTTTTTGAGGTACACATGATTGGAGAAAAATGTTCTGCAATAAAAATAGGCAAGTTTTAAAGTGTATATAAACAAAAAACTTGTTCTTTTCAATGTTTTAGATCAGTGGATTCCAAGCTGCTGTCAAAGGGCCAGATGTGGCTCTTTAATTGCCTTCATCCGGCCCTTGGAGGCACTATTCCTCCCACTGACATTAAAGTGAACATTTACCCATAACAACTTGATAAAAAATTATATTATTTAGCAAGGAAGGAACATACATTTCACATGAATAATTATACTATCAGAATGAGCGTGTGCTGTAAATCGCCTCCAGCATTGCTCCCGTTTCTTCTTGCTCGAGGCTGCCATTTTGCTAAAGCCCAGAGCCCCTGAGCTGCAGTAAATCTATAGGCTGTCTGCAGATCGGCCTCTACATTTTTGGCACAGTGCCAAACCATAGAAAGCAACTGAGCATGTGCAGAGCAGGGTGAGATAGTGTGTTACTGAATTTTAACCACTTGCCTACAGGGCACTTTCACCCCCTTCCTGCCCAAGCCATTTTTCAGCTTTCAGCGCTGTCACATTTTGAATGACAATTGTGCGGTCATGCAACACTGTACCCGAATGAATTTTTTTTTTTTTTTCCCCAGAAATAGAGCTTTCTTTTGGTGGTATTTGATCACCTCTGCGGTTTTTATTATTTTCACTATAAACAAAAGAAGAGGGACAAGTTTGAAAAAAACACAATATTTTTTACTTTTTGCTATAATAAAAACCCTTTTTAATTTTTTTTTAAACACATTTTTTCCTCAGTTTAGGCCGATATGTATTCTTCTACATATTTTTGGTAAAAAAAATCGCAATAAGCGCATATTTATTGGTTTGCGCAAAAGTTATAGCGGCTACCCACTAACTTAGCTCCAATCTACACTCCCCCACTCATACACTCTCAACGAAATAAACCTGATGTTAGCTTCTTTTCTCCCTTCCTGCCATATTACATCTGCCGGCCCCTCCCTCCCCCATAGACCAAAACTCCACAATGACATATGTGTCCCTACCTAGTTCTAACCTACACAGTCTCTATCTCCGTCAACGGTATCAGACTCTGACTAGGTCCCACACGTACCTTGGATTAAGGTAATTCACCCCAACACGACCTAGCTCATGAAGGATGCACCTGGCCATTCCACTTTCACTACCCACAAGTTGAATTGTCTATGACACATGTATTTCATTCTTTTTGTGGTTGTATTAATTCCTTATTGTACTACTATTATCCAAGATATCTGTAAATGCTTATTACGTTTCAATAAACTATTTGAAAAAAAAAAAAAAAGTTATAGCGGCTACAAAATAGGGGGATAGATTTATAGCATTTTTATTATTTTTTATTTTTTTTACTAGAAATGGCGGCGATCAGCGATTTTTATCATGACTGCGATATTGCGGCGGACACATCGGACACTTTTGACACATTTTTGTGACCATTCACATTTATACAGGGATTCCTGCTATAAAAATGCATTGATTACTGTAAAAATATGACTGGCAGGGAAGGGGTTAACACTAGGGGGCGATCAAGGGGTTAATGTATTCCCTAGGGAGTGATTCTTACTGTGGGGGGAGGGGACTGACTGGGGGAGGTGACTGATGGTTGACCCTATGCCCTATGTACAAGGGACACACCATCGGTCTCCTCTCCCTGACAGGACGTGGATCTGTGTGTTTACACACACAGATCCACAGTCCTGCTCAGTTACTGGGCAATCGCGGGTGCCCGGCGGCCATTGCGCCCGCCGGGCATGTGCATCGGATTCCCAGTGACGCGGCGGGCGCACGCGCCCCCTAGTGGTTTGGGAAGGCGCGACATCATATGACGTCCGCCCAGAACAACAGGGTTTTCCTCCTGCCGTCATTTGACGGCGGGTGGTGGACAAGCGGTTAAACAGTATAAGCACTTATTTTTAATGATTTACATAGCTATACCTGCAAAAGGGGGCAGCCTGATGTGATCTAGCAGGGCTTAATTTTTCGACTAAAGTTCCTCTTAAAGAATGGAGCATAATTCTTCCCACTGACACTAATGATGGGGCACTATTCCTCCCAATGACATTATCGATGGCCATTATTCTTCCCACTGACACCAATAATGAGGGGACACTATACCTCCCAAAGACACAAATAATAGGGTACTATTCCTCTCACTGACACCAACTACTCCTCTCATGGACACCAATAATGGGGTTCTATTACTCTCTCTAGCCCCAATGATGAGCCACTATTCCTCTTTCTGTCCCCAATGATGGGGCACTATTCCTCCCTCTGACCCCAATGACAGGGCACTATTTCTCTCTCTGACCCCAATGACGGGGCAATATTCCTCCCACTGACCCCAGTGACAGAGCACTATTTCTCTCTCTCACCCCAATGATGGGGCACTATTACTCTTTCTGACACCAATGACGGGGAACTATTCCTCCCTCTGACATCAATGACCAGGCACTATTCCTCTCTCTGGCACCAATGATGGGGCATTGTTCACTCACACCAGGACATTTTCTACTCCAACTGGCCACAGTCCAGCACCTCTAAAGTCTGAGGAATAGAACACTGGCCCTTTGTTTAGAAAGTTTGGTGACCCCTGTTTTAGAGTGGGGTGTAGGGTTAGAACCCCTGTCAGGTTTTACTGCTCCATTAGAGAAATTTCCCTCCACGTCCTGATGTGGGGACAACTCCTTTTTTGGCATAGCTGAGTAACAGCCACACTTATCATCACAAGTGTCCTCACATAGAGATGTACTGCAGACAAGAGGAGGGGGCACGTCCAGATAGCTTTGTCACATTACTGAGTTTAAGTTCCAGTTCAAAGTCACAGAAAAATATATTTAATCAGATGGATATTGGGCTAACAACTTCCATTTTTATTGTCTTGCCTCTATTTCCTATAAGATCAATATCACAGTGTGTCTAAATATGATTGCACAGTCCAGTAGGCACCAGAGTTAGACCACACTGTCCCGTGCACTCTAATAGATCTGATCAAATATGCCGCCTCTATGTCTCATAACTACTAACTAAGTCTGTAGGGATGCTTATAATTATTGTATTTATTGGCGTATAACACTCACTTTTTTACCCTGAAAATAGAGGGTAAACTGTGCCTGCGTGTTATACGCAGGGGGCTGTGGAAAGTTTTTTTCCTGAAACTTCCCTCTTAAAGTTAGGGTGCGTGTTATACGCCTGTGCGTGTTATACGCCGATAAATACGGTAGTTATGAGCTAACAAGGCACAGTTCCTTTCACTGCACACTCACCAAACCCATTGGGAAGCTCACAAGTGCTAAACATAGCAGCAAACCCCATAGAAATCTTTTTTTTTTTTAAAGGGCATGGATAGATGGGCACTGCCATAGGGGACAGGTACCAATGCAAAAAAAGTTCAGTCATCTATTGTTTTGTTTTTGTTTTTTTGATACTGGTCTTATGAGGAAAAAAATGGCATAGACCCCCCATAAAATTATTTAAACACCTTTTTACAGACATGCAGCCTTGAGGAAAGAAAAGGGGAGGGGGTCAGCGAGCCTAAACAAGTGGGTGGGAGATCCTGGGTGATGTCATTGACCAACTATGAACAATAGTGCATTTTCCCCAAACAAAAATTATGTTTTTAGGTGTAACTGCATCTTTACTTTTAAGGCATTTTCAAAATAAAAAGCATACCATTGTAACAGCGGAATAGGACTATAATGCAAAAAAAAATAAAAAATTCCCTGTAAAACTCAAATTCACACCCAAAAGTTAATGACAATTTCTTTTTTTAATAAAAAACTTACCACCCCCTTTTCTGTCATTGCAGTATAACCACACATATAGCCAGAAGGACAAGAAATACTGGTGCCGGTGCTACATGAGGTTGATGTAGATATACAGTTCATACAATTGAGAGAGGAACCTAAACAGGGATAAAAAAAACAAATCACACCATATATGGAGTATCAGTTGATGCAGCCCTATTATAATTTACTGAATAGAGAGACAGGTTGATCAAAGCACATTCATAACAGTTCTCTACTTTTCTTCAGCAACCCATTAAATGTAGGGATTTGTTCCTCCATACGGAAACCTCCAGAGTCCTTTGTAAGTGGTGGATACCAGCTAACAAACCCTTTACTTGTCAATGTCATCAGAGAGTTGGACCCGACTTTGACAGAACAAGGAAACAATGGTGTGGAAGAGTCTTATTTGTAGGCCTTCCTTTTGGGGAGAGGTCCTAGGGAATATTCCCCTGTGAAAAGGTTGTATGTCCGGTTTGAGGCTTGCGGGCTGGAGCCTAGGCCTGAAGGGTATCAGTCCTCCCTGTAAACAGGCAGTGTTCCTGGACGCCACATGGGCCTAAGATGATTTTCTGCTAGAGCCATCACTTTGATGTCGGCAGTCTCAAATCCCACCATTGCTGTGACAATTGCACTCTCAACCTCCGTGGGAGAACAATTCTCAGAGCCAACAAACTAAGAGTGATCGTCACTGGGGTCAGTTAACTCCACACACAACTGTTTACACACACAAACAAAAGTGGCATCCACCATGTGTGTTAATGGAAACACACATCATTCACAGTATCTGCACTGACAACAAAAAATAAAAATACACTAGAATGGCACTTCTAGCAATTCTAGAATCAGCTTAACCCCCTCGTGTCCACGCTTTAGCCAAAAGATGGCTACAGCACAGGCCTTAGATCCCGGGAGGGTGTCCATCCTCCCGTGCATGAGCTGCCTGCGTGCTCTGTGATCAGCGAGTCAATGAGATCCTGGCCCCTTACCACGTGATCCGCTGTCAGCCAATGACACCCATCAATGCTCATCAGTGCCCATCAGCACCACCTATCAGTTCTACCTATCAGTGCCACCCATCAGTGCCACCCATCAGTACCACCTATTAGTGCCACCTATAAATGCCCACCAGTGCCGCCTCATCAGCACACATTATTGAAGGAGAAAAATTACCTGTTTGCAAAATTGTATAACAACCTATGAAAACTGTTTCTTTTTTTCCCAAAACTTTTGATCTTTTTTTGTTTGTTTAGCAAAAAATAAAAAAATAAAAATTGGTGGCGATTAAATGCCACCAAAAAAGCTCTATTTGTGTGAATTTTGATTTATATGGGTACAGTGTGGCATGACCGTGCACTTGTCATTCAAAGTGCAACAGCGCTGAAAGCTGACAATTGGCCTGGGCAGGAAGGGGGCTTTAATTGCCCAGTAGGCAAGTGGTTAAAGACTTTGAAATATAATTTGATTAAAGAAAAACCTGTAAAAAACATTGTTTACAGAAAAAGATATTACAAAATAGACAAAATAGGCAAAAGTAAACTAAACAGGATTGAAAGTGAAAAGTACTTAACAAGGTTTTCCTGGATTTTGTTTCCTGTTGAGCATCCAATTTGCCTCATAATAGTCTGATCTGGTGTTTTAGAGTCACTGGCTTTCATGAATGACCCATAGAATTTGTGCATAGCTTCCATGTGAAATTGATAGCTGTTGGCTGTTGCCAATTGCAGCAGCTTTTTGTGGACCCTCTAGAAAGGTGTCATTGAGCCAACCCCAACCAATAAAAAGAGCTAAGGGTGTAATGTAGGAGTGTTGAAGCATTTATGATATTTCAGCTGACACTCCTTCAATACAGGCTTTTATAACTGTGTCAGTATTTACAGATGACCATGTTATACAATCTGACAACTACCATATTTATTAAATAGAATGAAAACTCAATTTGATAGGTATCAAACATGATATTGATCTTGTTGTGTTCTAATATTGTCTGATCTGCAGGGGGAAAAGCATCAATGGAAGGATGAATTTGGGTATTCTGAACTGTACTGGTAGTGTTCATGCTGCTATGTACCATGGAGAGTAGGGATGAGCCGAACACCCCCCCCCCGGTTCGGTTCGCACCAGAACCTGCAAACGGACCGAAAGTTTGCGCAAACTATCGAACCCTGTTAAAGTCTATGGGACTCGAACGTTCGGAATCAAAAGTGCTAATTTTAAAGGCTAATATGCAAGTTATTGTCCTAAAAAGGGTTTGGGGACCTGGGTCCTACCCCAGGGGACATGTATCAATGCAAAAATAAGTTTTAAAAACTGCCGTTTTTTCGGGAGCAGTGATTTTAATGATGCTTAAAGTGAAAAAAAGGGCAATATTCCTTTAAATATCGTACCTGGGGGGTGTCTATAGTATGCCTGTGAAGTGGCACGTGTTTCCCCTGTTTAGAACTGTCCCTGCACAAAATGACATTTCTAAAGGAAAAAAAGTCATTTAAAACTGCTTGCGGCTTTAATGTAATGTCTCGTCCTGGCAATATGGATGAAAATCATTGAGAAAAATGGCATGGGTACCCCTCCCCCTTAGCCTAATACCAGCCCCAAAATTAAAAAAAGGAAAGGCGTGGGGCCCCCAGGCCCTATATACTCTGAACAGCAGTATACAGGCGGTGCAAACAAGGCAGGGACTGTAGGTTTGTTTTTACGTAGAATCTGCTTGTAATTTGGACCAGGTAAATTTTTAAAGTGTAGCTCCAGCCAAAAAATCTATTTTTAAGCTTTTTGGAAAACATAGGGAAGGGTTATCACCCCTGTAACATTTGTTTTGCTGTCTACGCACCTGTTCAGAACATTTCAGCTCACTTTCCGTCCCAATGACAAATGTTTTTTGAAAATTTGGGTTTTTTAGTGAAACAAGGATTGGTGATAAAGCATCAGTGGAGAGGAGACACGTTTTTCCCATATTAACTCTTACAGGAGAGAATTTCCCTTCCTAGGGGTAGATTTCCTCTCACTTCCTGTTGTCTCCTTCCGTTTGCAAGTAGGAGTCGTTTGTAAGTTGGATGTTTGAAATTAGGGGCCTGCCGTATATACTCTGCTGAAATTTAGCCCTTAAGTGTTGGTGTTGCCACAACACTGTATGCCCTCACAGTTACTCCTGGTGGGCGCTGGAACACTCTGCTGTGAACTATTATATCAAGAATTGTAATTACATGCCATTGTTGAACAGTGGTAGGAAAAATTGGGCCTTTGGTGGTGGTGGTGGTGCTGGTGCCACAACACTGTAAGTCCTCACAGTTACTTTTGGTGGGCGCAGGAATGGGCTCTGCTGTGAAATATTAGTTTAAGAATTGTAATTACATGCATAAAAATTGGGCCTTAGGCACTGGTGCCACAACACTGTAACCCCTCACAGATACTCTAGTTGGAGCGCAGGAATGAGCCCTGCTGCAAAGTATTGCATCAAAAATTGTAATTACACGCCCCTTTTAAACAGGGGCTGAAAAATTGGGCCTTAGGCACTGGTACTGGTGCAACAACACTGCAACCCCTCACAGATACTCTAGTTGGAGAGCAGGAATGAGCCCTGCTGCAAAGTATTGCATCAAAAATTTTAATTACACACCCCTGTTAAACAGGGGCTGAAAAATTGGGCCTTAGCCACTGGTGGCGGTGCCACAACACTGCAACCCCTCACAGATACTCTAGTTGGAGCGCAGGAATGAGCCCTGCTGCAAAGTATTGCATCAAAAATTGTAATTACACGCCCCTATTAAACAGGGGCTGAAAAATTGGGCCTTAGCCACTGGTGGCGGTGCCTAGAACCAAAAATGTTCTTACAAGCTATCAGCATGATCATTGAGGAGGAAGAGGATAGTCACTCAGCATAACAGGATAGTCACTCAGCATCAGCATAAGCAGTCTTGAAGGGATCTGACATTTCCAAAAAAAATATTTGGTTACATCAGCATCAGGTGCTTGGTAGCTGGTGGTGATCCAAGACTAATTCATTTTTATGAAGGTCAGTCGATCGACCGAGTCGATGGACAGGCGCACCCTGTGATCGGTTACAAAGCCTCCAGCAGCACTGAATGTGCGTTCCGAAAGAATGCTGGATGCTGGACAGGCCAGTAGCTTAATTGCATACTGTGCAAGCTCTGACCAGTGATCCATCCTCAAGACCCAGTAACCCAGAGAATTTTTGATGGGAAAGGTGTCCAAGTCTGATCTTGCCCCTAGGTATTCCTGCACCATGTAAACCAGACGCTGGCGATGGTTGTTGGAACGGATCATACCTTGGGGCTGCGGACTAAAAAATTGTCTGAACGCATCGGTCAGACGGCCACCTTCTCCACCGCTCCTTCTTTGACTGACCGAAGCCTCAGCAACATGTTGTCCAGGACCAGGAATTTGTAACCTCCCAGTCTCTGCGAACGCGTTGCACAGACCTTTCTGCAAGGCCTCCCGAAGATGTTTCATCCTCTGCTCCCTCTGCGATGGCAAGATAAGGTCCGCAACATTACCCTTGTAACGTGGATCAAGGAGGGTTGCCAGCCAGTAATGATCCCTCTCCTTGATAGCACGAATACGAGGATCCTTCCGCAGGCTTTGCAGGTTCAGGGAGGCCATTCAGCGTAGGTTTGCTGAGGCATTCAGTCTGGAGTCCTCTGGGTCACTCCGGACGACATGATCCGCAGCCACCTCCTCCCAGCCATGTACAAGTCCATGGGTGTCTTGGGACTGTAATTGATCCCTTGAAGACTGCTGCTGATGCTGAGTGCTAGACTCCACCTCCATGCTGACACAATCCTCCTCCTCCTCCTCCTCGTCCTCTTCCTGTGTGATAGGCGGGCCAGCAGGAACACTGTCTGGATAAAGGGGACCATGAGAGGTAAGGAAGTCCTCCTCTTCCTCCCTCTGTTCTGCCTCAAGTGCCGTGTCCATTATTCCATGCAGCGTGTGCTCCAACAGGTGGACAAGAGGGACAGTGTCACTGATGCATGCACTGTCACTGCTCACCATCCTTGTGGCCTCCTCAAATGGTGACAGGACAGTGCATGCATCCCTGATCATGACCCACTGGTGTGGCAAAGAAAAACCAAGCTCCCTTGACCCTGTCCTGGTGCCATATTGGCACAGATACTCATTGATGGCCCTCTGCTGCGTGTGCAGCCGCTGTGGCATGGCCAACGTTGAGTTCCACCTGGTGGGCATGTCACAGATTAGGCGGCTCTTGGACAGGTTAAATTCCTTTTGCAGGTCAGCCAGCCGAGCACTGGCATTATATGACTGGTGGAAATGCACACAGACTTTCCTGGCCTGCCTCAGGACATTCTGTAAGCCCGGGTACCTGCCCAAGAACCGCTGCACCACCAAGTTAAGGACATGAGCCAAACAGGGCACATGGGTCAGGTGTCCCTGTCGGAGGGTGGAGAGGAGGTTGGTGCCATTGTCGGAAACCACCATTCCTGGCTTAAGCTGGCGTGGTGTCAACCACCTCTGAGCCTGCCCCTGCAAAGCTGACAGAATCTCTGCCCCAGTGTGGCTCCTGTCCCCCAAACACACCAGCTCAAACACCGCATGGCATCTCTTTGCCTGCGTACTTGCATAGCCCCTTGAACGCCTACGGAGCACCGCTGGTTCCGAGGACAAAGCACAGGAAGAGGCCATGGAGGAAGAAGAAGAGGAGGGGTGGAGGAGAGAGGTGTGTCAGAATCACCAGTAGTAGCATTTTGGAGGCGTGGTGGTGGAACAACCTCCAACACTACTGCACCTTTTCCTGCATCCTTCCCAGCTGCCAGCAGAGTCACCCAATGCGCCGTGAAAGATAGGTAACGTCCCTGTCCATTCCTGCTGGACCATGAGTCAGCGGTAATATGCACCTGACCGCCATGTCCAGCGAGGCCAAGACATTTCCTTCCACATGCCGGTAGAGAGCCGGAATCGCCCTATGTGAAAAAAAAGTGGCGTTTGGGAACCTGCCACTGAGGAACCGCACATTCCACAAACTCACGGAAGGGGGCAGAGTCTACCAACTGAAAAGGCAGCAGTTGAAGTGCTAGCAAACTTAGCCAAGCTAGCATTCAACCGCTGGGCATGTGGATGGCTGGGAGAAAACTTTCGACGTTGCAGCAGCTGGGGCAGGAAAATTTGCCTGGTAGAATCTGACGTTGGTTTACCGAAAGCAGATTGCCCGCAAGTACTTGGCTGTGAAACACCTAATTCTACACCTTCATTCCTCTCAGTGCAGGTTTCAGAGGGGACTTAAGGTATAATGGGGTTGGAGATCCCAGCTGATGAGGAGCAAGGAGACGTCTGCTTTGTTCTTTGGTGTGGGTCTTTTAGGTGTGCTTGCCAATGAACTGCATGGCAGGTCGACATATGTCTGATCAAGCATGTGGTGGCCACGTGAGATACGCCTGAGACATATGTTGCAAATAGCAGCGCTGCGATTTGATGCACTCATCTCAAAAAAGGCCCACGCCAAAGAACTTTTGGAATAACGCACAGAGACAGCAGCGGCCTGCACATGCGGAGCTCTGCGGTGTGATACTGTCGGTGTGCTGCCCTTAAGCTGGCCCTTGGAGGGCATCCTGCCTCGTTTGAGATTTGCCTCCTCCTCCTCCTCTCTCCTATCAGGCACCCACATAGAGTCCATGACCTCATCATCCCCTCCCTCCTTATCACTGTAGCAAACCTGGCAGTATGCTGCAGCTGGGGGAACATGACTGCCAGATTACTGTCCTTCTTGGGCATCCCCTCTCTCTGGGCTCACGTTACTGCCTTCCTCTAGCTGGGCACCATCATCTGAGCCGTCAAAACGCTGCGTATCCTCTTGCAGCATGTACCCAACACTGTGGTCAAACAGTTCGGGGGACTCCTCAGGAGGACATGGTAGGGCTAGGGAAGGAGTGACTGATGCTATTGAGCCGAGGGAAGAGGCCGATTTGGCAGCTGCTTTGCCAGACAAAGTACCCTGAGTCTGGGTGAGAGAGGATGAGGAGGATGAGAACGGCTTGGTCATCCACTCTTCCAAGTCTTCGGCATGTTGCGGCTTAACACGGCCAGTTGCCGGAAAAAAGGACAAGGGTGTCCCACGGCCACATGCTGATGAGGATGCACTGTGTCCACGACCAGCACTGTTGCCTCTAGACACAGAGCCTGCTTGCCCTCTTTATTGGCTTGTGACTGTCTGCCTCTCCTTGTTGTCCTTCCAGACATACTAATGGCCTGCAGGGAGATGTAGCTGCACAAAGCTGGGATGTATATATATGCTGATTATACTGCAGCTAGCAGAATCAACTGTCTGCCTGTAGTATTATTAGTATGAGAACACCAGCAATTGTTTTCATTTAGCTTTAGTTGCACACTGTGCAGAGGACACAATACACTAACTGAAAATACTGCAGCTCCCTGCCTGTGGTATTAGTATGAGAACACCAGCAATTGTATTCAGGTATGCTTTAGGTGCACACTGTGCAAAGGACACTAAATCAAAATACTGCAGCTCCCTGCCTGTATTTGTTTGAGAACACCAGCAATTGAATTCAGGTAATCTTTAGGTGCACACTGTGCAAAGGACACTAAAACAAAATACTGCATCTCCCTGCCTGTATTTGTATGAGAACACCAGCAATTGTATTCAGGTAAGCTTTAGGTGCACACTGTGCAAATGACACTAAATCAAAATACTGCAGCTCCCTGCCTGTATTTGTATGAGAACACCAGCAATTGTATTCAGGTAAGCTTTAGATGCACACTGTGCAATGGACACTAAAACAAAATACTGCAGCTTCCTGCCTGTGGTATTAGTATGAGAACACCAGCAATTGTATTCGGGTAAGCTTTAGGTGCACACTGTGAAAAGGACACTAAAACAAAATACTGCAGCTCCCTGCCTGTATTTGTATGAGAACACCATCAATTGTATTCAGGTAAGCTTTAGGTGCACACTGTGCAAAGGACAAATACTGCAGCTAACACAATCACCTGCCTGCCTGTCAGTATATGATGAAGAGAATAACAGGAACGGATCTAGCTAAACTGAATACAGTGTATAAATATATATACAACACCTAGGATGCATATATATATCCTCTACACACTGTAACTGCAGCTAACTGACTCGCCTGCCTGCTCTATCTAACTCAAATTAAATGACACTGTCTCTTTCTCTCTGTCTGTCTTTAACCACCGCCGCAACACACTACACAAGGCTGCCACACAGGCGGCCTTATATACTGTGGGGCATGTACTAAACCCCCTGAGACATAATTGGCCAAAGCCACCCTTGGCCAAAGCATGCGGGTCATAGTGCATGCTTGGCCAATCATCAGCCAGCAATGCACTGCGATGCCGCAGTGAATTTTGGGCAGTGACGCGCCACTCGAATTTGGCGCGAACGGCCCATAATGTTCGAAATTCGGCGAACGGCCAAACAGACGATGTTCGAGTCGAACATGGGTTTGACTCAAACTCGAAACTCATCCCTAATGGAGAGTGTGTCCTCTTCTCTCTTTTTTATGCCAGGCTACAAGTAGTGGGGGTGGAGAGGAAAGAGAACTCACTCATTAAGGAGGGGATCTCCCTTCCAGCTTGCAGCAGAGTGCGATTAGCAGGTCTGGAGTGGAGAGTGCCACTTGATCTAGATCCGGAGATATCTTGAGCAAGGAGTCCTGGATAGAAGTACAACTCTTTATAGATCCGCGCTTAGGTGCCGGGTTTGGGCTGCTGCCCTCCCCTGAAGTACCCCAAAAGTAGGGTCTAGAAAATTGTAAAGTATTGTGAAAGGGGTAAATGGCGCTGTCCTATGGTGAGGTGTGGTTAGAGGGCTGGGACCAATCATGCTATATCCCCGTGAGCAGAAAGCAAAGATGGGTAATTAAATTTTTTCAATTTTTTGGGTCAGGAGGGTGGCCTGATTGATGATGGATTTACATCGAGGGACACAATTTTTAGTTTTATTTTTTTTTAATAAAGGATTTGTCAAAAACAGTCTATTGTGTTTATTACTTTTTGACACTTTTTTGATGAATTGGTAGGGGTACTGTGTACCCGATACTCATTCACTTAAGGGGGTGGGATCTGGGGGCTTGTTAAAGGGGGCTTCCTGATTACGATGAGCCTCCCCATCCACAGACCCTGACAACCACAGCCCAGGGTTGTCGGGAAGAGATCCTTGTCCCCATCAACATCGGGGCAAGATGTTTTAAGGCGGGGGGCAGAGCCCCCCCCGCCCCGAAGCACCCACCCCCCCCATGTTGAGGACATGTGGCCTGGTATGGTTTAGGAGGCTGCGCGCTCACTCCTTCCCCCCTTTCCTGACCTGCCAGGTTGCATGCCCGGATAAGGGTCTGGTACAGATTTTGGGAGGGAGCTCATGCCATTTTCTTTTTTATTTTGGCGTGTGGTTCCCCTCCAAATCCATACCAGACCCAAAGGGCCTAGTATGGACTGGGGTGTGGGGGGGCACACTGTTTTTTTTACCAGGACTTATTTTTTATTGTTCAGCTGTCAGCGGGGAAACCCATTGAGGGTTGTTAAGGACGCTGCGGCCGGCTTCCCAGCCCTGCTCCTTAACAACTAGCATACACTGCGCTCTCATTGGGCAAAGCTTTGCCAAATCAAGGCACAGAATGCACTGTGCAGTGCTCAGTGCATTGAAGGGTGTTCGTTGGGGAGGACACCCTGCAAATTCGGGTGTTCAGTGAACGGCTGAATGGGCAAATGTTCGGCCCAAAATGATGCTCGAACCAAACCGTTCGCCCATCCCTATTGTGAACATTGAAAATTATAGACACTTTCTAATACAATTCTAACAATGCAGGCACCATACCTGCTTTTGCTTAGTTTAAGAAATGGTCTTTCTTACCTTTTTAGATGGTTAATAAGTTATGTCATGTGATTGTAGCGGGTATGTACTTTCCCGGGTGTAATTTGAACTTGGCAGATACATTAGTGATGTGTAATTCCCTGCAGCCCAGCAGGTGGTGCTGTCGCCCTGGGCTGGGGTTGAATCATTGCTGTGTGTCGTGCCTCCTTTTTGTCCTCCCTCGGCAGCGGTATGGTGGGGCGGAGAACCCACTGTGCTTGCCGGGAGAGGGTATAAAGGGGCCGGCCATCTTTGTCATGGGGTCGAGTCCCAGGCACATTCAGCCTGCGGGCGGTGGTTCGTGTCGGTTCTCTAGGCGGCCTAGGCCTAGAGGACAGCTGGAGGTCGTGTTCCATCTTTGGCCTGGGGTGAGGTACTCGGATGGAGGTCTGGAGCTCAGTGCCCAACACTGAGTTCCGCGAGGGAAGGAGATCCTAGGGAACCCCGGGAGTGGGTACCCGAATCCGGAAGGCGTAATGGACCGGGGGAGCTCCTCACTTGAAGACCTGGTGTAGCATATTGCCAGTGATGGGTGAGCCTCTCATCGGAGACCGCCTGGAAGGAAATTCCCCCCTCGCTCGGAGACCGCAACCCACTTTCAGAAAGGAAAGTGGAGAGTTCATTGTGTCTGGGCCTATTCGCATCCACACCTTTTTTTCTGTTCTGTTTCTACAAGGGAGTTCAACTGATTGTGTTCATTCGAGAAGAATAAAGGAGTGTTGAACTTTAATGGTGTGGGGCTCATTTCCTGAGAGACATTGTTCAAGGTAACTCTTGGTGGAGGCTCCAGGTGCACAGCACTGACCCGAAGGTAAAGGAACCTTGCTTATACCACACTGACACCTGTGGTGAAGGCCAGGCGTGGTGTCCCCGCTCCCTTCCCCTCTAAGGTACCCCTAGACAAGAGAAAAGACGAGCTGAAGACAAAGAGGGGAGTGAGGAGAGCGCTACACGTGGGGGCTCGGGTCCGGCATAGTGTTTGTGCACTACGGAATTGAACGTGTCTGCTGGAAGAGTTACGCGAGTAGGCAGGCCTTCATTGGCCGAAGTGCATCCCTGTGTTAGAAGTCGTGGACATGACCCATTGAAGGGAAAGGCGAGGAAAGGGGGAAGCTCAGCCGTGTGAAGTACTACACGTGGGGGTTTCTATTTGCACTGCGCCACCAGGCGCACCCTCATCGTTTAGTTTGTGGGCGTGACTCAAAAGGAAAAAAGAACAAAAGCCCGCGAACTGGAGCAAAAGGGGAGGAGTCCAATACGTGTGAATGACTACACTTGGGACGTTGGCGCAAAAACTTTGCAGTGTGCGATGGATCAGCAATAGTGATGAGCCGAACACCCCCGGGTTCGGTTCGCACCAGAACCCGCGAACGGACCGAAAGTTCGTACGAACATTAGAACCCTATTAAATACAATGGATGCGAACGTTCGAATTCTAAAGTGCTAATTATAACAACTATTATGCATGTTATTGTCCTAAAAAGGGTTTGGGAACCCGGGTTCTGCACCAGGGGACATGTATCAATGCAAAAAGAAGTTTTAAAAACGGTCGTTTTTCGGGAGCAGTCATTTTAATGATGCATAAAGTGAAAAAAAAAAAGTCAAATATTCCTTTAAATATCGTACCTGGGGGGTGTCTAAAGTATGCCTGTGAAGTGCCACGTGTTTCCCGTGTTTAGAACTGTCCCTGCACAAAATGACACTTCTAAAGGAAAAAAAAGCCATTTAAAACTGCTTGCGGCTTTAATGTAATGTCTGGTCCCGGTAATATGGATGAAAATCTTTAAGAAAAATGGCATAGCTACCCCATGACCCCCCCCCCCCCTACCCCAGCCCATTACCAGCCCCTTTGGGTCTTGTATGGATATTAAGGGGAACCCCGCACATAAAATAAAAAAGGCCCTATATACTCTGAACAGCCGTATACAGGCGGTGCATACAAGACAGGGACTGTAGGTTTGTTCTTATGTAGAATCTGTTTGTAATTTTGAACAGGTACATTGTTGAAGTGTAGCTCCAGCCCAAAAATCTATTTTTAAACTTTTTGGAAAACATAGGTAAGGGTTATCACCCCTGTAACATTTGTTTTGCTGTCTGTGCCCCTGTTCAGAACATTTCACCTCACTTTCCGTCCCAATGACAACTGTTTTTGAAATGTGGTGTTTTTCTTGAAACAAGGATTGCTGATAAAGCATCAGTACAGAGGAGACACCTTTCTCCCATATTTATTCTTACAGGAGAGAATTTTCCTTCCTAGTGGTAGATTTCCTCTCACTTCCTGTTGTCTTCTTGCGTTTGCAAGTAGGAGTCGTTTGTAAGTTGGATGTTTGAAAGTAGGGACCTGCCGTATATACTCTGCAGAAATAGGCCCCTTAGTTGTTGGTGTTGGCACAACACTGTAAGCACTCACAGTTACTCTTGGTTGGTGCTGGAACGCCCTGCTGTCAACTATTATATCAGGAATTTTAATTACATATAATTGTTGAACAGTGGTAGTAAAAATTGGGCCTTTGATGGTGGTGCTGGTGCCACAACACTGTAAGCCCTGACAGTTACTCTTGGTGGGTGCAGCAATGGGCCCTGCTGTGAATTATTAGATCAAGAATTGTAATTGCATGCCCCTGTTGAACAGGGGCTGAAAAATTGGGCCTTTCGTGGTGGTGGTGGTGGTGTTGCCACAACACTGTAAGCCCTCAGAGTTACTCTTGGTGGGTGCAGGAATGGGCCCTGCTGTGAATTATTAGATCAAGAATTGTAATTACATGCCCCTTTTGAACAGGGGCTGAAAAATTGGGCCTTTCGTGGTGGTGGTGGTGGTGGTGGCGTTGCCACAACACTGTAAGCCCTCAGAGTTACTCTTGGTGGGTGCAGCAATGGGCCCTGCTGTGAATTATTAGATCAAGAATTGTAATTGCATGCCCCTGTTGAACAAGGGCTGAAAAATTGGGCCTTAGGAACTGGTGGCACAACACTACAACCCCTCACAGATACGTTACTTGGAGCACAGCAATGAGCCCTGTTGCAAAGTATTGCTTCAAAAATTGTAATGACACGCCCCTGTTAAACAGGGGCTGAAAAATTGGGCCTTAGGCACTGGTGCCACAACACTCCAACCCCTCACAGATACTGTACTTGGAGCACAGCAATGAGCCCTATGGCAAATTATTGCTAAAAAAATTGTAATTACACGCCCCTGTAAAACAGGGGCTGAAAAATTGGGCCTTAGCCACTGGTGGCGGCACCCATAAACAAAAATGATCTTCCAAGCTATCATCATCAATCGTATCATTGAGGACTCGGAGGAGGAGGATAGCCAGTCAACATAACAGCACAGGCACTCAGCATCAGCATCAGTCTTGAAGGGATGTGACATGTTAAAATCAATTTGTCTGTTATATCAGCATCAGGTGTGTGGTAGCTGGTGGTGATCCAAGACTGGTTCATCTTGATGAAAGTCAGTCGATCAACCGAGTCGGTGGACAGGCGCACCCTGTGATCCGTGACAAATCCTCCAGCAGCACTGAATGTGCGTTCCGAAAGAACGCTGGATGCAGGACAGGCCAGTAGCTCAATTGCATACTGTGCAAGCTCTGGCCAGTGATCCATCCTCAAGACCCAGTAAGCCAGAGGATTTTCGGTGGGGAAGGTGTCCAAGTCTGACCTTGCCCCTAGATATTCCTGCACCATGTTTATCAGACGCTGGCGATGGTTGCTGGAACCGATCATACTTTGGGGCTGCGGACTAAAGAATTGTCTGAACGCATCGGTCAGACGGCCACCTTCCCCACCGCTCCTTCTTTGACTGGCCGAAGCCTCAGCAACTCGTTGTCCAGGACCAGGAGTTTGTAACCTCCCAGTCTCTGGGAACGCGTTGCACAGACCTTTCTGCAAGGCCTCCCGGAGTTGTCTCATCCTCTGCTCCCTCTGAGAAGGTAACATAAGGTCCGCAACCTTACCCTTGTACCGTGGATCAAGGAGAGTGGCCAGCCAGTAATGGTCCCTCTCCTTGATCCGAAGAATACGAGGATCCTTCCGCAGACTTTGCAGGATCAGGGAGGCCATGCAGCGTAGGTTTGCTGAGGCATTCGCTCCGGAGTCCTCTGGGTCACTAAGGACGACATGATCCGCAGCCACCTCCTCCCAGCCACGTACAAGTCCACTGGTTTCTTGGGACTGTAAATCATCCCTAAAAGACTGCTGCTGATGATGCTGAGTGCCAGCCTCCACCTCCATGCTGACACAATCCTCCTCCTCCTCCTCCTCCTCCTCCTCTTCCTCTTCCTGTGCGATGGGTGGGACAGAAGGAACACTGTCTGGGTAAAGGGGGCCTTGAGAGGCAAGGAAGTCCTCCTCTTCCTGCCTCTGTTCTGCCTCAAGTGCCCTGTCCATTATTCCACGCAGCGTGTGCTCCAACAGGTGGACAAGAGGTACAGTGTCACTGATGCATGCACTGTCACTGCTCACCATCCTCGTGGCCTCCTCAAATGGTGCCAGGACAGTGCATGCATCCCTGATCATGCCCCACTGGCGTGGAGAAAAAAAACCAAGCTCCCCTGACCCTGTCCTGGTGCCGTAGTCGCACAGGTACTCATTGATGGCCCTCTGCTGCGTGTGCAGCCGCTGCAGCATGGCCAACGTTGAGTTCCACCTGGTGGGCATGTCACATATAAGGCGGTTCTTGGGCAGGTTCAACTCCTTTTGCAGCTCAGCCAGGCGAGCACTGGCATTATAAGATCTGCGGAAATGCACACAGACTTTCCTGGCCTGCCTCAGGACATCCTGTAAGCCCGGGTACCTGCCCAAGAACCGCTGCACCACCAGGTTAAGGACGTGAGCCACACAGGGCACATGGGTCAGTTGTCCCTGTCGGAGGGCGGAGAGGAGGTTGGTGCCATTGTCGCAAACCACCATTCCTGGCTTAAGCTGGCGTGGCGTCAACCACCTCTCGGCCTGGCCCTGCAGAGCAGACAGGACCTCTGCCCCAGTGTGGCTTCTGTCCCCCAAACACACCAGCGCAAGCACGGCATGGCATCTTTTTGCCTGCGTACTTGCGTAGCCCCGTGAACGGCTACGGAGCACCGCTGGTTCATAGGACAAACCACAGGAAGAGGCCATGGAGGAAGAAGAAGAGGAGGGGGTGGAGGAGAGAGGTGTGTCACAACCAGTAGTAGCATTTTGGAGGCGTGGCGGTGGAACAACCTCCAACACTACTGCACCTTGTCCTGCATCCTTCCCAGCTGCCAAAAGAGTGACCCAATGGGCCGTGAAAGAAAGGTAACGTCCCTGTCCATGCCTGCTGGACCATGAGTCAGCGGTAATATGCACCTTACCGCTGACCGCCCTGTCCAGCGAGGCCAAGACATTGCCTTCCACATGCCGGTAGAGAGCCGGAATAGCCTTCCGTGAGAAAAAGTGGCGTTTGGGAACCTGCCACTGAGGAACCGCACATTGCACAAACTCACGGAAGGGGGCCGAGTCTACCAACTGAAAAGGCAGCAGTTGAAGCGCTAGCAATTTAGCCAAGCTAGCATTCAACCGCTGGGCATGTGGATGGCTGGGAGTGAACTTCTTTTGACGGTCCAGCAGCTGGGGCAGGGAAATTTGCCTGCTAGAATCGGACGTCGGTGTACTGCTAGCAGAGTGGCCGCAAGTACTTGGCTGTGACACACCTAATTCTACACCTTCATTCCTCTCAGTGCATGTTTCAGAGAGGACTGAAGTTATAGTGGGGTTGGAGATCCCAGCTGATGCGGTGCAAGGAGAGGTCCGCTTTGTTCTTTGGTGTGGGTCTTTGAGGTAGGCTTGCCAACGAGCTGCATGGCAGGTCAACATATGTCTGGTCAGGCATGTGGTACCCAAGCGGCTGATGTTTTGGCCACGCGATATACGCTTGAGACATATGTTGCAAACAGCAGCTGTGCGATCTGATGCACTAGCCTCAAAAAAGGCCCACACCAAGGAACTTTTTGAATGACGGGCAGAGGCAGCGCCCTGCACAGGCGGAGCTCTGCGGTGTGATTCCGTCGGTGTACTGCCCTTACGCTGGCCACCAAAGGGCATCCTGCCTCGTTGGAGATGTGCCTCCTCCTCATCCTCCTCCTCCTCCTCTCTCCTATTAGGCACCCACGTGGAGTCAGTGACCTCATCATCCCCTCCCTCCTCATCACTGGAGCCAATCTGGCAGTATGCTGCAGCTGCTGGAACATGACTGCCAGATTGGTGTCCTTCTTGAGCATCCCCTCTGTCTGCTCTCACGCTACTGCCTTCCTGTAGCTGGGTTTCATCATCAGACCCTTCGAAACGCTGGGCATCCTCCTGGAGCATGTACCCAACACTGTGCTCAAACAGTTCGGGGGACTCCTCAGGAGGAGGACATGGTGGGTCTAGGGAAGGAGTGACTGATGATGAGTCTGACATTGATACCAGGGAAGAGGACGCTTTGGCAGCTGCTTTGCCAGTACCCTGAGCCTGGGTGAGAGAGGATGAGGAGGAGGAGGAGGGCTTGGTCATCCACTCTACCAAGTCTTCGGCATGATGTGGCTCAACATGTCCAGCTGCCGAAAAGAAGGACAAGCGTGTCCCATGGCCATGTGCTGATGACAATGCACCGCGTCCACGACCAGCACTGTTGCCCCCAGACACAGAGCCTGCTTGCCCTCTTTTATTGCCTCCTGACTGTCTGCCTCTCCTTGTTTGCCTTCCAGACATTCTAATAGATGGCCTGCAGGGAGATGGGAAAAAAGCAATAAGGGCTACCTTCAGGTGTCCTTCTCTGTCCCTTTACTTAAGGATTTCTAAATATGGTTGAGGATTATTGCTTTTGCACAGAATAGCACAACGACAATTTCCCTGACTGTCCAAAAAACAAGGATTTCAAAGATGGTTGATGAGGAATGCTTTGACACACTATAGCACAAGGAGAATTCCCCTCACTTTCCTTCTTTGTCCCTAGAAACAAGGACTGGCACAGTGAAAGAAACTGACACTCTCCCTACCTACAGTTTTCTGTCCCTAGAAAAAATGTTTTTTTAAAGCACACTATAGCACAAGGAGAAATCCCCTCACTTTCCTTCTTTGTCCCTAGAAACAAGGACTGGCACAGTGAAAGAAACTGACACTCTCCCTACCTACAGTTTTCTGTCCCTAGAAAAAATGTTTTTTTAAAGCACACTATAGCACAAGGAGAAATCCCCTCACTTTCCTTCTTTGTCCCTAGAAACAAGGACTGGCACAGTGAAAGAAACTGACACTCTCCCTACCTACAGTTTTCTGTCCCTAGAAAAAATGTTTTTTTAAAGCACACTATAGCACAAGGAGAAATCCCCTCACTTTCCTTCTTTGTCCCTAGAAACAAGGACTGGCACAGTGAAAGAAACTGACACTCTCCCTACCTACAGTTTTCTGTCCCTAGAAAAAATGTTTTTTTAAAGCACACTATAGCACAAGGAGAAATCCCCTCACTTTCCTTCTTTGTCCCTAGAAACAAGGACTGGCACAGTGAAAGAAACTGACACTCTCCCTACCTACAGTTTTCTGTCCCTAGAAAAAATGTTTTTTTAAAGCACACTATAGCACAAGGAGAAATCCCCTCACTTTCCTTCTTTGTCCCTAGAAACAAGGACTGGCACAGTGAAAGAAACTGACACTCTCCCTACCTACAGTTTTCTGTCCCTAGAAAAAATGTTTTTTTAAAGCACACTATAGCACAAGGAGAAATCCCCTCACTTTCCTTCTTTGTCCCTAGAAACAAGGACTGGCACAGTGAAAGAAACTGACACTCTCCCTACCTACAGTTTTCTGTCCCTAGAAAAAATGTTTTTTTAAAGCACACTATAGCACAAGGAGAAATCCCCTCACTTTCCTTCTTTGTCCCTAGAAACAAGGACTGGCACAGTGAAAGAAACTGACACTCTCCCTACCTACAGTTTTCTGTCCCTAGAAAAAATGTTTTTTTAAAGCACACTATAGCACAAGGAGAAATCCCCTCACTTTCCTTCTTTGTCCCTAGAAACAAGGACTGGCACAGTGAAAGAAACTGACACTCTCCCTACCTACAGTTTTCTGTCCCTAGAAAAAATGTTTTTTTAAAGCACACTATAGCACAAGGAGAAATCCCCTCACTTTCCTTCTTTGTCCCTAGAAACAAGGACTGGCACAGTGAAAGAAACTGACACTCTCCCTACCTACAGTTTTCTGTCCCTAGAAAAAATGTTTTTTTAAAGCACACTATAGCACAAGGAGAAATCCCCTCACTTTCCTTCTTTGTCCCTAGAAACAAGGACTGGCACAGTGAAAGAAACTGACACTCTCCCTACCTACAGTTTTCTGTCCCTAGAAAAAATGTTTTTTTAAAGCACACTATAGCACAAGGAGAAATCCCCTCACTTTCCTTCTTTGTCCCTAGAAACAAGGACTGGCACAGTAAAACACACTGACACTCTCCCTACCTATCCTTCTCTTTCCCTAAACTAAAGGAATCCAGGTTAAGCAAGAAAGAAATAAATGTCACTGTCCCTGCCTATGCTTGTCTTTCCCTGCTCCGGAACACACTACACTAGGCCGCCGTGCTGGCGGCCTTTTATAGTGTGGGGCGTGTACTAAACACCCTCAGCAATAATTGGCCACAGGCATCCTGCCTGTGGCCAATCATTGCTCTCCTCGCTGCCGGCGCTGTGATTGGCCAAGCATGCGGGGTCACAGTGCATGCTTGGCCAATCACAGCGCCTGGATGACACTGCGATGGCGTAGTGCATTGTGGGCCGTTCGCGTCACTCGAATTTGGCGCGAACGGCCCAAATCGTTCGATCTTCGTCGAACGATCGAACAGCCGATGTTCGAGTCGAACGTATGTTCGACTCGAACACGAAGCTCATCCCTAATCAGCAACAGGTCGCCATGTTCGGACATACATCGTGGAATCCAGTTCACCCTTCCACCATGACATTGACTGCTGCTGCTCTGGTAACAGATACGGGGATCCGGCTAAAGCCAAGGGGTCGATTCGCCCTGTATTCGTGCATGGACGTTGAGGCCCTGGGTGTGATTTGTCCCGGCTGTTCGGGACTGGTGTGCCAACTGAAGCCATTCGGGCGATGTGAGGCCTGTGGGGAGTTTCTGTTCGAAGTGGATCCGGCGGTTGAGAAGCCGAGAACCATCTACCCCGGCCGTGCTGCGGGCAACACCACTCAGAGAGGAGGAATCACTGCTGTGACAGCCATCCATGCGCACACTGCAGCGACCGCGAAGGAGGTCGTGAAAACTCAATGGGAGAAATCCGAGGATGCTGACTCGGTCACCACTGTCTCGCAGCGTCCACCACCGAAGAGAAGGACCGGCATGGTAGCCCCGACCAGCGGTTGTGGTGGCCCCGCTTACGCCCGGCCCGGATGGATCCGTCGACAAGAGTTCCGGATGTCCCGTTTCAAGTAAAGGCCGAGGTAAGCCTGGCAGAGAGATTGGGTGTGTGGGAAGAGGTGAAAACTCAGTCTCCACTACAGGCTACCTGCCGGCGGAGGAGTGCGACATCTCTGACTTGTAGTCGCTCTCGGACACGGGAGACAACGTTGCTATAGACGAACTGTTTGCCAAAAAGGGCTGGGACAAAGTACCTCTCGCTTCATCCCGCAGAACCAGGGATCCACCCATGTCTACAGGGGAAAGTACACCCCGGGTGGAGGCACCAGCGCCTGAAGAGGGGTCCCGTCCCCAGCCTGCCTCTACAACCCCGGTACTATCTGTACCCAAGACTGGGGAAAAGAGACTGCTGTTACGAGCACCAATGCCCAGACCAGATGTGGTCAAGGTCCCTCGCCACCCGGACTCAATAGTTTTACCTGGCGAAGGGGACAAAGCTACCATGCCTCCTTTGGCGAGACTACAATGCCTATTTGGCCAGAAGGTTGCTGCAGAGTACGGATGGGAGTACCCGCACTTGTCTAAGGAGTTGTTCTATGAGGTGGAAGTGTGCCGGGAGCGCTGGTACAATGACTTTGTGTGGACCCACCTTCAGATTCCACACGCCCGTAGGTACCTGGCATGCTCTCCAAAGGCCTCTCAATGTTTTAAAGACTGCAAGGCAGAGTGGATGTTGGGATGGCACATCCATGCAGACAAAGTGTTGATCCGGCGCAAGGAAGGAGAAGATGTGGAGTATCATCTGGAGACCATGGATCAACACTCGAAGCCACTTGCTCTGCCGCATCCCCGCTTTTACCTGTAGGAGAGAAAAGACTCCGTTCTTGTCATGCTGCTGAACTTTCTGGGGCCAGTTGCTTTTGTGCCCAAAGGAATGAAGGACTGTTCCTGTTGTTCTTCACTTTTCTGCAAGAGATCATAGACTCCGGGGTAGATAGGGTCAAAGAGAAGAGGAAAAGTTCCACGAGTGCAGTTACCACGGTGCTGTCACCAGGTGGCAGTGTTGCGCAACGTTAAACACTTTTCACGCACTCACTCTTTGGAGAAAAGGGGATTTCTTCCAGGAGAAGTTTCTTTTCTCTCACACGAATACATGTGTCAGGGTTATATGTGCTAATCCTTTCTTTTCCCTCTGCAGGAGAGCATCCCATCAAGACCACTGAGTATGGGGTGGGTCTTAGTCAGGATGGGTGGGAAAAGTAAAATGTGAATATGTGATTCTAAGTTATGTGAGTGAGCAGTCCACAGACCTTGACTTTTTGATTATATTGTTGATATTAAATACGTTCTATATTTGTATTAACACATTGCTAGAGTATTTATTATGTATATTATGTTTTGCACAGACCCTCCTGAAGAAGCGGTTTTTCTTGCGCGAAACCGGTTGAGGCTTGGCCTGCTCCACTTTGATAGATTGTATACGGCTGTTTTGTCACCGACTCATGCTGTTCTATACTGTGGGGTTTGGTCTTTGTTTTTTTAAATATTATTGTCTTCTTTTGTTTATACACATTAATAAATATTTTTTTATGTAATATTTGTATGTTGTCATATCAGTGCCTGAGAAAGTCCATCAAACCTTTAATCCTGAGTGACTATTAGGGGAAGATGACCCTAGCAACCACTACCCTATGTCCGATGGATTCCCTCCTCAAACATTACTACGGATGAGGGCACAATATATTGTTAGTTTATTTTTTATAATTGAGGCTATACTCAACCCTTCTCTTGATTCAAAGTTATGGTTTAATGCTATTGTTTCTCCCTTCCTTCTTCCCTTTTTATTACAGGGCTCAGACACAATGTTTCAGTTGGGTAGTTTTTTCTAAAGTGTTATTTTTGTACAATTGTTAGTCGGTTTCTGGATTGGATTATGTCAGCCATTGAGGGCATGATTTACTCCAGACACTGGGGACCAGTGTCAAACCACCAGGGGGAGAGTGTAGCGGGTATGTACTTTCCCGGGTGTAATTTGAACTTGGCAGAGACATTAGTGATGTGTAATTCCCTGCAGCCCAGCAGGTGACGCTGTCGCCCTGGGCTGGGGTTGAATCATTGCTGTGTGTCGTGCCTCCTTTTTGTCCTCCCTCGGCAGCGGTATGGTGGGGCGGGAAACCCGCTGTGCTTGCCGGGAGAGGGTATAAAGGGGCCGGCCATCTTTGTCACGGGGTTGAGTCCCAGGCACCTTCAGCCTGCGGGCGGTGGTTCGTGTCGGTTCTCTAGGCGGCCTAGGCCTAGAGGACAGCTGGAGGTCGTGTTCCATCCCAGGCACCTTTGGCCTGGGGTGAGGTACTCGGATGGAGGTCTGGAGCTCAGTGCCCAACACTGAGTTCCGCGAGGGAAGGAGATCCTAGGGAACCCCGGGAGTGGGTACCCGAATCCAGAAGGCATAATAGACCGGGGGGAGCTCCTCACTTGAAGACCTGGTGCAGCATATTGCCAGTGACGGGTGAGCCTCTCATCAGGGACCGCCTGGAAGGAAATTCCCCCCTCGCTCTGAGACCGTAACCCACTTTCAGAAAGGAAAGTAGAGAACACATTGTGTCTGGGCCTACTCGCATCCACACCTCCTTTTCTGTTCTGTTTCTACCAAGGGAGTTCAACTGATTGTGTTCATTCGAGAAGAATAAAGGAGTGTTGAACTTTAATGGTGTGGGGCTCATTTCCTGACAGACATTTTTCAAGGTAACTCTTGGTGGAGGCTCCAGGTGCACAGCACTGACCCGAAGGTAAAGGAACTTTGCTTATACCACACTGACACCTGTGGTGAAGGCCAGGCGTGGTGTCCCCGCTCCCTTCCCCTCTAAGGTACCCCTAGACAAGAGAAAAGACGAGCTGAAGACAAAGAGGGGAGTGAGGAGGGCGCTCCATGACCATGCATCTCTTCTCCATGAGAGTGGAGGGCGGACTTACAGGACACTGTGCAGACACACAGCATGCCTGTATTCAATAGTCTGTTCAGCCTAAAGCAAGAGGCAGGCTGTGCTTGAGCGGGGGGGGGGGGGGGTGTTCAAGAGGCATGCTGTGCTTGAGTGGGGGTCGTGTTCAAGAGGCAGGCTGTGCTTGAGTGGGGGGCTTTTTCAAGAGGCAGGCTGTGCTTGAGGAGGGTGTGCATCAGAGCCAGGTTGTAAATGGTCAGGGGATGTGGTGGCTGAACAAACTACTCAATCCAGGCATACTGTCATGTGACCATGCATCTCTTCTTCCTGAGAGTGAGGAAGGGGCAGGGTTACTGGACGCTGTGCAGACACACAGCATGCCTGTATTCCGTAGTCTGTTCATCCTTAGGCAAGATGCAGGCTGTGCTTAATCAGGGGGGCATGTTCAAAAGGCAAGCTGTGCTTAAGTGGGGGGCGTGTTCGAGACGCAGGCTGTGCTTGAGGAGGGTGTGTATGCCAGAGCCATGCTGTGATTGGTCAGGGGGTGTGGTGGTTGAACAAATGACCCAATCCAGGCATACTGTTTGTCTACACAGTGTCCTGTACCTCTGAATGACCTGCCAAAAAATGCAAACTGACCACACTAACACAGATTTCCTCCTGTGCTTTGTGTGCCCAGTTTAGAACAAAGAATAAAGGTGACTGGACAGTGTCAGGATCAACCAGGCCCTTAAGATAGAAAAAGTATATGAAAATGATAGAGACTAGATTTACAGATTGTATAAAATACATCTGTGAACACACACATAGGAAAATTATATATATTTAGGGTAATACACTTGAATGAATGCTGGATGCTCGAAACTTACCAGCAAGTAAAAATGTTTGCAGTTATGCTGAGGTACCTGCTATCCAGATGTGATAACTTTTGACCTTTAAGTATGTTACCCAAAAATAAAACTTTTTTAAAATACAACAGGGAGGGGTTAGAATCCCTGTCGGATTTGAATGCCATCTGTGTCCCATTAGGAGATCCCTGAGGAAGGGGGAAGGGAAATGAAACTCATCACAATGAGGGGAAATTTCTTCATAGAAGATGGATATTTCTCTTAAATATGTCAAGTTTAGGATAATCAAATACAACCAAAGCATTTCAGGTCAAGATTCAGGTCTCCACCCTCTTCAGGGCTTGAACAACATTTTGTAATAAAATCAGGATGGCGTTCAGCATAGAATTGGGCCAGATTTACCAGCGTACCCTGAGGGCAGCTCACTGGATCTAGAGCAGGGGTCTCAAACTGGCGGCCCTCCAGCTGTTGCGAAACTACAAGTCCCAGCATGCCTCTGCCTGTGGGAGTCATGCTTGTAACTATCAGCCTTGCAATGCCTCATGGGACTTGTAGTTTCGCAACAGCTGGAGGGCCGCCAGTTTGAGACCCCTGATCTAGAGAGTTGTCATCATAACAGGTGTCCCCATTGGAAGATCCTGCCCAAGTTACAACTATGAGGCCCCTTTCACACTGAGGCGCTTTGCAGGCGCTATTGCGCTAAAAATAGCGCCTGCAATGCGCCCCAAAAAAGCTGCTCAATTGTATCCAGTGTGAAAGCCCGAGGGCTTTCACACTGGAGCGTTGCGCTTGCAGGAGGGTAAAAAAACTTCTGCAAACCGTATCTTTGAGGGGCAATAGGAGCAGTAAAAAATACCGCTCCTATAGCGCCCCTGCCCATTGAAATCAATGGGGTAGCGCCTCCAAAACGCCCGCAAAATGCCGCAAAGAGGCGTTATTGCGGGTGCTTTTAACCCATTTTCAGCCGCTAGCGGGGGTTAAAATCCCCCCGCTAGCGCCCGCAAATCGCGGGAAAAAATACAGTATAGCGGCGCTAAAAATAGCGCCGCTATACCGCCAGCGCATCCAGCGCCTCAGTGTGAAAGTAGCCTGACATTTTGGATTTCTCATCACTCCCTACACTGGAAACAATCCTCACAGGATAAAAAGAGAAGGTGAATCACCCCAGTGGGGACACAGCAATAGAAATATGATGGATTCCAAGCCCTTCTCTACTCCATCCAAAGCATAACAAATGTGGCTTTAAATTACATTTTAATAAAACAATGACTGGCTATACCAGCAATCTGGTAAGTGCGTCAAATGTCTAAATTGGTGAATCATTGACAAGAAGGAGAAAGCATTCCCAAAGTGGTGCCTTTGTTCTCCTAAATGTTCCGGTATCTGATGAATCTGATATGACATGTCTTCTGAACACCTTGCAAAGTACATGTTTTACCAAACCATTATATGGACTTATACTGTATAATGCAATACAACGGGGCTTTGATTCTGGTGCTTAATGTAGCAATTTTCACATTCTAGGTCCTGGGGTGCTAAAGGATCAATGTCAAGGTACTTCTTGATAAGAACTCCTCTCTTCCAATATTGTCTTAATCATGTTCTAAATTCCTGAGTTTTATCTGTCAAAGTGCAAATATTCTTTAAAAAAAATGGTGCATTATTGTAAGGACATTTGTGAAGTATTACTAAAAGATTAATAAGCACTTACCAGATGCTACCAAAGCTGAGAGCACACAGAGAGTTTGGAGAAGTGATGTCATTATGAAAGGTTGTTGTAATTCTAGGTTGGTGCCCGGGAAGAACTGACCGAGTGTGCTGGAGAACAGCTTTTTTATTTGACTTTTGAGTGGGGGAGTGGTCCTTTTCAAACAGATTATACTGTAATAATTAAGTTTCTGGATTCGATTCCTCTAAACGCCAAGTCTGCAGGGTAAACGAAACTTTAGGAAATCTTCCTCTAATCTCATATTTCAATTTGTAATCCTAGAGCAGGACCATTTTCTAAGTTGACTAATACTCTTCATTATGTCGGATTGAAAAAAATAGATCCTCAATTCCTCATATGCAAAAAAAACACATTTACTGATACCTGTATGGGTTAGCGTCAGCAAGAATAATTCACATCACCTAAGAGCACTGAAGACAATTTACCATTAACTATATTGAAACAAACAGTGTATCTATTGCAGTTTATTAGTCCTAAACCACATCCGCCCCGGAAGGATTTCCCCCCTTCCTGACCAGAGCACTTTTTGCGACACTGCGTCGCTTTAACCACTTAAGCCCCGGACCATTTGGTAGCTAAAGGACCAGAGGTGAATTCAGAATTTTGCACTGCGCTGCTTTAACTGTAAATTGTGCGGACATGCAATGTTGTACCCAAACAAAATTTGCATCCTTTTCTTCCCACAAATAGAGCTTTCTTTTAATGGTATTTGATTGCCTCTGCGATTTTTATTTTTTGCGATATAAACGGAAAAAGACCGAAAATTTTGAAAAAAAATGATATTTTCTACTTTTTGTTATAAGAAAAATCGAATAAACTCAATTGTAGTCATACATTTAGGCCAAAATGTATTCAGCCACATGTCTTTAGTAAAAAAAAGTCAATAAGTGTATATTTATCGGTTTGCGCAAAAGTTATAGCGTTTACAAACTAGGGTACATTTTCTGGAATTTACACAGAATTTATGACTGCCTATCTCATTTCTTGAGGTGCTAAAATGGCAGGGCAGTATAAAACCCCCCCAAATGACCCCATTTTGGAAAGTAGACACCCCAAGGAAATTGCTGAGAGGCATGTTGAGCCCATTGAATATTTTTATTTTTTTGTCCCAAGTGATTGAATAATGACAAAAAAAAATAAAAAAATACAAAAAGTTGTCACTAAATGATATATTGCTCACACATGCCATGGTTATATGTGGAATTGCACCCCAAAATACATTCTGCTGCTTCTCCTGAGTACGGGGATACCACATGTGTGGGACTTTTTAGGAGCCTAGCCACGTACGGGACCCCGGAAACCAAGCACCGCCATCAGGATTTCTAAGGGTGTAAATTTTTGATTTCACTCCTCACTACCTATCACAGTTTTGAAGGCCATAAAATGCCAAAATAGCACAAAACCCCCCCAAATGACCCCATTTTAGAAAGTAGACACCCCAAGGAAATTGCTGAGAGGCCTGTTGAGCCCATTGAATATTTTTTTTTTCGTCCCAAGTGATTGAATAATGACAAAAAAAAAAAATACAAAAAGTTGTCACTAAATGATATATTGCTCACACATGCCATGGTTATATGTGGAATTGCACACCAAAAGACATTCTGCTGCTTCTCCTGAGTACGGGGATACCACATGTGTGGGACTTTTTAGGAGCCTAGCCACGTACGGGACCCCGGAAACCAAGCACCGCCTTCAGGATTTCTAAGGGTGTAAATTTTTGATTTCACTCCTCACTGCCTATCACAGTTTCGAAGGCCATAAAATGCCAAAATAGCACAAAACCCCCCCAAATGACCCCATTTTAGAAAGTAGACACCCCAAGGAAATTGCTGAGAGGCCTGTTGAGCCCATTGAATATTTTTTTTTTGTCCCAAGTGATTGAATAATGACAAAAAAAAATAAAAATTACAAAAAGTTGTCACTAAATGATATATTGCTCACACATGCCATGGTTATATGTGGAATTGCACCCCAAAATACATTTTGCTGCTTCTCCTGAGTACGGGGATACCACATGTGTGGGACTTTTTAGGAGCCTAGCCGCGTATGGGACCCCGAAAACCAATCACCGCCTTCAGGATTTCTAGGCACAAATTTTTGATTTCACTCCTCACTACCTATCACAGTTTCGAAGGCCATAAAATGCCAAAATAGCACAAAACCCCCCCAAATGACCCCATTTTGGAAAGTAGACACCCCAAGCTGTTTGCTGAGAGGCATGGTGAGGTTTTTTCCAGCTTTCATTTGTTTTTGAAAATGAAGAAAGACATTTTTTTTTTCTTTTTTTTTTTCAATTTTCAAAACTTTGTGACAAAAAGCGAGATCTGCAAAATACTCACAATACCTCTCAGCAAATAGCTTGGGGTGTCTACTTTCCAAAATTGGGTCATTTTGGGGGGGGTTTTGTGCCATCTGGGCATTCCATGGCCTCCGAAACTGTGATAGGCAGTGAGAAGTGAAATCAAAAATTTACACCCTTAGAAAGCCTGAAGGCGGTGATTGGTTTTTGGGGTCCCGTACGCGGCTAGGCTACCAAAAAGTCTCACACATGTGGTATCCCCGTACTCAGGAGAAGCAACAGAATGTATTTTGGGGTGTAATTCCACATATGCCCATGGCATGTTTGAGCAATATATCATTTAGTGACAACTTTGTGCAAAAAAAAAAAGAAAAATTGTCTTTTTTCCGCAACTTGTGTCAACATATAAAATATTCCATGGACTCGACATGCCTCTCAGTATACAGCTTGGGGTGTCTACTTTCCAAAATGGGGTCATTTGGGGGGGTTTTGAACTGTTCTGGCATTTTATACACAACATTAGGAAGCTTACATCCACTCTTCTAACCACTTGAAGACAAAGCCCTTTCTGACACTTTTTGTTTACATGAAAACATATTTTTTTTTGCAGGAAAATTATGTTGAACCCCCAAACATTATATATATTTTTAAAGCAAAGGCCCTACAGAATAAAATGGTGGGTGTTGCATTTTTTTTTCTACACAGTATTTGCGCAGCGATTTTTCAAACGCATTTTTTGGGGAAAAAATACACTTTTTTTAATTTTAATGCACTAAAACACACTATATTGCCCAAATGTTTGATGAAATAAAAAAGATGATCTTAGGCCGAGTACATAGATACCAAACACGACATGCTTTAAAATTTCGCACAAACGCGCATTGGCGACAAACTACATACATTTTTAAAAGCCTTTAAAAGCCTTTACAGGTTACCCCGTTAGATTTACAGAGGAGGTCTACTGCTAAAATTACTGCCCTCGATCTGACCTTCGCGGTGATATCTCACATGCATGGTGCAATTGCTGTTTACATTTGACGCCAGACCGACGCTTGCGTTCGCCATTGGGCAAGAGCAGGGCAGGACAGGGGTGTTTTTTTTTTTTATTATTAATTTTGCTTTTTTATTTTATTTTTTAATTGTTCCTTCCATATTTTTTTTTTTTTATCATTTTTATTGTTATCTCAGGGAATGTAAATATCCCCTATGATAGTAATAGGTAGTGACAGGTACTCTTTTTTTGAAAAAACTGGGGTCTAGACCCTAGATCTTTCCTCTGCCCTCAAAGCATCTGACCACACCAAGATCGGTGTGATAAAATGCTTTTCCAATTACCCAATGGCGCTTTTTATATCCGGGGGGGGGACATTCCCTCCCACTGCTTGTAAAAGCAGTCCAGAGGCTAATTAGCCACTAGGATTGCTTTTACATTAAAGCCGGCCGCTGGCTGAAGAGAATGATACCAAGATGATACATAAACCCGCAGGCATCATTCTGGTATAAACATTCAAAGTCCAGCAACATACCAGTACGTTGCTGGTCCTTGTTGGACATGTATTGTAATCTTTTTTTTCATGCAGCCTGTTGGCTGAACGAAAAAAGAGATTGATCGGTGGGTATGCCCACCATTAGAATACCGCCCTTCATCCACCCACTTCTAATGATGGGCATACATGCACCATTTATATATGCCGAAGCATGGGGGCATCCTCCCGCAAAAAAGTTATGCCGCACACACATGGTCGGACTTTTCCACGGGCAAGCCTCCGTCGGAATTTCGACCGTATGTACGCGGCATTAGGAGCAAAATCGCTCCTCCGCCCCTGCTGCCCCAATGCTTCGGCATATTTGCTTTTTTTTTTTTAACTGTGGTGGTGAAATCACCTCCTACAGCACTGGAGTCGCAGGGATCAGGCCTGTCTCTGCGAACGCTGCAGTTATGTGTGTTGTGTTTTGTAAGTGACAGTGATCGATCGATACTGCATTTGGGTGGCCTGGGCTGGACGGAGGGGCAAAACGCAGGTGCTAGCAGGTATCTGGGCTGATCCCGCTAACACTGCGTTTTTGGGAACCCTAAACTGCTGGGGACGCTAGTATAGATCTGATCAGATCAGATATTGATCTGTTCAGATACTATACCACTAAGGGAGGTGTATGCTTCATGCGTGGGTGTTAGCGTTACTGGCACTAACCTGACGCTGCCTGAGGTGTGACGCAGACCCTCTCTGACGCTAAAACCTAATTGATATCACCCGCCGGGCGATCAGGGGGTTAAACCTTTATTGGGTTATATACGGCGGGTGCCCTGACACTATAAAAAGCAAACTAACTAACCAGCGTCACCCGTAACACTTATATGATGATTACTGGTGAAAGGGTTAACTAGGGGCAATTAGGGGGTTAAAACCTTTATTAGATATTTTATGGGGGTACCCGACGCTATAAAAACCTGCGACGAACCTAAAAAAAATTACTGGCTACCGATCTGCATCACCGACGCTAAGACATCGATCAGAAAAATGGTCGCTTAGTGACAGTGGTGATAGGGGGTGAAAGGGTTACCTGTGGGGCGATCAAGGGGGTTAAACCTTTATTAGATAATTTATGGGGGTACCCGACGCTATAAAAACCTGCGGCGAACCTAAAAAAAAAATCCTGGCTACCGATCTGCATCACCGACGCTAAGACATCGATCAGAAAAATGATCGCTTAGCGACAGTGGTGATAGGGGGTGAAAGGGTTACCTGGGGGGCGATCAAGGGGGTTAAACCTTTATTTGATAATTTATGGGGGGTACCCGACACTATAAAAACCTGCGGCGAACCTAAAAAAAATTACTGGGTACCGATCTGCATCACCGACGCCAAGACAGCGATCAGAAAAATGATCGCTTAGTGACAGTGGTGATAGGGGGTGAAAGGGTTACCTGGGGGGCGATCAAGGGGGTTAAACCTTTATTAGATAATTTATGGGGGTACCCGACGCTATAAAAACCTGCGGCGAACCTAAAAAAAAAATACTGGCTACCGATCTGCATCACCGACGCTAAGACATCGATCAGAAAAATGATCGCTTAGCGACAGTGGTGATAGGGGGTGAAAGGGTTACCTGGGGGCGATTAAGGGGGTTAAACCTTTATTAGATAATTTATGGGGGTACCTGACGCTATAAAAACCTGCGGCGAACCTAAAAAAAATTACTGGGTACCGATCTGCATCACCGACGCCAAGACAGCGATCAAAAAAATGATCGCCAAGCGACGGCGGTGCTAGGGGGTGAAAGGGTTATCTGGGGGGTGATCAAGGGGTTAAACCTTTATTAGGGGGGGTTAGGGGGCTACACTGGACCTAAAACTAAATGTAGTGACACTTTTACAGTCACAAATGTCACTGATTGCAGTGATCACTAAATAAATGGTCACTGCAATCAGTGACACTGTGACTGGGGGCTGGGGGGTGATCTGGGGGGGGCTGGGGGGTGATCTGGGGGGGCCTGGGGGGCGATTTATGTGCCTATGTGTGCTGGTGTTAGTGTAGTGTTAGTGCACTGACCTGTGTGTCTTTTCTTGTACGACGCTCGGTATATGTGAGCGCCGCACAGGAGATGACATCACTTCCTCCTGCTTTCTCTGTCTGTGTAAACATTACACAGACAGAGGGGGCATTTCTATTCGCCGGGAGCGATCGCGGGGGGTGGCCGGAATCGAACAGCCCCCCCCATCTCGGAACGCTCCCAGACGAATTCCGACCGCTCATTGTACAGAAGGGGGGTCCGATTGGACCCCCCAACTGTACAAAGGCAATCACGTACACTCTACGTGATTGTGCCTGTCGATGCCATTGTGCCGACGTATATATACAGTGAGCGGTCGTTAAGTGGTTAACTGACAATTGCGCGGTCGTGCGACGTTGCACCCAAACAAAATTGACGTTCTCTTTTTTCCCACAAATGAAGCTTTCTTTGGTGGTATTTGATCACCTCTGCGGTTTTTATTTTTTGCGCTATAAAACAATAAAATTAATATTTCCCAAAAATATACTGTATTTATCGGCATATAACACGCACTTTTTTCCCCTTAAAATCAGGGGGAAATCGTGGGTGCGTGTTATACGCCGATCCCCGCTGTCTCTGAGGGCAAGAGCGCCGCCGACATAGACCGAGCCGAGCCGAGTGTACTGTGTACTCAGCTAGGCTCGGCTCCGCTCGCAGTCATGCCCAGTCCCGCCTCCTAGCCTTTACGTCCCGCCATTGGACCGGTGTTGTGTCCATCATAGGAGCTGGGCCAAGGGGCGGGACTGCGAGATGAGCCGAGAGGAGCTGAATACACAGGACATCCGGCTCTGTGTATCTCGGCGGCGCTAAATTCAAAAAGTGCAAGACTACAGATAGACGCTGTGCAAGGCTGTAGATGGACACTGATAAGGCTGCAGATGGACACTGATAAGGCTGCAGATGGACACTGATAAGGCTGCAGATGGACACTGAACAGGCTGCATATGGACACTGATAAGGCTGCAGATGGACACTGATAAGGCTGCAGATGGACACTGATAAGGCTGCAGATGGACACTGAACAGGCTGCATATGGACACTGATAAGGCTGCAGATGGACACTGATAAGGCTGCAGATGGACACTGATAAGGCTGCAGATGGACACTGATAAGGCTGCAGATGGACACTGATAAGGCTGCAGATGGACACTGGGCAATGCTGCAGATGTACCCTGTGCAAGGCTGCAGATGTACCAGTGGCGGCCCGTCCATAGGGGGCGCTCGGGCGCCGCCCCCCCTCCTGTGGTCACCAAAAAAAAAAATGTAAAAAAAAAAACAAAAAAAAACGATCCCTTTAAGAGTTTTTTTTTTTTTTTATGTGTTTTTTTCACACATGGCGGCGCGACCATAGTGGGCGCAGAAGCGCTGCTACCGCTCGCTTCTGCGCCCAGCCGTCACTCACAACAATACATAGGTTCATGCCAGTGGCGGCTGGTGAAGTTTTAGGATGGGGGGCGCAAGACCCCGCCCCTCCACGGTTGGCCCCTCCCACTTCTCATAAGCCACACCCCTTATAGAATCCACCCACTCCGTCCCCTGTATTCCACTCATAGTGTCAGCATTATACACCAGGCTCTGCACATCATATACCAGGCTGCACATTATACACAGGGCTCTGCACATCATATACCAGGCTTTACATTATACACAGGGCTCTGCACATCATATACCAGGCTGTACATTATACACCGGGCTCTGCACATCATATACCAGGCTGCACATTATACACAGGGCTCTGCACATCATTAAGGATGAGTTCTGGCACGTTCGCATACTCCACGTGCAGAGCCCGCCAGGAAGTCGGCACAGCGCTGCGCTAATCACAGGCAGGGAGATATTTCCCGATCTCTGCAGCTGAGCATCGGGACAATGTCTCCCTGCCTGTGATTAGCGCAGCGCAGCGCCGTGCCGACTTCCTGGTGGGCTCTGCACGTGGAGTATGCAAACACGCCAGAGCTCATCCCTACACATCATATACCAGGCTGCACATTATACACAGAGCTCTGCGCATCATATACCAGGCTGCACAATATACACCGACGAAGCTTCAATTTGTTTTAAAACCTAGACGATATCTGGAGATCACAAACTAGGAAATGGTTTAAACTTGTGTAGCGGGGTGTTTCCCTTTAATGCAGAGAGACAAGAAGTTCTAGGGGAGAGGTGAGTCAGGAGGAAGTAGAGAAAGGACATTACTGGAAGTGAAAGCAGAGGAGAGAGAGAGACTACATCTCCCAGTACATCTTGCAGCTCCCAGGGTACATTGCTCCGGAACAGAGACTGCTGGGGCAGACTTTATAAAGGGGAGGTGGAGTTTGTTCGGTCTTTTTGGACACCCCTCTCCTAGCAAGAGGATCTCTGTGCTGAACTGCTGTGTGCACAAGGCCTGAAGCCTGGGCCTTGTGCTCCTTTCCAAAGAGCCCCTCTGCCAGCCTAGCAGAGCCTTAGAGACATCTTCTCCTCCTTGCTGCAGTACACCAGAAGGATTGAAGACTTGGATGTCGGTGGATTCCTGTTCCTAGACGAATCGATGGAGGAAACGGACTTGGACTTGTCCGGGTGGTGAGAGCTGTTTAAAGACAGATACTTTTATCTTTACTATTCGTTGGGATTACAAAGTTGTTCTTCAAGTGCACCACCGAAAGATTTCTAGCGAATATTGTTTCACTGAACTTCCATTTAGATCAGTCAGGCCTGACTGCATAGGTAGACATTGCTGGGTGTTAGTCTACCCATGAGGGGAAGTAGCTGTAAAAGGGCAGCGCTAGAGTTGCATAGCAATATTTTATTATTCTGATTACTCTGTTTATCTTTATTACTGTTTATTGCAGGGATCTGCAACTTGTTATACTGTTGTTTATTACTTGCCCATTAGCCTCAGTAAAATATCTGGGTCAAGTACATTGGTGTCAGTTTCACTTACTTTAATAGAAGTTTTAAAGTATATCACTGTGCGTGTGTTTGCCATAGGACTGCGTCACCTAGAGTTGCGGTCACGCGGTCCTATCTCCCCTTACTAGCTGTGCCAGTAGGGGGTTGAGCAGATTGCCGGGGGTTGGCGGAGCTGTCTTCAGGGCCCAACTAAATCTGCGGCCTTCTTAGTTGGAGGTATCGCTACACGTGGGGGTTCTCGTCCGGGATCCTGATACAGCAAGCGAACACGCCAAAAGACCGGCATGGACCCGCTAGAAGTAGGACAGTGGTACACAATGGCTGGCGCAGATCCGGCCGCGGCGGCAGTTATTGAACTCCCGGGGATCTGGCAAAGAGATGCGATAAAGCAGTTAATGACATCCCTATCACCATGCCAGAAATCATGGGTGATGGATGTGAGACCACATGCTTCGTGTACATACGCATTAATAGAGTGGAAAGACGAAATTCCAGAGCATTTTAAAAGCCAGAGCATACAAGCTATGGATGGGCAAACCTACCATCTGACACATGCGCTGCCACATAAGGGAGATCGGTTCCAAATAAGAAAGTCATCATCTCCACAGATACCTCCCCCACCATCCCCTAAGGCACAAGAGCAGGATGATACAGAGAGTCCCAGATCATCACCGGCCACCCTCAGCACAGAACTATGCGCTGTACTGGGAGAGATTGTGGCCCAGTGCAAGAAGAATCCCACAGATTACCCAATGTCGGGGTACAGAAAGCTCCGGATATTCTCAGGGAGAAAACCTGTGCCCTCAGGGGAAGAAGGATTTGAGGAGTGGCTAGATGGCACCACTCAGGCCTTAGAGGAATGGGAAGTTCCAGAACGCAGCAAGAAACAGCGAATTGCTGAAAGTTTGAAGGGGCCTGCTCTGGATGCCATACGCAACCTGAAGATGAGCAGGAAAGACTGTACTGCACAGGACTACTTGGACATCTTGCAGAATGTGTTCGGTGGGACAGAAAAAGTTACCGAGCTCACCTATCAGCTGGAGCACTGCTACCAGAAAACAGGAGAGAAACTGTCAGAATATATGGGACGTCTAGACAAGATCCTACATAGAATTATTCTGAAGAAGGGGATCGACCCAGGGAAGGTAGACGAGGCCCGGGCTCAGCAGGTATTGAGGGGAGCTCAGCCCCTGGATCCTATTGCATTGGCGCTGCGCACCCGACAGGACGGGAAGAACCTGGAATACCCCGACCTCATTCGAATGGTCAGAGAGGAAGAGGCCATGTGGGAGGAGAAAAAGAGGGAACAGCCAGTTGAGCCAACCAAACCTCTGGTGGTGATGGTCAGCCCGGCCATGACCCCCGAAAGAGATGCAGAAGTGGACACCCTGAAATCGCAGATGTCCCAAGTGTTGGAGATACTGACCTCTTTGATGGAGAAAGATCAAAGGAAACCAGAAAAGAAAAGTCCAAGAAAGGAGTTGTTCCCGAATACCTCAGCGCCCGCTTCTCTACAGGATCATGAAGAAGAGGTGATTTGTTACAACTGCGGAGGGATTGGTCATTTTGCAAACATATGTTCCAGTCTCAGGAAGAAAAAGATAAATAACCGCCAGCCGGCGGAAAACTTCAGAGGGCCCCCGGTGAAGGAGTCAACCGGGTGCCCATCATTTTCAGTGAGCTCCAAACTGAATGAAAAACAGAAGAAGAGAGAAAATAGAACCCCTTTAGAGGAAACACAACATTCTCCAACAGAGATACACAGCAGAGAAAGGGGGCAAGACCCCTCAGAAGAGACACAGCACTCCCCAGAGGGGGTGCACACCTAAGAAAAATAACAGTATCCCTCAGCGGGTTCCTACACCCATAAAAAGGAGGGAAGTCAATGCATACCAGGCTCAAGAAAGGTTCAAGTCCAAAGGGAATAGGACAAGAGAGAGTCCAAAAGGAAAAGGTCTGAAGAAGGCGACCCCTGCCGGGCCATATCCGGAGAAGCTGGTGGGCCCATCTCCTATAATGCCCATTCAAGTGGAGGGAGTCTACACCAGGGCCCTCTTGGATACCGGGGCACAAGTGACCCTACTATACCGGGACTTCTACGATAGGCACTTGAGTCATCTGCCTATCCAGAAGATAGAAGAGCTGGAAATATGGGGAATTGGAACCCAGAGTTTCCCTTACGACGGCTATCTTCCCATCAAGATGACCTTTGACCCATCCGTGGCTGGGAAGTCCGAAGTGTTTGACACCCTGGCAGTCGTGTGCCCTAGGCCGCCTGGAGCCAACAAGAATTCCCTTATAATAGGGACGAACACGGACCTGGTCCGAAGACTCCTGACCCCTCTAGTAAAAGAAGAGGGGCGAACAGCCACCAAGATCCATCCCATGCTGAAGACGGCCTACCAACGGCTGGTCCAAGAGCAGGAGACCCCTGGAGAAGGGATAGGGAAGGTGTGGAGACTTGGAATAGAAGGGGTAGTATTGCAGCCCGGCGAAGTAACCTGTCTCAGAGCCACTGTGAAGCTTACTTGGGAGCAGCCTGGTCCCTTTGTCGTGCTGGAGTCAGACCCAAGGGGTGAGTCCTCAGGTCTGGAAGTGATACCGGAAGTGATTCCGCTGAAGGTCCTGAAGAAGGCCCATTGTAGAGTTCCAGTGAGTGTTAGGAACACTACCAGAGACCCCATGGAAATCTCAGCCAGAATGCTGCTAGGCCAGGTGAGCCCTGCGGCCCCTGTTACCCTGTCAGAAGTGAAGAGGACAGGTGAAGGAGGAGATGCTTGGGAGAAGCTGTCCATGGAAAACCCGAATCTGCCAGGAGCTTGGAAGGAGAGAGCCAAGGCCCAGTTGAATAGATGGGAGAAGATCTTCTCTAAGGATGAGTTCGATGTGGGGTGTGCAAGGAGTGCCACCCATCGGATCCGCCTCCAGGAAGACAAGCCCTTCCGAGAGAGGGTCAGGCGGGTCCCCCTAGCAGATCTGGAGGATCTAAGGGAACAACTTGCAGAACTCAAGAGGACTGGTGTGATACGGGAGTCCAGAAGCCCCTATGCCTCTCCCATCGTGGTGGTCAGAAAGAAGAATGGATCATTGAGGCTCTGTATCGACTACAGGACTCTCAACAGGAGAACCATACCTGACCAATACACCACTCCGAGGATAGAGGATGCCCTACAGAGCTTGTCTGGAGCTAAATGGTTCAGCGTTATGGATCTCAAGAGCGGGTACTATCAGATTCCTATGCACCCAGAAGACAGGGAGAAGACAGCCTTCCTAACCCCAGTAGGGTTCTTTGAATTCAACCGGATGCCCCAAGGTCTGTCTGGAGCCCCAGCGACTTTCCAACGTCTCATGGAGAAGACTGTAGGAGACATGAACCTTATTGAAGTCCTTGTATACCTGGACGATGTCATTGTCTTTGGGAGAACCTTGGAAGAACACGAAAGGAGGCTGGAAAAAGTGTTGAGAAGACTCAGTGAGGAAGGACTCAAGCTTTCGCCTGAGAAGTGTCGGTTCTATCAGTCTTCTGTGAACTATCTGGGGCACATAGTGTCTGAAGAAGGGGTGGCCACAGACCCTGAGAAATTGGAGGCAGTTACCTCCTGGCCACGACCCACCACAGTAACCGAACTCAGATCCTTCTTGGGGTTCTGCTCCTATTACAGGAGGTTTGTGGAAGGATTCGCCCGAATTGCCAGGCCATTGAATGAACTACTCAAGACCGAGGGGGAAGAGGACGACTCAGGGCCCAGGAAGCCGGGAGAGTCAGTCAGAGATCAGTGGAACCAGAAGTGTGAAGAGGCCTTCCAGGCATTAAAGGAGAGCCTAACCACTGCCCCAGTCTTGGCCTATGCAGACCCAACCAAGCCCTATGAACTACATGTAGATGCTAGTCATGACGGTCTGGGAGGAGTACTTTATCAAGAACACGAAGGGCAACAACGGCCTGTTGCCTATGTGAGCCGGAGCCTGACCCCCCTGAGAAGAACTACCCCACTCACAAGCTGGAGTTCCTGGCCCTTAAGTGGGCGGTAGTAGACAAGCTTAAAGACTACCTGTATGGGGCGGAGTTCACTGTGAAGACCGATAACAACCCCCTTACCTACCTTTTCACCACGGCCAAGCTGGACGCCACTGGACACAGGTGGCTGGCCGCACTTTCTGGATTCAACTTCAGCCTAAAGTATAGGCCAGGGACTGGGAATCGAGATGCAGACGCTCTGTCCAGGAGATCTCATTCTCTCACCAGTGACGTAGAAGATTGGACCCAAGTGGCACCGGACGGGGTGCGGGCCCTTTGTCAAGGAGCTGAATTCCAAGCCAGAGGAGGCTCCAGAGCAGAGGAAATAGGAGTTACCATGGTGGGAGTCCCCAAACACTACTGTGGAGTAGCTCAACTGGGAGAGGACAACCTGCCAAGACTGTCCAAGAAGGAGTTGAGGTGTGACCAATTGGAAGACCCCATGGGGAGATTGGTCCTGGAGGCCCTGGAGAATCAGGATCCAAACAGACTCATGCGTCAACCTTCAAAAGAAGCTCGCCTGCTGAGGAAAGAGTGGGACAGGTTGCAGTTACATCAGGGAGTGGTCTACCGAAGGGGCCCCTCTGATGACTCAGAAGATAAGTGGCAACTGTTCCTCCCAGAGAAATATCGAGAGACTGTTCTGATTGCCCTGCATGACAACCATGGCCACCTAGGGGCTGAAAGGACCTTTCAACTTGTCAGAAGTCGGTTCTATTGGCCCTGCATGAGGGCAGAGATAGAAGAGTACTGCCACTCATGTGCACGGTGCGTCCAGAGGAAGACTTTACCCCATCAAGCTGCCCCAATGGGCCATCTACAGAGTCATGGCCCAATGGATCTGGTATGCATTGATTTTCTCTGCCTCGAACCCGACCTGAGTGGACTAGGAAATGTTCTGGTGATAACCGACCATTTCACCAGGTATGCCCAGGCTTTCCCCACCAAAGACCAGAAGGCCTCCACCGTAGCTAAGGTACTTATGGAGAAGTACTTTGTCCATTATGGGCTGCTACAGCGACTCCATTCAGATCAAGGGAGGGACTTTGAGAGTAAACTGATCCGGAAGCTCCTGGATTCTTTGGGAATTAAGAAGACTCGAACTACACCTTACCATCCACAGGGAGATGCTCAGCCGGAAAGGTTTAACCGAACCTTGCTCAACATGTTGGGGACTCTGGAAAGCGAGAAAAAGCAACATTGGAGCCAACACATAGCAGCCATAGTACATGCTTACAACTGCACCATCAGTGATGCTACAGGCTACTCCCCATATCGACTCATGTTTGGGAGAGAAGCGAGACTACCGGTGGACTTGGCCTTTGGCACCTCTCTGGACCATTCCTCAGCCACATCCCACAAAGGATATGTGGACAGGCTCAGACACAGCCTGAAAGTAGCCTATGAACATGCTCAAGCGGCCTCAGATCAAAGGGGAGCTCGAAATAAAAGAAACTTCGACTTGAAGGTTCGGGTACAAGACCTACAGCCCGGGGATCGAGTACTGTTACGCAATCTGGGGGTCCCTGGAAAGCACAAACTTGCAGAAAGATGGAGATCTGAACCCTATGTCATCTGCAGGAAGTTGCCAGGCCTACCTGTCTATACGTTGAAGCCAGAAGGAAAGGTAGGCCCACTGAAGACGTGGCATCGAAACCACCTTCTCCCACTTGCTGAGGCAGTTAGAATACCTCCCGTGGGAGACTCCCTTGAACCGGCCTCTATCCTGGATACTCCTAGGCCGAACACTCGGTCGCAGACCTCCCGAGCTGAAGATGGAGAGGCCTCTCAACTTAGTGGAAGTGAGGAGGGAGAACTTGATTGGCTGTGGCCTTCCCCAACTCCAGGAACTTCTACCATAGATCTTCCAACCACTAAAGACACCACAGATGAAACACTGAACCCAGAAGCCACAGAGTTCATCCCTTCTAGTCCTTCAGCAGAATACTGGGAAGATGCCCATGATGGTTGTTCAGAGGAAGAGGAGCCTGTGGCGCCAGAGCCAGAAATCCCAAGAGAGCAAAGGGCTCGAAGAGTCATCCGGCCTCCTAAGAAGCTGACCTACCCACAAATGGGGAACAGCTCAGAAGACTCTGAAGTTACTGCTAGGAGGAATGCTGAGAATCCGGATCCCTCCACGGTCCATTTGGTGGAGGGCAACCCCAGCTCACTCTCTGGCACAGCTAGACAGGTCGCCCCCACTGAAGCGACCTGTAGACAGGACAGCTCCCCATCTTATGATGATTGGTGGGAGGCTCCTCTGTCAACCCTATGCAACCGCATTGAATCTAGAATGTTTTGCAGACCAAAAAATGTCTTTGGGGACCAAAGATTCAAAGTGGGGGGAGTGTGTAGCGGGGTGTTCCCCTTTAATGCAGAGAGACAAGAAGTTCTAGGGGAGAGGTGAGTCAGGAGGAAGTAGAGAAAGGACATTACTGGAAGTGAAAGCAGAGGAGAGAGAGAGACTACATCTCCCAGTACATCTTGCAGCACCCAGGGTACATTGCTCCGGAACAGAGACTGCTGGGGCAGACTTTATAAAGGGGAGGTGGAGTTTGTTCGGTCTCTTTGGACACCCCTCTCCTAGCAAGAGGATCTCTGTGCTGAACTGCTGTGTGCACAAGGCCTGAAGCCTGGGCCTTGTGCTCCTTTCCAAAGAGCCCCTCTGCCAGCCTAGCAGAGCCTTAGAGACATCTTCTCCTCCTTGCTGCAGTACACCAGAAGGATTGAAGACTTGGATGTCGGTGGATTCCTGTTCCTAGACGAATCGATGGAGGAAACGGACTTGGACTTGTCCGGGTGGTGAGAGCTGTTTAAAGACAGATACTTTTATCTTTACTATTCGTTGGGATTACAAAGTTGTTCTTCAAGTGCACCACCGAAAGATTGCTAGCGAATATTGTTTCACTGAACTTCCATTTAGATCAGTCAGGCCTGACTGCATAGGTAGACATTGCTGGGTGTTAGTCTACCCATGAGGGGAAGTAGCTGTAAAAGGGCAGCGCTAGAGTTGCATAGCAATATTTTATTATTCTGATTACTCTGTTTATCTTTATTACTGTTTATTGCAGGGATCTGCAACTTGTTATACTGTTGTTTATTACTTGCCCATTAGCCTCAGTAAAATATCTGGGTCAAGTACATTGGTGTCAGTTTCACTTACTTTAATAGAGGTTTTAAAGTATATCACTGTGTGTGTTTGCCATAGGACTGCGTCACCTAGAGTTGCGGTCACGCGGTCCTATCTCCCCTTACTAGCTGTGCCAGTAGGGGGTTGAGCAGATTGCCGGGGGTTGGCGGAGCTGTCTTCAGGGCCCAACTAAATCTGCGGCCTTCTTAGTTGGAGGTATCGCTACACTTGCATTTTAAGTTCTGACTTTATTAACCCATTGCATACCCTCTCTACAACATTAAACGTTAGACGACAGGGGTTGCATTTAAAAGGCAATTTCGCTTGAGATAAGAAAAAAATGTAAGCACTACACTACATTTTGTATTTTTACAATTACAATTACCTATGTAGTTTCATCTGCTGCCCGCTATGACTCATGAAACTGGCAAATGTTTAAACATGGTGTACATGTAGGGTGGTGTTTTGTACACGGTCAATGTACAGAACACCAACTGTGTTATGTAAGTTTCACTACAAGCAATAACAAGTAGGGATCTGCAATAACATTTGCCAACTTACAACCTGGAAATATGCTTTGTTTTAGGTCCAAATGCAGGCAAAAACTCGGGCCGATTCATTCCTGAAATGGAGAACAGGGACGCACCGGACCCCTGCTGAGAGCCTCTCTGCACAAGTGTGAATCTAGCCTGAACAGGGCCTTAAACTTACTCTGCAGCATGAATCGGACTGATGGTATATCAAGCACAGAGACTTGTGATGATCGCTTAGGAATATGGCTACATGAGATTACAAAGGGCTCCGATTAAAGCTTAAAAAATACTGGCATTTGACATTTTTATTCTCAGCCTGTAAAAGCAGCTGTATGTTAGCATAAGTGTCCATGTGCACACAGGCGTTTACAGACATATTAGAAGCAGAGCAATTACAGTCTGAAAAAAAAAAAAACCCCATGGAAAGCACGTTTTGGAGAGGAGGTGAAGCGCAGAAAAAAGCTAAAACACACTGAAATGCTAGACGCATTTAGGCGCATTTGAGAGGTAATGCATTTAAATGGCCGGAACAAATAAATATTTTGGCCAATAGGATACATTTACGATAAAACTCGTGACGCGCCTGCAGTGGGCTTTTCTCCTGCCATGAGTTCTGATGTTTAGAGGAGCAAAGCAAACACCCTGTGTGCATGAGGTCTATTGGGTAGATTATGAAATTTTATGGACATTAGACTACTGTATTATTAAAGAAGAAGGGAATCCGCGCTCAGGAAAACACCAGACAGAGGTTGCAGCCCCCCTAAAAACTCCCTAGGGAGAATAGGATATAATATAAAAGAAGTTGGCGCTACCTCCCACTATAGAGACCCACCGGGTCTAAGTGATCTCAAGTAAATGTATAAGGACAGGCTGTACTGAGTTTCCGGGTCTGTACACCTACGGTGCCCATTATGAGGGGTTCCCAACATCCCTGTACTGAGTTCCTGGGTCTGTACACCTACTTTGCCCATTATGCGGGGTTCCCACAATCCCTGTGCAGAGTTTCTGGGTCTGTACACCTGAGGTGCCCATTATGAGGAGTTCCCACCATCCTAGGTCTGTACACCCGCTGTGCCCATTATTAGGGTTCCTCCCACCATCCCTGTACTAAGTTCCCGGGTCTGTACACCCGCTGTGCCTATTATGAGGGGTTCCCACCATCCCTGTACTGAGTTCCTGGGTCTGTACACCTGCTGTGCCCATTATGAGGGTTCCCACCATTCCTGTACTGAGTTCCTGGGTCTGTACACCTACTGTGCCCATTATGAGGGGTTCCCACCATTCTTGTACTGAGTTCCTGGGTCTGTACACCTGCTGTGCCCATTATGAGGGTTCCCACCATCCCTGTGCTGAGTTCCTGGGTCTGTACACCTGCTGTGCCCATTATGAGGGTTCCCACCATCCCTATGCTGAGTTCCCGGGTCTGTACACCTGCTGTGCCCATTATGAGGGTTCCCACCATCCCTATACTGAGTTCCCGGGTCTGTACACCTGCTGTGCCCTTTATGAGGGTTCCCACCATCCCTGTGCTGAGTTCCCGGGTCTGTACACCTGCTGTGCCCATTATGAGGGTTCCCACCATCCCTGTGCTGAGTTCCCAGGTCTGTACACCTACTGTGCCCATTATAAGGGTTCCCACCATCCCTGTGCTGAGTTCCCGGGTATGTACATCTGCTGTGCCCATTATGAGGGTTCCCACCATCCCTGTGCTGAGTTCCCGGATCTGTACACCTGCTGTGCCCATTATGAGGGTTCCCACCATCCCTGTGCTGAGTTCCCGGGTCTGTACACCTACTGTGCCCATTATTAGGGGTTCCCATCATCCCTGTGCTGAGTTCCTGGGTCTGTACACCTGCTGTGCCCATTATGAGGGGTTCCCATCATCCCTCTGCTGAGTTCCTGGGTCTGTACACCTACTGTGCCCATTATGAGGGTTCCCACCATCCCTGTACTGAGTTCCCGGATCTGTACACCTACTGTGCCCATTATGAGGGGTTCCCACCATCCCTGTAACGAGTTCCTGGGTCTGTACACCTGCTGTGCCCATTATGAGGGTTTCCACCATCCCTATGCTGAGTTCCCGGGTCTGTACACCTGCTGTGCCCATTATGAGGGTTCCCACCATCCCTGTACTGAGTTCCTGGGTCTGTACACCTGCTGTGCCCTTTATGAGGGTTCCCACCATCCCTGTGCTGAGTTCCCGGGTCTGTACACCTGCTGTGCCCATTATGAGGGTTCCCACCATCCCTGTGCTGAGTTCCTGGGTCTGTACACCTACTGTGCCCATTATGAGGGTTCCCACCATCCCTGTACTGAGTTCCCGGATCTGTACACCTACTGTGCCCATTATGAGGGGTTCCCACCATCCCTGTAACGAGTTCCTGGGTCTGTACACCTGCTGTGCCCATTATGAGGGTTCCCACCATCCCTATGCTGAGTTCCCGGGTCTGTACACCTGCTGTGCCCATTATGAGGGTTCCCACCATCCCTGTACTGAGTTCCTGGGTCTGTACACCTGCTGTGCCCTTTATGAGGGTTCCCACCATCCCTGTGCTGAGTTCCCGGGTCTGTACACCTGCTGTGCCCATTATGAGGGTTCCCACCATCCCTGTGCTGAGTTCCCGGGTCTGTACACCTACTGTGCCCATTATGAGGGTTCCCACCATCCCTGTGCTGAGTTCCCGGATCTGTACACCTGCTGTGCCCATTATGAGGGTTCCCACCATCCCTGTGCTGAGTTCCCGGGTCTGTACACCTGCTGTGCCCATTATGAGTGTTCCCACCATCCCTGTGCTGAGTTCCCGGGTATGTACACCTGCTGTGCCCATTATGAGGGGTTCCCATCATCCCTGTGCTGAGTTCCTGGCTCTGTACACCTACTGTGCCCCCCCCATCTGAATCATGGCGGCCGATCTAATTAGCATAACAATGCCTGCGCGATTTACATGTGAATAAAGTTAATTGAAGAACAATGCCTTTGTTTCTCTATAGCACATGAACAGGAAGGGGAGAAAATTGAAGTTGTACTGACTTGCATTACATGGAGAGAGGTGAAGTAAAGTTGGAGATTAAAATGCTGCTTTACAGTCTCACAGGAGTCAGGACACAGTGATAATAGCCCCTTCTGCCCCCCTCCCCCCTACAGTCCTGGCATGTGGAAATGTACCTGAAGATTTCTGTGTGATCCCTAAAGCCCTGTACACACGATCGGTTTGACTGATGAAAACCGTCCGATGGATGGTTTTCATCAGACCAACCGATCGTGTATGGGACCCATCGGTCTTTTTTCCATCGGTTTTAAAAAATAGAACATGTTTTAAATTTTTCCGATGGATAAAAAACCGATCAAAAACTCAGATCGTCTATGGGCAAGTCCATCGGATCAAAAACCCACGCATGCTCAGAATCAAGTCGACGCATGCTCAGAAGCATTAAACTTCATTTTTCTCGGCTCATCGGAGTGTTTTACGTCACCCGCGTTTGGAACGGTCGGTTTTTTGACTGATGGTGTGTGGGCAAGACTGATGAAAAACAGTTTCATCGGATTTCCGATGGACAAATCCATCGGACGAAAATCCATAGGTTATCCGATCGTGTGTACAGGGCTTCACAGTCTGTGTCACAGGGATGAATGGAGCTGCCTCAGCTCCAGTGTCTGCCCTGACCAGTTCTCTTCTGCTTGTGATTTCCCCCTCACTTACTGAAGGAGACAGGCAGCCTGTGAGCCAATGACGCTGCAGGTCTGATTAAAGCCCCACCCTATGGACCCAATCAATTACAAGCACTGGAAACCTAATGCTAGAGCCTAGTGTTGGAGTTTTCGTGGCTACAGCATTTGCGCCCCAAGCACACTCTAAACTACGACAATAGAGCTTCTTAGCCCCAATCACCTGTTTACACACAGGTCATGCCTCCAATAGAACCCCATGTCCGGCACCCTTAACACACCCACTTAAAGGGACACTTTAAAAACAAAAAAAAACATTTAAAAAAAAAAAAAAATCCATTTTTTTTTTTTTAATAAGTAGCTTTGGGGGGGGGCGGTGCCACTGATACTACCTGCAGTGTAAGAAAAAATAATGCCCTAACAATTAAGGTGGTTTGAGCCCAACTACAGCTCAAACCTTCCCCTAAATTTGGGTACATAGCGTAGGGCTGGGCGATTTTCCCCCCAAAAAAAATCTGCGATTTTTTTATAAAAAACTCGATTTACGATTCGATTCGATTTTTTTTTTTTATTATATTAATTAAAGTGCATCAACAAACAAAATTGCAAAGGCAAACCCCTTTCTCTAACTGCAAAGTCAGTGTGCAACAAACACACAATATAATCCAGCGCTCATGGAACATACATTATTAACTATTGAAAACTCTTGAAACTCTGTGTGTGATTCCTTCTGTCCCAGCCTTGCTGCGATCCTGGCTCTGCATCCTTTTGGGTTGGAGGACCCTCCACACGCTGGTCTGCCTGTTGTCCATCATTCAAGGTACTGTGCTCACACGGAGATCATGCCACAGGCTTTGTTTTTACTTTTTTAACCCCTCCACTAGGGATGAGCTCGGTGTTCGAGTCGAACATACGTTCGACTCGAACATCGGCTGTTCGATCGTTCGACGAAGATCGAACGATTTGGGCCGTTCGCGCCTAATTCGAGTGACGCGAACGGCCCACAATGCACTACGCCATCGCAGTGTCATCCAGGCGCTGTGATTGGCCAAGCATGCACTGTGACCCAGCATGCTTGGCCAATCACAGCGCCGGCAGCGAGGAGAGCAATGATTGGCCACAGGCAGGATGCCTGTGGCCAATTATTGCTGAGGGTGTTTAGTACACGCCCCACACTATAAAAGGCCGCCAGCACGGCGGCCTAGTGTAGTGTGTTCCGGAGCAGGGAAAGAGAAGCATAGGCAGGGACAGTGACATTTTTTTTTCTTGCTTAACCTGGATTCCTTTAGTTTAGGGAAAGAGAAGGATAGGTAGGGAGAGTGTCAGTGTGTTTTACTGTGCGAATCCTTGTTTCTAGGGACAGGGAAGGACAGTGAGGGAAATTCTCCTTGTGCTATAGTGTGCTAAAGCATTGATCATCAACCGTCTTTAAAAAAACATTTTTTCTAGGGACAGAAAACTATAGGTAGGAAGAGTGTCAGTTTCTTTCACTGTGATAATCCTTGTTTCTAGGGACAGGGAAGGACAGTGAGGGAAATTCTACTTGTGCTATAGTGTGCTAAAGCATTGATCATCAACCATCTTTAAAAAAACATTTTTTCTAGGGACAGAAAACTATAGGTAGGAAGAGTGTCAGTTTCTTTCACTGTGATAATCCTTGTTTCTAGGGACAGGGAAGGACAGTGAGGGAAATTCTACTTGTGCTATAGTGTGCTAAAGCATTGATCATCAATCAGCTTTAAAAAAAACATTTTTTCTAGGGACAGAAAACTATAGGTAGGAAGAGTGTCAGTTTCTTTCACTGTGATAATCCTTGTTTCTAGGGACAGGGAAGGACAGTGAGGGAAATTCTCCTTGTGCTATAGTGTGCTAAAGCATTGATCATCAACCATCTTTAAAAAAACATTTTTTCTAGGGACAGAAAACTATAGGTAGGAAGAGTGTCAGTTTCTTTCACTGTGATAATCCTTGTTTCTAGGGACAGGGAAGGACAGTGAGGGAAATTCTCCTTGTGCTATAGTGTGCTAAAGCATTGATCATCAACCATCTTTAAAAAAACATTTTTTCTAGGGACAGAAAACTATAGGTAGGAAGAGTGTCAGTTTCTTTCACTGTGATAATCCTTGTTTCTAGGGACAGGGAAGGACAGTGAGGGAAATTCTCCTTGTGCTATACTGTGCTAAAGCATTGATCATCAACCATCTTTAAAAAAACATTTTTTCTAGGGACAGAAAACTATAGGTAGGAAGAGTGTCAGTTTCTTTCACTGTGATAATCCTTGTTTCTAGGGACAGGGAAGGACAGTGAGGGAAATTCTCCTTGTGCTATAGTGTGCTAAAGCATTGATCATCAACCGTCTTTAAAAAAACATTTTTTCTAGGGACAGAAAACTATAGGTAGGAAGAGTGTCAGTTTCTTTCACTGTGATAATCCTTGTTTCTAGGGACAGGGAAGGACAGTGAGGGAAATTCTACTTGTGCTATAGTGTGCTAAAGCATTGATCATCAATCAGCTTTAAAAAAACATTTTTTCTAGGGACAGAAAACTATAGGTAGGAAGAGTGTCAGTTTCTTTCACTGTGATAATCCTTGTTTCTAGGGACAGGGAAGGACAGTGAGGGAAATTCTCCTTGTGCTATAGTGTGCTAAAGCATTGATCATCAACCATCTTTAAAAAAACATTTTTTCTAGGGACAGAAAACTATAGGTAGGAAGAGTGTCAGTTTCTTTCACTGTGATAATCCTTGTTTCTAGGGACAGGGAAGGACAGTGAGGGAAATTCTACTTGTGCTATAGTGTGCTAAAGCATTGATCATCAATCAGCTTTAAAAAAACATTTTTTCTAGGGACAGAAAACTATAGGTAGGAAGAGTGTCAGTTTCTTTCACTGTGATAATCCTTGTTTCTAGGGACAGGGAAGGACAGTGAGGGAAATTCTCCTTGTGCTATAGTGTGCTAAAGCATTGATCATCAACCGTCTTTAAAAAAACATTTTTTCTAGGGACAGAAAACTATAGGTAGGAAGAGTGTCAGTTTCTTTCACTGTGATAATCCTTGTTTCTAGGGACAGGGAAGGACAGTGAGGGAAATTCTACTTGTGCTATAGTGTGCTAAAGCATTGATCATCAATCAGCTTTAAAAAAACATTTTTTCTAGGGACAGAAAACTATAGGTAGGAAGAGTGTCAGTTTCTTTCACTGTGATAATCCTTGTTTCTAGGGACAGGGAAGGACAGTGAGGGAAATTCTCCTTGTGCTATAGTGTGCTAAAGCATTGATCATCAACCATCTTTAAAAAAACATTTTTTCTAGGGACAGAAAACTATAGGTAGGAAGAGTGTCAGTTTCTTTCACTGTGATAATCCTTGTTTCTAGGGACAGGGAAGGACAGTGAGGGAAATTCTCCTTGTGCTATAGTGTGCTAAAGCATTGATCATCAATCAGCTTTAAAAAAACATTTTTTCTAGGGACAGAAAACTATAGGTAGGAAGAGTGTCAGTTTCTTTCACTGTGATAATCCTTGTTTCTAGGGACAGGGAAGGACAGTGAGGGAAATTCTACTTGTGCTATAGTGTGCTAAAGCATTGATCATCAATCAGCTTTAAAAAAACATTTTTTCTAGGGACAGAAAACTATAGGTAGGAAGAGTGTCAGTTTCTTTCACTGTGATAATCCTTGTTTCTAGGGACAGGGAAGGACAGTGAGGGAAATTCTCCTTGTGCTATAGTGTGCTAAAGCATTGATCATCAACCGTCTTTAAAAAAACATTTTTTCTAGGGACAGAAAACTATAGGTAGGAAGAGTGTCAGTTTCTTTCACTGTGATAATCCTTGTTTCTAGGGACAGGGAAGGACAGTGAGGGAAATTCTACTTGTGCTATAGTGTGCTAAAGCATTGATCATCAATCAGCTTTAAAAAAACATTTTTTCTAGGGACAGAAAACTATAGGTAGGAAGAGTGTCAGTTTCTTTCACTGTGATAATCCTTGTTTCTAGGGACAGGGAAGGACAGTGAGGGAAATTCTCCTTGTGCTATAGTGTGCTAAAGCATTGATCATCAACCATATTTAAAAAAACATTTTTTCTAGGGACAGAAAACTATAGGTAGGAAGAGTGTCAGTTTCTTTCACTGTGATAATCCTTGTTTCTAGGGACAGGGAAGGACAGTGAGGGAAATTCTCCTTGTGCTATAGTGTGCTAAAGCATTGATCATCAACCGTCTTTAAAAAAACATTTTTTCTAGGGACAGAAAACTATAGGTAGGAAGAGTGTCAGTTTCTTTCACTGTGATAATCCTTGTTTCTAGGGACAGGGAAGGACAGTGAGGGAAATTCTCCTTGTGCTATAGTGTGCTAAAGCATTGATCATCAACCGTCTTTAAAAAAACATTTTTTCTAGGGACAGAAAACTATAGGTAGGAAGAGTGTCAGTTTCTTTCACTGTGATAATCCTTGTTTCTAGGGACAGGGAAGGACAGTGAGGGAAATTCTCCTTGTGCTATAGTGTGCTAAAGCATTGATCATCAACCGTCTTTAAAAAAACATTTTTTCTAGGGACAGAAAACTATAGGTAGGAAGAGTGTCAGTTTCTTTCACTGTGATAATCCTTGTTTCTAGGGACAGGGAAGGACAGTGAGGGAAATTCTCCTTGTGCTATACTGTGCTAAAGCATTCCTCATCAACCATCTTTGAAATCCTTGTTTTTTGGACAGTCAGGGAAATTGTCGTTGTGCTATTCTGTGCAAAAGCAATCATCCTCAACCATATTTAGAAATCCTTAAGTAAAGGGACAGAGAAGGACACCTGAAGGTAGCCCTTATTGCTTTTTTCTCATCTCCCTGCAGGCCATCTATTAGAATGTCTGGAAGGCAAACAAGGAGAGGCAGACAGTCAGGAGGCAATAAAAGAGGGCAAGCAGGCTCTGTGTCTGGGGGCAACAGTGCTGGTCGTGGACGCGGTGCATTGTCATCAGCACATGGCCATGGGACACGCTTGTCCTTCTTTTCGGCAGCTGGACATGTTGAGCCACATCATGCCGAAGACTTGGTAGAGTGGATGACCAAGCCCTCCTCCTCCTCCTCATCCTCTCTCACCCAGGCTCAGGGTACTGGCAAAGCAGCTGCCAAAGCGTCCTCTTCCCTGGTATCAATGTCAGACTCATCATCAGTCACTCCTTCCCTAGACCCACCATGTCCTCCTCCTGAGGAGTCCCCCGAACTGTTTGAGCACAGTGTTGGGTACATGCTCCAGGAGGATGCCCAGCGTTTCGAAGGGTCTGATGATGAAACCCAGCTACAGGAAGGCAGTAGCGTGAGAGCAGACAGAGGGCATGCTCAAGAAGGACACCAATCTGGCAGTCATGTTCCAGCAGCTGCAGCATACTGCCAGATTGGCTCCAGTGATGAGGAGGGAGGGGATGATGAGGTCACTGACTCCACGTGGGTGCCTAATAGGAGAGAGGAGGAGGAGGAGGATGAGGAGGAGGCACATCTCCAACGAGGCAGGATGCCCTTTGGTGGCCAGCGTAAGGGCAGTACACCGACGGAATCACACCGCAGAGCTCCGCCTGTGCAGGGCGCTGCCTCTGCCCGTCATTCAAAAAGTTCTTTGGTGTGGGCCTTTTTTGAGGCTAGTGCATCAGATCGCACAGCTGCTGTTTGCAACATATGTCTCAAGCGTATATCGCGTAGCCAAAACATCAGCCGCTTGGGTACCACATGCCTGACCAGACATATGTTGACCTGCCATGCAGCTCGTTGGCAAGCCTACCTCAAAGACCCACACCAAAGAACAAAGCGGACCTCTCCTTGCACCGCATCAGCTGGGATCTCCAACCCCACTATACCTTCACTCCTCTCTGAAACCTGCTCTGAGAGGAATGAAGGTGTAGAATTAGGTGTGTCACAGCCAAGTACTTGCGGCCACTCTGCTAGCAGTACACCGACGTCCGATTGTAGCAGGCAAATTTCCCTGCCCCAGCTGCTGGACCGTCGAAAGAAGTTCACTCCCAGCCATCCACATGCCCAGCGGTTGAATGCTAGCTTGGCTAAATTGCTAGCGCTTCAACTGCTGCCTTTTCAGTTGGTAGACTCGGCCCCCTTCCGTGAGTTTGTGCAATGTGCGGTTCCTCAGTGGCAGGTTCCCAAACGCCACTTTTTCTCACGGAAGGCTATTCCGGCTCTCTACCGGCATGTGGAAGGCAATGTCTTGGCCTCGCTGGACAGGGCGGTCAGTGGTAAGGTGCATATTACCGCTGACTCATGGTCCAGCAGGCATGGACAGGGACGTTACCTTTCTTTCACGGCCCATTGGGTCACTCTTTTGGCAGCTGGGAAGGATGCAGGACAAGGTGCAGTAGTGTTGGAGGTTGTTCCACCGCCACGCCTCCAAAATGCTACTACTGGTTGTGACACACCTCTCTCCTCCACCCCCTCCTCTTCTTCTTCCTCCATGGCCTCTTCCTGTGGTTTGTCCTCTGAACCAGCGGTGCTCCGTAGCCGTTCAAGGGGCTACGCAAGTACGCAGGCAAAAAGATGCCATGCCGTGCTTGCGCTGGTGTGTTTGGGGGACAGAAGCCACACTGGGGCAGAGGTCCTGTCTGCTCTGCAGGGCCAGGCCGAGAGGTGGTTGACGCCACGCCAGCTTAAGCCAGGCATGGTGGTTTGCGACAATGGCACCAACCTCCTCTCCGCCCTCCGACAGGGACAACTGACCCATGTGCCCTGTGTGGCTCACGTCCTTAACCTGGTGGTGCAGCGGTTCTTGGGCAGGTACCCGGGCTTACAGGATGTCCTGAGGCAGGCCAGGAAAGTCTGTGTGCATTTCCGCAGATCTTATAATGCCAGTGCTCGCCTGGCTGAGCTGCAAAAGGAGTTGAACCTGCCCAAGAACCGCCTTATATGTGACATGCCCACCAGGTGGAACTCAACGTTGGCCATGCTGCAGCGGCTGCACACGCAGCAGAGGGCCATCAATGAGTACCTGTGCGACTACGGCACCAGGACAGGGTCAGGGGAGCTTGTTTTTTTTTCTCCACGCCAGTGGGGCATGATCAGGGATGCATGCACTGTCCTGGCACCATTTGAGGAGGCCACGAGGATGGTGAGCAGTGACAGTGCATGCATCAGTGACACTGTACCTCTTGTCCACCTGTTGGAGCACACGCTGCGTGGAATAATGGACAGGGCACTTGAGGCAGAACAGAGGCAGGAAGAGGAGGACTTCCTTGCCTCTCAAGGCCCCCTTTACCCAGACAGTGTTCCTTCTGTCCCACCCATCGCACAGGAAGAGGAGGAGGAGGAGGAGGAGGAGGAGGATTGTGTCAGCATGGAGGTGGAGGCTGGCACTCAGCATCATCAGCAGCAGTCTTTTAGGGACGATTTACAGTCCCAAGAAACCAGTGGACTTGTACGTGGCTGGGAGGAGGTGGCTGCGGATCATGTCGTCCTTAGTGACCCAGAGGACTCTGGAGCGAATGCCTCAGCAAACCTACGCTGCATGGCCTCCCTGATCCTGCAAAGTCTGCGGAAGGATCCTCGTATTCTTCGGATCAAGGAGAGGGACCATTACTGGCTGGCCACTCTCCTTGATCCACGGTACAAGGGTAAGGTTGCGGACCTTATGTTACCGTCGCAGAGGGAGCAGAGGATGAGACAACTCCGGGAGGCCTTGCAGAAAGGTCTGTGCAACGCGTTCCCAGAGACTGGGAGGTTACAAACTCCTGGTCCTGGACAACGAGTTGCTGAGGCTTCGGCCAGTCAAAGAAGGAGCGGTGGGGAAGGTGGCCGTCTGACCGATGCGTTCAGACAATTCTTTAGTCCGCAGCCCCAAAGTATGATCGGTTCCAGCAACCATCGCCAGCGTCTGATAAACATGGTGCAGGAATATCTAGGGGCAAGGTCAGACTTGGACACCTTCCCCACCGAAAATCCTCTGGCTTACTGGGTCTTGAGGATGGATCACTGGCCAGAGCTTGCACAGTATGCAATTGAGCTACTGGCCTGTCCTGCATCCAGCGTTCTTTCGGAACTCACATTCAGTGCTGCTGGAGGATTTGTCACGGATCACAGGGTGCGCCTGTCCACCGACTCGGTTGATCGACTGACTTTCATCAAGACTAACCAGTCTTGGATCACCACCAGCTACCACACACCTGATGCTGATATAACAGACTAATTGATTTTAACATGTCACATCCCTTCAAGACTGATGCTGATGCTGAGTGCCTGTGCTGTTATGTTGACTGGCTATCCTCCTCCTCCGAGTCCTCAATGATACGATTGATGATGATAGCTTGGAAGATCATTTTTGTTTATGGGTGCCGCCACCAGTGGCTAAGGCCCAATTTTTCAGCCCCTGTTTAACAGGGGCGTGTAATTACAATTTTTGAAGCAATAATTTGCCATAGGGCTCATTGCTGTGCTCCAAGTACAGTATCTGTGAGGGGTTGGAGTGTTGTGCCACCAGTGCCTAAGGCCCAATTTTTCAGCCCCTGTTCAACAGGGGCATGTAATTACAATTCTTGATCTAATAATTCACAGCAGGGCCCATTGCTGCACCCACCAAGAGTAACTCTGAGGGCTTACAGTGTTGTGGCAACGCCACCACCACCACCACCACGAAAGGCCCAATTTTTCAGCCCCTGTTCAAAAGGGGCATGTAATTACAATTCTTGATCTAATAATTCACAGCAGGGCCCATTCCTGCACCCACCAAGAGTAACTCTGAGGGCTTACAGTGTTGTGGCAACACCACCACCACCACCACCACCACGAAAGGCCCAATTTTTCAGCCCCTGTTCAACAGGGGCATGCAATTACAATTCTTGATCTAATAATTCACAGCAGGGCCCATTGCTGCACCCACCAAGAGTAACTGTCAGGGCTTACAGTGTTGTGGCACCAGCACCACCATCAAAGGCCCAATTTTTACTACCACTGTTCAACAATTATATGTAATTAAAATTCCTGATATAATAGTTGACAGCAGGGCGTTCCAGCACCAACCAAGAGTAACTGTGAGTGCTTACAGTGTTGTGCCAACACCAACAACTAAGGGGCCTATTTCTGCAGAGTATATACGGCAGGTCCCTACTTTCAAACATCCAACTTACAAACGACTCCTACTTGCAAACGCAAGAAGACAACAGGAAGTGAGAGGAAATCTACCCCTTGGAAGGAAAATTCTCTCCTGTAAGAATTAATATGGGAGAAAGGTGTCTCCTCTGTACTGATGCTTTATCAGCAATCCTTGTTTCAAGAAAAACACCACATTTCAAAAACAGTTGTCATTGGGACGGAAAGTGAGGTGAAATGTTCTGAACAGGGGCACAGACAGCAAAACAAATGTTACAGGGGTGATAACCCTTACCTATTTTTTTCCAAAAAGTTTAAAAATAGATTTTTGGGCTGGACCTACACTTAAACAATGTACCTGTTCAAAATTACAAACAGATTCTACATAAGAACAAACCTACAGTCCCTGTCTTGTATGCACCGCCTGTATACGGCTGTTCAGAGTATATAGGGCCTTTTTTATTTTATGTGCGGGGTTCCCCTTAATATCCATACAAGACCCAAAGGGGCTGGTAATGGGCTGGGGTGGGGGAGGGGGGGTCATGGGGTAGCTATGCCATTTTTCTTAAAGATTTTCATTCATATTACCGGGACCAGACATTACATTAAAGCCGCAAGCAGTTTTAAATGGCTTTTTTTTCCTTTAGAAGTGTCATTTTGTGCAGGGACAGTTCTAAACAAGGGAAACACGTGGCACTTCACAGGCATACTTTAGACACCCCCCAGGTACAATATTTAAAGGAATATTTGACTTTTTTTTTTTCACTTTATGCATCATTAAAATGACTGCTCCCGAAAAACGACCGTTTTTAAAACTTCTTTTTTGCATTGATACATGTCCCCTGGTGCAGAACCCGGGTTCCCAAACCCTTTTTAGGACAATAACATGCATAATAGTCGTTATAATTAGCACTTTAGAATTCGAACGTTCGCATCCATTGTATTTAATAGGGTTCTAATGTTCGTACGAACTTTCGGTCCGTTCGCGGGTTCTGGTGCGAACCGAACCCGGGGGTGTTCGGCTCATCACTACCCTCCACGGATGTCACTGCAAGTTTAACAAGTTTGTCACCACTGGCAACTGGAGAGTTAAGATTCATTTGCCCTCTGCACATTTGGGATTGGATCCCTCTCTTTATTGTGATAAATGGACTAAGCTTTTTTATCAATTCTTCAAGAGTTTTCAATAGTTAATAATGTATGTTCCATGAGCGCTGGATTATATTGTGTGCATGTTGTGTATTTTGTACTTCTGGGTACGGATTTTTTCTTGCTGCGCTGGATCCTGTTTTTTCCCCCTTTTGGATACTTTGTACTTCCCAAAATATTTGGGATTTTTTTCTTATTATTATTTATTATCATCCATTATATTTTTTTCTTTATCCACCAATTTAGCGCTTGTGACCTTTTGTTGTTTTTTGCAGTGTGCAACAAAGATTGTTAAACATCCAAATTATTAATACTGTATTTGGATTTAGCTAATAAAACAACAAAAAATCTTGAGGTTACTCTTAGTTGAATTGAACTGTGCCTGTGCCTCACTGTGCCCGTGTCTCACTGTGCCCATGCCTCACTGTGCCCGTGTCTCACTGTGCCCGTGTCTCACTGTGCCCGTGTCTCATTGTGCCCGTGCTTCAATCACTGTGCCCGTACCTGATGCAGATTTTCATGGTATACGGATTTTACTGCTACACCGGTGGCCATTCCAGTATTCAAAAGCCGCGCCTCCTCCTCGTCTGTGATAGGCGGAACACTCAATTTCCCAGCATTCAGTGTTCCGCCTATCATGGTCATCCTCATAACACAGACGAGGATGAGAGGATGTCCGTGATAGGCTGAATACTGCCTGCTGTGAAATTGAGTGTTCCGCCTATCACAGACGACGAGGACTCGGGAGGCGCGGCTTTTGAACACTGCAATGGCCGCCGTCTGTCTGCATGACACGCTGATCAGGTAGGCAGACGGCGGCTGCAGCGAGTAGATGTAATTGGGGTAACGCTGCCCAGTGCCATTCCGGATATGCCCCCTGCAGTCCTGCTACGGAAACTTTGAAGGGAAGGAAAAAAAAAAAATTTAAAAAAAAAATAAATAAAAAAAAAATCTAAAAAAATCGATTTTCTTCAAAACTGAATCGATTTGAGCTCAAAACTCGATTCAAGATTAAAATCAATTTTTTTCCCAGCCCTAACATAGCGCCCCTAAAATGGAATGGGCGCTACACAGATAAGATAAAAACAAACTCTGCAGCTCTGACTAAAGTTAAATCATGCCCCTGCTATTAGGGGTAGGCCATTTACAGACCTCCTGAAGCCTGATTGGAATACTCCGAGAAGGTTGCAAGGACATTGGTAGGCGAGGTCCAGTTGTTATTGCTCACCTCCTCCATCACAGGGGGTAAGCTCTCAAATGCTGAGCTCAGGGTTACTGCATCAGGGGAGAGAAAGAGCATGTGAGTGGGTTTGAATCAGTGAAAAAACTCACTCCGGTGGAAAGCAGTGACGACTAGGTCACTTAGCAATGTCTTAGCAATGTCCTGAGAGCATTGTTGTATGTAAAATGACCTACACCAGGGGTCTCCAAACTTTTCAAACAAAGGGCCAGTTTATTGTCCTTCAGACTTTAGAAGGGCCAGATTGTAGCCAGTGGAAGTAGAAAATGTCCTGCGCCCAGCATCAGCGAGAATAAATATGACAGCAGGGTTGGTGGTCAGCAGGAGGAGTACCCCATCATTGGTATTAGTGGGAGGAATAGTCCCCATCATTGGTATCAGTGGAAGAAATAGTGCCCCATAGTGGGTGTCAGTGGGAGGAATAGTGCCCCATCCTTGGCATTAGTGGGAGGAATCCCGCCCTATAGTAGGTGTCAGTGGGAGGAATAGTGCCCCAAGGGCCAGATAAAGGCTAACAAAGAGCCCATCCAGCCCTGGGGCCGCAGTCTGGAGACCCCTGGCCTACACCTATAGCAAGGGCATTATTCGACTTTAGTCAGAGCTGCACAGTTTGTTCTACAAACACACCTTATTTATACAGGCAGATTTTTTTTGAAAAGGTGAACCATAATAACAACCATAATATCCTAGTCTTCTGTTTTTTGAAATCTTCTTCCATTTGCTTTACTTTATCTAGCTGCTGTGTTTTCATCCCTTCAGGGTTATAAGATTTTACTGAGAAATTACAGGTTGAGAAATTTGGCACATTACAAATGCCTCCCTGACTGGGAGCAATATAATCTAAAACACGCCTGTGCCAAATAAATTTCTTTTTTATGAGCTATTATTCTGCTGCTTCTACATAGAAGGTAACTTCATACTTATCTATTATCAAGCAACACAGAAACTCAGACATTAAAGGGATTGTAAAGCTTTGTGTTTTTTCACCTTAATGCATCCTATGCATTAAGGTGAAAAAACACCTTGCTGTCTCCGCCCCCCCCCCCGAGCCCCCGTTTTACTTACCTGAGCCCCGAATCTCCATGGGCGCGATCACACGTTGCTTTCCCCCAGCTCTTCATTGGATGATTGATAGCATCGCAGTCATTGGCTCCCTCTGCTGTCAATCAAATCAATGACGCGGCGCGCCGGGGGGGTGGGGCTGAGTGTATTACACGGGAGCGCGCCCGCAAGCTAACCACCTTGGTAGAGCGCTTCCCAGAGGGGGGTTAGCTCTTGGGGGAGGAGCCGAAACAGCCGCAGAGGGACCCCAAAAGACGAGGATCGGGGCCACTCTGTGCAAAACGAACTGCACAGTGGAGGTAAGTATGGTATGTTTGTTATTTTTTAAATTGAAAGTTATCTTGATTTAACATCTATACTCTATGACCAAAAGTTTGTGAACACCTGACTATCACAGCTGTATAGGCTTATTAGACATACCATTCCAAAATCACGGACAAAATAGAATTGCCCCCCTCCCCTTCTCTTTGTGGCTATAACAGCCTCCACTCTTCAAGGTTTTGGAGATGTCTGTAGGAATTTTTGCCTATTTAGCCAAATGAACATTTGTGGAGGGGTCATGTACTGTCTGATGTTGGATGAAAAGACCCGGCTCACAAATGGCATTCCCAAAGGTGTTCAGTAGGGTTGAGGCCACTCAGGTTCCTCAACACCAAACTCATTAAACCATGTCTTATGAAGATGGTTTTGTGCACAAGAGTACAGTCATGCTGGAGCAGAAAAAGGTCTCCACCAAACTGTTACTAAGGATGAGCCGAACACCCCCGGGTTCGGTTCGCACCAGAACTTGCGAACAGGCAAAAAATTCGTTCGAACACGCGAACACCGTTAAAGTCTATGGAACACAGACATGAAAAACCAAAAGTGCACATTTTTAAGGCTAATATGCATAGTATTGTCATAAAAAGTGTTTGGGGACCCGGGTCCTGCCCCAGGGGACATGTATTAATGCAATGCGGCCGTTTTTTCGGGAGAAGTGATTTTAGCCACTTCCATACTGGGCCAATTCTGGCACTCCTCACCTACATGCAAAAATCATAATTGTTTTGCTAGAAAATTGCTCAGAACCCCCAAACACTATATATGTTTTTTAGCAGACAGTGACACCCTAGGAAATAAAATGGCGGTCATTGCAACTTTTTATCTCGCACAGTATTTGTGCAATAATTTTTCAAACGCCTTCATGAATTAAAAAATAACAAAACAGTAAAGTTAGCCCAATTTTTTATGTTAGGCCAAGTAAAATTATGTTACACTTTAAAATTGCGCACACTCATGGAATGGCGCCAAACTTCAGTACTTAAAAATATCCATAGGCGACTCTTAAATTTTTTTTAACAGGTTACCAGTTTAGAGTTACAGAGGAGGCCTAGTGCTAGAATTGTTGCTGGCGTTCTAACACACGCGGCGATACCTCACATGTGTGGTTTGAATGGCATTTACATATGTGGGCTGGACTTGCGTGTGTGTTCACTTCTGAGCGCGAGCTACCGGGGACAGGGGCGTTTTAAATATTTTTTTTTTTTATTTTATTTTTTTATTTTACTTATTTTTTTTTATTTTTGCACTTTTCTTAAATTTTTATTTTTTTGATCACTTTTTTATTCCTATTGCAAGGAATGTAAACATCCCTTGTAATAGGAATATATTGTGACAGGTCCTCTTTATGGAGAGATGCGGGGTCAATAAGACCCCACATCTCTCCTCCAGGCTGAAAAAGCATAAGATTGTGAAAAAAAAAATCACCAATCTCATGCCGACAGCCGCGATTGCGGCTTTGTTTACGTCCGGGTACCCGGGCTTGATGTCATAACGTCGTGCCCGGGCCTCTGCCGGCCATAGAGATGATTGGTGACCACCTGGTCACCAGAAATCTCTATGCTTCCCATCCGGCGCTGGCCGATCGTTTCTCCGGGTCCCCGATGGCACGGGAGAGCCCGGAGAAGCACTGGAAGTCGGCGGGGGGGGGGGACGTCCCCTCCCGTCACCTATAAGAACGATCAAGCGGCGGAACTGCTGCTATGATCATTCTTATGGTGCACAGAATCGCGGGCTGAAAATAGTGATATCTGAATGATGCCCTTAGCTGCAGGCATCATTCAGATATCCCCACTGAAAGTCCTTGGACATCCTTGGACGAGAAGTGGTTAATAATGCTTAAAGTGAAACAATAAAAGTGAAATATTCCTTTAAATTTAATGCCTGGGGGGTGTCTATAGTATGCCTGTAAAGTGGCCAATTTTTACCCGTGTTTAGAACTGTCCCGCAACAATATGAAATTTCTAAAGGAAAAAAAGTAATTTAACCGCTTAAGGACCACCGCCTGTACATATACGTTGGCAGAGCGGCACGGACAGGCATAACCACGTACCTGTACGTCCCCTTTAAGATGCCGCCGTGTGGTCGCGCGCTATCACGAACCCGGCCGCCTTCTCCGTGAGCCCAACCGTGGGTCCCGCGGACTCGATCGCCGCGGGGACACCCGCGATCGTCTCACGGAGAGATACAGCAAGCAGATGCTTATGTAAACAAGCATCTCCCAGCTCTGCCTAGTGACGATGACACTGATCTCCGCTCCGTGTAGTCGGAGCGGAGATCAGTGTCATGTCACACACAGCCCATCCCCCTACAGTTAGAAACACTTATCAGGGGACACTTAAAACTCTACAGTGCCACCTACTGGTTAACCCCTTCACTGACAGTGTCATTTTCACAGTAATCAGTGCATTTTTATAGCACTGATCACTGTAAAAATGATGGTCCCAAAAATGTGTCAAAAGTGTCCGATGTGTCCGCCATAATGTCGCAGTCATGATAAAAACCGCTGATCGCTGATCGCCGCCATAACAAGTAAAAAAATTATTATTATTAAAAATGCCGTAAAACAATCCCCTATTTTGTAGAAGCTATAACTTTTGCGCAAACCAATCAATAAACGCTTATTGCGATTTTTTGACCAAAAATATGTAGAAGAATACGTATCGGCCTAAACTGTGGAAAAAAAATTTTTTTTATATATTTTTTGGGTATATTTATTATAGCAAAAAGTTAAAAAATATTGAATTTTTTTCAAAATTGTCGCTCTATTTTTGTTTATAGAGCAAAAAATAAAAACCGCAGAGGTGATCAAATACCACCAAAATAAATCTCTTTTTGTGGGAAAAAAGGACGCAAATTTTGTTTGGGTACAACATTGCATGACCGCGCATTTACCAGTTAAAGCAGTGCAGTGCGAAATTGTAAAATGACCTCTGGTCCATAGGCTGACAAATGGTCCGGGGCTAAAGTGGTTAAAACTACTCGCAGCTGTAATGAATTGTCGGGTCTCAGCAATACAGATAAAACTCATTGAAAAAACGGCATGGGTTCCCCTCCCCAGTCCATTACCAGGCCCTTTGGGTCTGGTATGAATATTAAGGGGAACCCCTAACCAAAATTTAAAAAAAAAAATTGCGTGGGGGGGTCCCCCCAAATTTCATACCAGGCCCTTCAGGTCTGGTATGGATTTTAAGGGAAACCCTGCATCAAAATAAAAAAAATGGCTTAGGGGTCCCCCCAAAAATCCATACCAGACCCTTATCCAAGCACGCAACCTGGCAGGCCGCAGGAAAAGAGAGAGCGCCCCCCCCCCCTCCTGAACCGCACCAGGCCGCATACCCTTAACATGGGGAGGATGCTTTGGGGTCTGACCCCAAAGCACCTTGTACATTATACCCCTACCATTTCACAAAAAAAAGTGTCAAAAATTGTGAAAAAGACAGGAGACACTTCGGGACCAGTCCTTTATTAAAAAATAAAAAAATAAAAATGTCCAGATTTGGCTGCCCAATGACCGGGCCATTTTTTGCGATACTGCACTGCGTCGCTTTAACTGACAATTGCGCGGTCGTACGACGCTGTACCCAAACAAAATTGACGTCCTTTTTTTCCCACAAATAGAGCTTTCTTTTGGTGGTATTTGATCACCTCTGCGGTTTTTATTTTTTGCGCTATAAACAAAAGAAGAGCGTCAATTTTGAAAAAAAAGCAATATTTTTTACTTTTTGCTATAATAAATTTTCCCAAAAAATATATAGCAAATCAAATTTTTTCCTCAGTTTAGGCCGATACGTATTCTTCTACATATTTTTGGTAAAACAAAAATGCAATAAGCGTATATTGATTAGTTTGCGCAAAAGTTATAGTGTCTACAAAATAGGGGATATTTTTTTATTTATTTTTTTATTAGTAATGGCGGTGATCTGCCATTTTTATCGTGACTGCGACACATTGGATACTTTTGACACTATTTTGGGACCATTGACAATTATGCAGCGATCAGTGCTATAAAAATGCACTGACTACTGTGTAAATGACACTGGCAGGGAAGGGGTTAAACACTAGGGGGCGATCAAGGGGGTAAGTGTGTCCTAGGGAGTGATTCTAACTGTGGAGGGATGGGCTACCACTGACATGACAGCGATCACTGCTCCCGAGCAGTAGATCCCTGACATGTCACTAGGTAGAAAAGGGAAATGCCTTGTTTACATCTGCATCTCCCCGTTCTGCCTCTCCACACCGCAATCGCGGGCCACCGGCAAACATCGAGTTTGCGGTACCTGTGAGCACACTCCTGAGGCGCGCGCCCGCTAGGCAGCAAATTTAAAGGGACGTACAGGTACGCCCATTTGCCTGCCCGTGCCATTCTGCCGACATATATCAGCGTGCGGCGGTCGGGAATTAATTAAAGACTGCCCCACGTACATTTACTGCGGCAGGGCAGCCCTTAAGCTCAAAATCACCTACTTGTACTTGATTTCTCTTCTCGGCTCTTTGTCCAATCACAGCGGGAGCCAATCGGTGGATCCGGCAGCCACGATGGCCGCCGGACACCCGCGATCGCTCGCTGAAGAGGCAGAATGGCGATCTGCCTTTGTTCTGTCAGAGAGGAATAGAGAGATCTTGTGTTCCTGCTAATCAGGAACACAGATGTCTCTCTTCCTCCAGTCAGTCCATTCCCCACACAGTTAGACCCCATGCACACTATTAGATTTTCTGCAGATTTTTGTCTTCAGATTTACCAAAACCATATAAAATGAGGTCAAACTTTAATGCCGCGTACACACGACCGCTTTTCTCGACGAGAAAAACTGCATTTTTTTTTTCGCCGAGAAAAACGATCGTCTGTGGGCTTTATGTCGTTTTTCTCGTCGAGAAAAACGGCATAAAAAACGACGAGAAAAATTAGAACATGTTCTAAATTTTCTCATAGTTTTTCCAGCATTTTTTTCCGCGGCAGTTTTCCCATAGGGAGACACTGCCGCGGAGCCCACAGACGGTCGTTTTTCTCGTCAAGAGAAAAAATGACGGGAAAAACGACCGTGTGTAGGGAACCAAGCGGTTCCCTCGTTTTTCCTGTCATTATTCACGGCGTTTTTTTAACCGCCGTGAATAATGATCGTGTGTACGCGGCATAAGAGTTAAAATTTTGTATGCAATCAGGCAGGCCCTTTCACTACATGGTTTTAGTTAATCTGAAGACAAAAATCTGCAGAAAATCTAATAGTGTGTATAGGGTCTTAGAAAGCATTCCCTAGGAGCACACTTAACCAGTGCCAGTGTCATTAGTACAGTTACAGTGCATTTTTTTTAGCACTGATCACTGTATTGGTGTCACTGGTCCCCAAAAAGTGTTACTTAGTGTCAGATTAGTCTGCTGCAATGTCGCAGTTCCGCTAAAAAATCACCGCCATTTCTAGTAAAAACAATAAAAAAAAGCAAAAAGTCCAAACTCTATCCCATAGTTTGTAACACTATAACTTTTATGCAAACCAATCAATATACGCTTTTTGGGATTTTTATTTTACCAAAAACATGTAGCAGAATACATACTGGCCTAAATTGATGAAGAAATTACCGGTAGATTTATTTTTTCTAAATTATTGGATATTTGTTATAGCATAAAAAAAAATATATAGTTTTTGTTTTTCAAAATTGTTGCTCTTTTTTTGTGTAGCGCTACCCCCAGTTAAGAGAGCCGCTGGATTTGTTTCGGGCCCTGAATACAGCACCGCCAACCCCCGGCAATCTACTCGACCCACTCTGGCACAGTTAGTCTAAGGGTTGTTATCTTATCACAATCTAGCAATATATGCACAATGATAACACACTGAGGGCAAAGTGTTAAAGTATAACTAGTTTACTTTTGTGTAAAAGGCATAGGTTAACACATAACACATATATTGTCTGCAGAGCCCTGCAACGGTAAATATAGTACACACTGAGGATGCTGGCGATTACGCGCCAAGTGCAGCTACAGTGGGGATCGAAAGTTTGAACACCCCAGGTAAAAATGTGTATTAATGTGCATAACGAAGCCAAGGAAAGATGGAAAAATCTCCAAATGGCATCAAATTACAGATTAGACATTCTTATAATATGTCAAAAAAAGTTAGATTTTATTTCCATCATTTACACTTTTCAAAATTACAGAAAACCAAAAAATGGCGTCTGCAAAAGTTTGGGCACCCTGCAGAATTTATAGCATGCACTGCCCCCTTTGCAAAGCTGAGACCTGCCAGTGTCATGGATTGTTCTCAATCATCGTCTGGGAAGACCAGGTGATGTCAATCTCAAAGGTTTTAAATGGCGAGACTCATCTGACCTTGCCCCAACAATCAGCACCATGGGTTCTTCTAAGCAGTTGTCTAGAAAACTGAAACTGAAAATAGTTGACGCTCACAAAGCTGGAGAAGGCTATAAGAAGATAGCAAAGTGTTTTCAGATGTCAATATCCTCTGTTCGGAATGTAATTAAGAAATGGCAGTCATCAGGAACAGTGGAAGTTAAAGCAAGATCTGGAAGACCAAGAAAAATATCAGACAGAACAGCTTGCAGGATTGTGAGAAAAGCAATTCAAAACCCACGTTTGACTGCACGATCCCTCCAGAAAGATCTGGCAGACACTGGAGTTGTGGTACACTATTCCACTATAAAGAGATACTTGTACAAATATGGTCTTCATGGAAGAGTCATCAGAAGAAAACCTCTTCTACGTCCTCACCACAAAAATCAGCGTTTGAACTTTGCAAATGAACATATAGACAAGCCTGAGGCATTTTGGAAACAAGTTCTGTGGACCGATGAGGTTAAAATATAACTTTTTGGCCGGAATGAGCAAAGGTACGTTTGGAGAAGAAAGGGCACAGAATTTAATGAAAAGAACCTCTGTCCAACTGTTAAGCATGGGGGTGGATCAATCATGCTTTGGGGTTGTATTGCAGCCAGTGGCACAGGGAACATTTCACGAGTAGAAGGAAAAATGGATTCAATAAAATTTCAGCTAATTTTGGATGGTAACTTGATGCCATCTGTGAAAAAGCTGAAGTTAAAGAGAGGATGGCTTCTACAAATGGATAATGATCCTAAACACACCTCAAAATCCACGGGGGATTACATCAAGAGGCGTAAACTGAAGGTTTTGCCATGGCCTTCACAATCTCCTGTCCCCAACATTATTGAAAATCTATGGATAGACCTTAAAAGAGCAGTGTGTGACAGACAGCCCAGAAATCTCAAAGAACTGGAAGACTTTTGTAAGGAAGAATGGGCAAAGATACCTCAAACAAGAATTGAAAGACTCTTGGCTGGCTACAAAAAGCGTTTACAAGCTGTGATACTTGCCAAAGGGGGCAGTACAAGATATTAACTCTGCAGGGTGCCCAAACTTTTGCAGACGCCATTTTTTTGTTTTCTGTAATTTTGAAAGTGTAAATGATGGAAATAAAATCTAACTTTTTTTGACATATTATAAGAATGTCTAATCTGTAATTTGATGCCATTTGGAGATTTTTCCATCTTTCCTTGGCTTCGTTAAGCACATTAATACACATTTTTACCTGGGGTGCCCAAACTTTCGATCCCCACTGTATACCTATCTATGCGCCCTTATGGCGCAGCAACAAAAAGTTCTAACTCCTGGTCAGGCCTGACTCAGATATAACTTAGTCTCTTGGGGAACAATTTCTTCGCATGCAGCTTGAACGGTGGTGCACATATAGAAAGAAACAGTATTTGTAATCCACACGATAGGTAATAGAAGAACACTTTAGAGGAGACTACACGACCCAGTTCTGTTACTAGTCTCCGGAGGAACAACAGATAAAACTTGGTGGGCCAAGGCAGTCTCTAGGCCTAATCAGAGTAAAGTATTTTTTTGGATTGAGCAGGTGCTCGCTCACCACTCCGGACGCGATCCCAGTCCGGGACTTCCACCGACTGTGTCTCCGCACACAGCGTCTGCAAAGGCCGGGTTCCCCGGTCCAACTGATGTCAGCAACTTGGAGAAGTCGGATGCCACCCAGGCTCGCAGTGGGGTGGAAGGCTCTCTGGAGGTTGTGCAAGGCCCTGGCTTCAGGCCCTGCACTGCAGCAGATCCGCACGGGAAGACCTGTTGATAGCAGCGCGGTGTCCAAAGAGGCCGAGCTCAGCCTCCCCTCTTCTTATATAGTCCCACCCATGAGACTCTGCGTGGCGAAAATGCACCCTGGGTGCCAAACGGGGTTATGGGTAACGTAGTCCCGGGGCCTTAAAGGAGACCCCGCTACATTCGTTTATAGTACAAAAAATAAAAACCGTAGAGCTGATCGAATACCACCAAAAGAAATCTCTATTTGTGGGGGAAAAAAAAGGACATCAATTTTATTTTACAACGTTGCACGACCGCGCAATTGTCAGTTAAAGCAATGCAGTGCCGTATCGCAAAAAAATGGCCTGGTCAGGAAGGGGATAAAACCTTTCCGGGGCTGAAGTTGTTAATCAGGAAACCAACAATCAATAAAGATTATGCTCTGTGCTGGTTGTAGAGCTGAGGGGGTGTTGTCAGACCTCAGTAGAGGGACCACTGCATCCACACAGAATGCAAGGTTCCTTTGCTTTAGCATGCTGGCAAGGTACAGGCGTTTCTACTCAGGCTGTGGCTGCTTTTTAAAGAAAAACAATTGAAAGATTTTGCACGCGTTTTGTTGCGCCTGGAAAACATTTAGCTTATTTAGGCCTCATTCACACAGAAAAAGGAGCTCTCCTGCGAATACCTGTGGCCTGGGATCTCAGGTGTTCTGATCATTGGCCGCTGCTAAGCCTGTGCAACTGAATGACAAGGACTTGGGACTATCCGCAGCTGTAAGCCAGTATCTGCAGGCATCAGCACATCTATCATTACCTAAGTCTGACTGAATATCTACAGGACAGAAGTCCACCCCTGGGTGCAATCTGTCACCTGTCCCTAACCACAGGTAACCGATAGATGTGCCGATGCAGGCCTACAGTTGCGGACAGTCCCAGCTCCTTTCTTTCCCGTATAATTTTTCATCTTTATCTATAACTGTAATTGTCCTTCGGTCTTGATGTCTTTCTGAATTCTCTAGACTATTTTTTCAATTTCCCCCTCTTTAGTTTTGTTTATTTGGCTGACTCTTTACACCACAAACACAAGGCCTGCAGGCCAAATCTGGCCCACTAGGCCATTGCAACTTCCCTGCAGCCCCCACCTTGTCTCAGCAGTTAGCAGTGATAGGAGGATAGAGCTCCTCCTACAGATCATGTGACTCTCTGTGCAACCGCAGCCACCCCTCGTCTCCGCCTCTTCCGGTCTCAGTATTCAGCAAACTCCAGCAGCTGACTCTAGCCCTCCTCAGGTCCTCATCCAGACCCTGCAATTTCTGCTTCCCAGCTCCACCCCCAGCTTAGTCTCGGCAGCAGCACAAGGTAAGGGGGCGCACTGTAATGTAAGGGAGGGAGGGTGACTCTTTTCTTCTGATGGTGGGGGCTCCTGACATCTGACATAAGGGGGGTGGGGTGCTTCAGACATCTAGTCTTAGGATACAACCGACCCTTTGAGGGCAACCATAATGCGGATGTGGCCCACAATGCAATTGAGTTTGACACCCCTGCTTTACACCATTCATACTCCTGGTTAGGAATGGGCTTTATGTTCAAGTCGTTCAAGACGTTTATGTTCAAGTTCAAGTCGAACATGAGTTCGACTCGAACATTGGCTGTTCGCCCGTTCGCCGAATAGCGAACAAATTGGGGTGTTCGCAGCAAATTAGAAAGACGTGGAACACCCTTTAAAAGTCTATGGGGCTCATTTTTAAAGGTTAATATGCAAGTTATTGTCATAAAAAATGTTTGGGGACCTGGGTCCTGCCCCAGGGGACATGTATCAATGCAAAAAAAAGTTTTAAAAACTGACGTTTTTTCGGGAGCAGTGATTTTAATAATGCTAAAGTGAAACAATAAAAGTGAAATATTCCTTTAAATTTCGTACTTGGGGGGTGTCTATAGTATGCCTGTAAAGTAGCGCATGTTTCCCGTGTTTATAACAGTCCCTGCCCAAAATGACATTTCTAAAGGAAAAAAAGTCATTTAAAACTACTCGCGGCTATTAATGAATTGATGAGTCCCAGCAATACAGATATAAGTCATTGAAAAAAACGGCATGGGTTCCCCCCCAGTCCATTACCAGGCCCTTCAGGTCTGGTATGGATATTAAGGGGGACCCTGCACCAAATTATTATTTTTTTAAACCGTACCAGACCACATGCCCTCAACATGGGGAGGATGTCCCCATGTTGATGGGGACAAGGGCCTCATCCCCACAACTCTTGCTCGGTGGTTGTGGGGGTCTGCGGGCAGGGGGCTTATCGGAATCTGGAAGCCCCCTTTAACAAATGGAACCCCCAGATTGTACCCCTACCATTTCACAAAAGAAAGTGTCAAAAATGTTAAAAACCACACAGACACGGTTGGGACAAGTCCTTTAATCACTTAAGGACCATGCACTGTACATATACGTCGGCAGAATGGCTCGTACAGGCACAATCACGTACCTGTACGTCCCCTTTAACTGCCCGACGTCGGGATCTCGCACTCGCCGCCGGCGGCACGCTTGGGACCCCCCTGCCTTCCCCGTGAGTCAGACCACGGATCCAGCGGACTAGATTGCCGCGGCGATCCCCGCGATCGTCTCACGGAGGCATGGAGTGGGGAGATGTTAGTGTAAACACAACATCTCCCTGCTCCCCTACTGACAATGTCAGCGATCTCCGCTCTGTGTAATCGGAGCGGAGATCGTGACGTGTCACTCGTAGCCACACCCCCACACAGTAGTAATCACTCCCCTAGGCACACTTAACCCCTCCAGCGCCCCTAGTGGTTAACCCCTTCACTGCCAGTGTAATTTTCACAGGAATCAGTGCATTTTTATAGCACTGATCGCTGTGAAAATGACAATGGTCCCAAAAATGTGTCAAAAGTGTCCGATGTGTCTGCCATAATGTTGCAGTCACAAAAAAAATCGCTGATCACCACTATTACTTTAAAAAAAAAAAGAATTAATAAAAATGCCATAAAACTATCCCCTATTTTGTAAACGCTATAACTTTTGCGCAAACCAATCAATAAACGCTGATTGCGATTTTTTTTTTTTTTTTACCAAAAATATGTAGAAGAATACATATCGGCCTAAACTGAGGGAAAAAAAAAATGATATATTTTTTGGGGATATTTATTATAGCAAAAAGTAAAAAATATAGAATTTTTTTCAAAATTGTGGCTCTATTTTTGTTTATAGCGCAAAAAATAAAAACCGCAGAGGTGATCAAATACCACCAAAAGAAAGCTCTATTTATGGGAAAAAAAAGTGTGTGGAGACACGTCGCACGACAGCGCAATTGTCAGTTAAAGCGACGCAGTGCCGAATCGCAAAAAGGGACCTGGTCTTTATGCTGCGTATTGGTCCGGGGCTTAAGTGGTTAATAAAAAGAAAAAAAAAAAAGAAAGAAAAAATTCCAACAATGTAATCCTCTCTCGAGCGATACGGGGAAAAAAAAAGCAGACTCAATCCTCTCTCCATGGGAGGTTCCCACTGAATGACACTCTCCCTCCGTGACAGTTCTTTTAAAGCTGAGAAAGGGGCCACCTATCACTTGCGCGGGTGACCCCGCCCCCTCTGACACAACGGAAAAATGCTGGGGTTACCCAGTGATGTGTACGAGTGACCTCGCTCCCTCTGACACAACACGGGTTTCCTGTGACGCGCCAGTGGGGGCGGGTCACCCGTACACATCATTGGGTAACCCCGGCATGTTGAGGGCATGTGGCCTGGTACGGTTCAGAAGGGGGGGTGCTCTCTCATCCCCCCCTCTTTTCCTGTGGCCTGCCAGGTTGCGTGCTCGGATAAGGGTCTGGTATAGATTTTTTGGGGGAACCCCACGCCATTTTTTTTAAATTTTGGTGCGGGGTTCCCCTTAAAATCCATACCAGACCTAAAGGGTCTGTATAGATTTTTAGGGGGACCCCTACGCCATTTTTTTTTTAAATTTGGTGCAGGGTTCCCCTTAATATCCATACCAGACCTGAAGGGCCTGGTAATGTTATTTGAGGGGACCCCCACGCTTTTTTTTGGTTCGGGGGTTCCCCTTAAAATCCATACCAGACCTAAAGGGTCTGTATAGATTTTTAGGGGGACCCCTACGCCATTTCTTTTTTAAATTTGGTGCAGGGTTCCCCTTAATATTCATACCAGACCCAAAGGGCCTGGTAATCGACTGGGGGGAACCCATGCCGTTTTTTTCAATGACTTTTATCTGTATTGCCGGGACCCGACAATTCATTAATAGCCGCGAGTAGTTTTAAATGACTTTTTCTCTTACCGTCCATGGACTGACACAGCCTAATAATATTTGACAAGTGAGTTTATGTCCCTGCTTGCAAGAGAGAACTAGGCAGAATGTTAGATGTTACAACATACATTCTAAAGACCAAAGCTGAACAGCCCCGCCCAGGGGGCGGTCCCTCTGGACATAACCCACCCACCTGCAGCCAGCAGCCCTCAGTTTTTTTCTGCCTAGCAGAAAAAGAGAACGTGGCTCACTTCAGAGCCAGTCTCCTGAAGAATTTTTTATTTTATTCCTTTTGGAATTTTATTATTTTATTTTTGTGATCTTCTATCAACTGTCGGCTGGGCAACAGGTTGGGTACATTGCGACTCAGTTCACGACATGCTCCATGACTCCAGGCTTGGCCGGTGGGCTTTTATGCTCCGCGGTCCACTAAGATTGAACAGTACCTGCTGTCTCTCTTCGCGGTGGACCGGGCCGACAGCTACTCAGTACTGAACTGTGATAGGCCTGTCAGGAACACGCCGGTAGGTCCTTCTGGGCTGGGTAAGTAGTATCTCCTGCCTCAGCAGGTGAGTACATGCTGTGTGTTCCTCTGTATGAGGGATTTTCCCTGTCTCCCCCTTGTTGTTGCTCTCTGTCACCTTGCTCTGGCGCTGTGCTGTCTGGGGGTGCCTGGGGGGTCAGTCGGTCCCGGGGGGGGGGGCTCATGGATATCTGCACTGGGGAATGTGTTGTTTTGAGCCTGTGCGCCGTTCGGCGCCATGTTTTACTGTGGCTCTATGTGTTTTATATGACGCGCATGGCAGCCATCTTGCCGCGGATCGCTATGACGCAGTTACAATTGCGGCGCCCATTTTCTTAGAGCCGCGCGCGTTTTTTCTGTTGTTTGGCCTCTATCGCGGCTGGAACGCCACGGTTCTCCTCACATTCTCCTCACTGCTCATTCGCGCTGGTCAGCGCAGCACAGCCAGAGGGTGGACTTTTTTTGTGTTTTAAAAAATAAATAAATAAATAAGAATAGAAAAAAAGTCTCAGAGAGTGGTGAATTATGGAGTCTGGTTCACCTGCTTTCCCATTCATGTCAGAGGCAACAGGCAGTGCTTCAGCGCCTGCAGTCCCTATGGACTAGTTGTCGGCAGTCCTGGAATAATTTCTTGTCAGGATGGAAGCAGTGTGCGAGCGCACGGGAGCTACAAAGCACCCTCTCCCCACACAATCTTTAATGGAGGGGTGCTCTGTTTCAGATATGGACCTAGCTGCAGCTCAGGACCCTAGCTCTGAATTGTTTGATATTTTTGAACAGGACATTCCTGGTGAGGAAGACTCCTGTTCTGAGTCAGCAAAGGACAGGTTGCTTGTAAGTGAACTCATTGATGCTGTGAGGGACACTCTCAAGCTGGATGCTGCAGCTGGGGGTCCTCAGGCGGACGCTGTCTCCTTTGGTTCTTTTAAAGCCAAGCCTTCTAAAAAAGTTTTTCCATACATGCCTTTCTTTGACAGGTTCATAGATCAGGTTTGGGAAAAGCCGCAGAAGACTTTTGCGCTCCCGCGGCGTCTGTCTACTAGGTACCCTTTTGAGGAGGCCCTGGTTAAAAAATGGGCCTCTCCTCCGGTGGTCGACCCCCCGGTCGCCCGTTTGAATAAAGCCACAACTTTCCCGATGGAGGGGACTCCTGCCTTTAAGGACCCCACCGACAGGAGGTCAGAAGTGGTGAGCAGAGCCATGTTCGCCTTGCTGGGATCCGCCTTACGTCCTCTTGTAGCGGCGACCCAATGTCTCAGACACTCACGGAATGGGCAAAGATTTTGCACCAGACTGTGCAGGAGCAAAATCTTCCTCCAGAAACCATTTCACTAGCCCACCAACTGGTACAGGGCCTGGTGTATGTGTGCAATGCCACTTTGGACACTGCTCCCTTAATCTCTAGGGTCTCAGTGTATGCTGTGGTGTTGCATCGTCTTATCTGGTTGAAGTGCTGGTCTGCTGACCTGGGTTCTAAGAAACTCCTGACTGACTTGCCCTTTAGGGTACCCTTTAAGAGCACCCTGCTTCCTCAGACTACTAAGGGTAAGGAGCCCCACCATAAGCCGGGCCCCTCCTTTCCAGCTCAGAAGAGGTTTTTTCATCAGTCAGAGTCCACGGGTAAGCCCTCCCAGACTGAAAAGAGTGCGGCTGGTGGACAGAAGCGTCCCTGGGTGCGTAAGCCGACCAAACCGGCTCCCAAACCCGCCACCGCATGAAGCCTTGCCCCCTCCCGACTCGGGGGTGGGGGGACAACTTTGCAGGTTCAAGGATCGGTGGACCTCCCGGATCTCCGACCGGTGGGTGTGCGAGGTGGTAACCTCGGGGTACAGGATAGAGTTCCGTTCCTGGCCTCCAGACAGATTCTTTCCCTCAAATCTCCCTCTCCTTCCAGCACGTCGGGCGGCCCTCTTGGGGGCAGTGCGGGACTTGCTGAGGTGCGGAGTCATTGTGCCGGTTCGTCACTAAAGCGGTTTCCGGGCTTTTACTCGAATCTGTTTGTGGTCCCAAAGAAGGCCGGAGTCCATCCAATCTTGGACCTCAAGGCCTTAAATGCCTTTGTGAAGGTTCAAAAATTCTGCATGGAATCCATTCGCACGGTGATTGCTGCGCTCCACCCAGGGGACTTTCTGTTGTCCTTGGACATCAAGGATGCCTACCTGCATGTCCCAATCTCCGCGAGTCACCAGAAGTTTCTGTGCTTTGCGATAGGCAGCGAGGCATTGCTATCAATTTGTGGCACTTCCCTTCGGTGAAGCGCTGACACGGCGGGTTTTCACCAAGGTGCTTGCCCCGATTCTGGCTTTGCTGAGACAGCGAGGCATTGCTATCGTGGGCTATCTGGACGATCTTCTTCTGAGAGCAGACACTGGCTCAGAGTTGGAAGAAAATGTGACGATTGTCAGTCAGACCCTCCTAGACTTCGGGTGGCTTCTGAACACTCAAAAGTCGGACCTGGTCCCGACTCAGTGTCTGGAGTATCTAGGTTTGATCCTAGACTCCTCGGAGGCGAAGGTATTCCTACCCTCGGAGAAGTTACAGACTCTTCAATCTGCGGTGCGGCTTCTGATGTCCCGAAGATGGTCATCAGTCCGTTTTTGCATGAGGGTCCTGGGACTCATGGTGGCCTCCTTAGAGGCAGTTCCGTATGCCCAATTTCACACTCGTTCCTTACAGAGGGGGATCCTGTCCACTTGGGACAAGTCCCCATTGTCATTGGATCATCAGATCCAGGTAAGCCACCCAGTCAGGGCGTCCCTGACGTGGTGGTTGAGATCCCCGGCTCTTCGGTCAGGAAAGTGGTCCCTTACTATCCAGTGGACGGTGATCACGACGGACGCCAGCCTTACGGGCTGGGGTGGAGTTTGGGGAGTCCTCTCAGCTCAAGGGCTGTGGAGCCCGGCCGGATCCCGTCTACCGATCAATGTCCTGGAACTCCGGCCAATCCGACTGTGCCTCTCCTCCTGGTCGGAGAGGCTACAGGGCTGCTCGGTCGGGATCCAATCGGACAACGCCACAGCAGTGGCTTATGTCAGACATCAGGGGGGAACTCGGAGCTCAGCTGCGGCGTCCGAGGTCGCTCACATCCTAAGGTGGACGGAAAGAAGCGCGTCGGCTCTGTCTGCCATTTATATTCCAGGAATAGACAACTGGCAGGCCGACTATCTGAGCCGGCAGACGTTGGACCAGTCGGAATGGTTCTTGCATCCGGAAGTGTTCCAACTCCTTTGTCGGCGGTGGGGCACGCCGGGAATGGACCTCTTGGCCTCTCGCCTCGATCGCAAGGTGTCAAGGTTTGTGGCCAGGTCCAGGGACCCTTGGGCAGACACCTCAGATGCGTTGGTGGCCCCGTGTTGTCAGTATCGCCTGATGTATGCTTACCCTCCGCTACAGTTGCTGCCTCGCCTGCTTCGCAGGGTATAGGCCGAGGGCATTCTGGTGATCCTCATTGCTCCGGATTGGCCACGGCATCATTGGTACGCCGATCTTGTGTGGCTGGTCGCGGACGTTCCTTGGCGACTGCCTCTGCGGGAGGACCTTCTGTCTCAAGGTCCCATACTTCATCCTGCTTTACAGTCCTTGGCTTTAACGGCATGGCTATTGAAAGCCAGGTGCTGAGGGACCGAGGTCTCTCGGATTCGGTCATCTCAACCATGTTGAGGGCACGGAAATCTTCCTCCAGAAAGATCTATCACCGTACCTCAAAGGCTTACATCGCTACGTGCGAGGAGCTGGATTGGCGTCCACGGACGTATTCCGTTCCCAGGATTCTGCTGTTCTTACAGCGTGGTGTGAGCCAAAAGCTGGCTTTGAGTACCATCAAGGGTCAGATTTCGGCCCTGGCTGTCTTCTTTCAATGACCGCTGGCGGGCCATTCCTTGATTAGCACCTTTGTCCAGGGGGTTCGCCATGTGGCTCCTCCTGTCAAACCTCCTCTCCCTCCTTGGGATCTGAATTTGGTGCTCTCGGTTCTTCCAGAACCTCCTTTTGAAAAAACATCAGAGATCCCTCTCTTGACCTTGTTTCAGAACGTGGCTTTCCTAGTAGCCATCACTTCTGTCAGACGGGTGTCTGAATTGGTGGCATTGTCTTGCAAGCCGCCTTATTTGGTCATCCATAAGGATAAGGTTGTATTGCGTCCGCGACCTTCTTTTCTACCAAAGGTGGTCTCGGCCTTTCACCTTAATGAGGACATTGTCATGGCGTCCTTGTGTCCTCATCCGTCGCATCCCAGAGAGTTTGCGCTTCACTCGCTAGACGTGGTACGTGCCTTGCGGATGTACCTGTCCATTACTGCTCCTATTCGGAAGTCTGACTCGCTGTTTGTGGCTGTGTTGGACCCACAACAGATCCAAGCGGTTTCGCCTGCCACCATTTCTAGGTGGATCAGGCAGACCGTCATACAGGCCTATGCCCTTAAGGGGCGGGCGCCTCCCTTTCCGGTTTTGGCACATTCCACCAGGGCAATTGGTGCTTCCTGGGCTTTCCGACATCAAGTGTCGGTTGCACAAGTGTGCAAGGCGGCGACCTGGTCGTCCGCACATACCTTTTCTAAGTTTTACAAGGTTGATATGGCTGCATCTTCGAATGCTTCCTTCGGCCGCAAGGTGTTGCAGGCCGCTGTTTAAAGTTGCAACTCCTCCGTTGAGGAGCTCTGCTTGTTTGGAGTGAAGTTTGGTTTTCCTTTCTCTTTGCTCCCACCCCTCTTTTTTTGACACTGCTTTGGGACATCCCACTTGTCAAATATTAAGAGGCTGTGTCAGTTCATGGACGGTAAGAGAAAATACGATTTTTGTTCTCACTGTAAAATCTGTTTCTCTGACGTCCATGGACTGACACAGCACTCACTCTTCCTTTATAGTTTGTACTGCTTTGTTACGAACTGAGGGCTGCTGGCTACAGGTGGGTGGGTTATGTCCGGAGGGACCACCTCCTGGGCGGGGCTGTTCAGCTCTGGTCTTTAGAATGTATGTTGAAACATCTAACATTCTCAACTCACTTGTCAAATATTAAGAGGCTGTGGCAGTCCATGGACGTCAGAGAAACAGATTTTACGGTGTGTACAAAAATCCTATTTTTTCCTTCAGAAATGACATTTTGTGCAGGGACAGTTCTAAACACGGGAAACATGCGCTACTTTACAGACATACTATAGACACCCCCCAGGTATGAAATTTAAGGGAATATTTCACTTTTATTGTTTCACTTTAAGCATTAATAAAATCAATGCTCCCGAAAAAAATGCAGTTTTTAAAACTTTTTTTTGCATTGATACATGTCCCCTGGGGCAGGACCCGGGTCCCCAAACACTTTTTATGATAATAACTTGCATATTAACCTTTAAAATGAGCACTTTTGATTTGTCATGTTCGTGTCCTATAGATTTTAACGGTGTCCGCGTGTTTGAACAAATTTTTTGCCTGTTCGCATGTTCTGGATGCGAACCGAACCGGGGGGGTGTTCGGCTCATCCCTACTCCTGGTATCTCTTTATTCTGTTTTCAGAGCCGCCCCTCCTGCTGTGCAGCCTGCATCTCTATAAATTTTTTGGCAGGTAGAGACAGCTGGGCTCCTTGACACCATAGGTTTCCATTGTGTTGATAGACTCACAGACCAGCGCTCCTGGCTGCCTTGACGGGGTCAGCACAGTACACAGGGATTGTGAAACAGTCAAGTCGCCTGGCAATGGGGACGCTTGACCCCACCACTCATATAGGCCACATCTGAAAGATGTGCCCTATTGGGAAGAAGCTTGAATATGCACATACCTGTATGGGACATATGGCTGCTACCCTCACAGTGATAGTGGATTTCCTCCTTCAACTGCCAACCCCTTCTTGACCATTTGTTTGACTGTTTAGGCGGGGGCCAGCTCCTTTTACCTTGTTTTCGATTGGTGGATTTTACTTGAAATATCTTTGCATGGTTCCAAATTGTGCCACTCTTCTTCTGCGATGTGATTGCTTTGAATAAAACCTTTGGATGTAATTTGAACAACCATGGTGTGCTGGCAAATATGTACACTGATCTATGAAGTTTCCAGTCATCAGCTGGCTGTTGCTGCAGCACTCGCTATCCCCTGGCCTACTCCAAGAACATGTGCCAAGGGCAGGGCCGCCGATAGGCTGGTAACACAGGGCCACCTGTAGGGGGCCAGGGCACATAGGGGGGCCCAGTCAGCAAGGGGATCTGTGCAGCGGGCGGGAGGACAATTATAGGATGATGCACTGTGTCTGTGTCTCTCCCTCCCCCTGGCTTTTTTTCCTTCTGCCTCCCCCTTTAAGCTGCCTTGAGGAAGAGACACAGACACAGATTACAGTGCATCATCCTGTAATTGTCCTCCCGTCCTGCCACACCAATCCTCCTCTCTGGGCTGCCCACATCTGATTCCTTCCTATCACTGTGCTGCCCCCGCCCCCCCCCTCCTTGGTCCCCTGCAGTGCCGCTGGCTGCTGCGGGCGCACAGGCAGATTGAGATTGGGGGAAGGGGCTAGTAAAAATTTTATTTACCGGCCCCTCCGTTTTCTGAATTGGACACAGTGAGCGATGGGTACAGATTGCTCCTGTGTCCATCCATAAATCAGCATAGTAAACTGTGTTTACGATGCTTCAGTTTATGAATGGACAGGAGCCTGTGTCTGCTGTTCATTCATCCTCAGTACAACCGAGGCTAAAGAGAAAGGAATTGAAGAATCTGTGCCCCCGATTCCTTTCTCTGTCTCAAAGGTGATATTTTAAAGGGTCTCTTTAGACACCTGATATTCCTTCTTCCCCAACAGAATTGTAAAAAAAATAATTACAATTTTTTTTTAAAAAAAATTAAAAATATTTTTTTTTTTCAAATTGTAAAAAAAAAAACATTTTTCAAAACTGGAAAAAATAACTTTCATTTTTTTTTTGTAATTTGGGGGGCTGGGAGGCCCTGTCAGTTAGGCTGTATGGGGCCCTTTGATTTGTAACAGCAGCCCTGGCCATGAGAATATTGTTATTGGTTGGGGGGTAGTAAAAACACAGCTTGCCCATCTATTTGTACCACCCCTCCCAACTGCAAGTGTAAACTAAGCCTTATGCCCTGTACACACGATCGGATTTCCGATGGAATAAAATCCGATGGAATTTTCCGTCGGAATTCCGATGAAGCTGACTTTCATCAGTCTTGCCTACACACCATCAGACACAATTCCGACCGTCCAAAACGCGGTGACGTAAAACACTCAGACGAGCCAAGAAAAATTAAGTTCAATGCTTCTGAGCATGCGTCGACTTGATTCTGAGCATGCGTGGGTTTTTTCTCCGTTGGAGTTCCACACAGACGATCGGAATTTCCTATTGTTTTATTTTCTATCGGAAAGATTTAAAACACGTTCTATTTTTTAACACCAATGGAAAAACAATCGTTTTTTCCGATTTCCATGACTTTTTTCATCGGAAAAAAACGATCGTGTGTACAGGGCATAAGAAGTATATACCACGATCATACATGCTGAACAAATTTCTTCCCCCTGTTATGCACATTGGATTTCCAAATAAAACCAAGAGAGTTGTAAATTTGTAGGCCACTAAAAAATAAATTGTATTACATTTTTTTTATTTGTTACATAAAATGTTTTATTCAAATGGTGAAAAAATAAAATAAAACAGCAATTTACAAACACTGAAATTTCTAAAAGTGAAATTTACATCAATCTAGTGCCTCTATATGTTTCCTGTAATCTGTGCTCAGCCAAACACGATCAATTGTGTTTATATTAAAAACTTTTTTTTTTTTTTTTAATTATCTACTAATTAAGATTTAAAAAAAAATGCACCTGTTCCACAAATCAAACTTTTTATTTTAGTTTCTGGTCTAAAAATATTATTTTTTTGCATTTCAGATCAATAACTTTAAAAAGAAAATACAAATCATAGCTGGAAGGTAGAAGCCTTTCTGGAGACCAATACTTCCACTAGTGCAGATAAATTTAACCTCCGTGGATAGTCCTTGGATGCTACTAGAATGGCTGCCTAAATCGCAGATGCCTTTTGTGGCACAACCACGCATTGCTGTTGCTCCTTCTCTGCTGCCTGTAAAAACATAAATAGAAAAATAAATGAAAAGATTAAAACCGTAATGGCAATTTCATCTCTAATGCCCTTTACACACGAGCGGAATTCCCGTCGGAAAAAAGTTGGATGGTTTTTCCGACGGAATTCCGCTCAAGCCTGCCTTGCATACACACGGTCACACAAAAGTTCGGTGAACTTTTGACTGCCAAGAACGCGGTGACGTAAAAGACTACGTCGAGCCGAGAAAATGAAGTTTCTATGCTTCTGAGCATGCGTCGATTTGTTTCCGAGCATGCGTCGGAATTTTGCGCGTCTAAATTAGTACACACGATAGGAAATTCCAATCGGATTTTTTCCTGACGTGAAAATAAATATACTGCTCTCTATCTTTTTTCCAGCAGTTTTTCCATTGGAAAATGTTTGATGCAGCATACACACAGTCGGGATTCCCAGCCAAAAGCTCTCATCTGACTTTTTCCAATGGGAAAACCGATCGTGTGTACTGGGCATAACACCAACACATATAAATAAGGTCCTAAAAATTGGAGGCTCCAAATCTGAGGATTCGCTTTTTTTTTTTTTTCTTCAATGAGCATTTTGTTTAAAACTTTGAAGTTAACCAATTGACCTCCGAAAGGTTTACTCCCCTTAATGACCAGGCCATTTTTTGTAATACGGCACTGCTTTATTTAAACTGACAAGAACGTGGTCATGCAATGCTGTACTCATATAAAATGTATGTAATTTTTTCCCACAAATAGAGCTTTCTTTTGGTGGTATTTGATCACCTCTGCGTTTTTTATTTTTTGCCCTAAAAACAAAAAAAAAGACAGACGATTTTGAAAAAAAAAAAACTGTATTTTTCACTTTCTGCTATAAAGCATATCCAATAAAAATATCCCTGAGGAAGTCACATGACCAGTGACGCAACGCGTCAAGTGGAGCCTTGTGTCGTCAGTTCCGGTAGTGTTTTACGGAAGTACGGTGAGGAGGCGAGTGTGTCACTACTCCCATTGCTTTTTACTGCGGTTTTTACCCTTACTTGATGGAAGCAGTTTTTTTCTAAATAAATTCACTTGTCGTTTGGCAATATTGCACTATGGCTGTTCTTTGTTTCCTTTGAGCGCCATTTATACAAGAAGTGTCATTCCTTGGAGCGAGCTGTTTCCTCTATATATGGAATTACCCAAGATGTTTTGATGCCAAGTTTTTGGACGTAGCTCTACGTCTTCGCCTGGAACCTGGATGCCTTTACAGATCCATCAGCAGGATTTCTTTATCTGACTATCTGATGAGCCTTGTTTGACTCTTGGGTCATTGTTGGAGGTGAGCGGCCAATTCATAAAAGTAACAGCCGATGTTTGGATTGATGTTTTATCTGTTTTTTCTTCTATCAAGTTATCCCTATGAGATTTTTACCTTTATATGAACTGACTCCTACCATTGGGCTTTAGTTAGACTTTTATTCACATGTATTTATTTGTATGTTTGGATACTCATCATATTCATTCTTTGAGTATATTATTTTATGGCACATTATTGAATAAGCGCACCATTCTCATCTTTTGCTTTTACATTTATTATGCAGTGTTTTTTGAATACACTACTAAGTGGTTGCAGCTAATTCATGGTTAATACACATGTACTATATATTTTTTTTTTCTGAGTTTATTTTCACTATATTCTCTGGAGGCTGATGGTTTATATTTGCTTAAAAATTAGAACATAGTAGCGTGCACGTTTTTGCCTTATAACACATATCCAATCAAAAAGATCAAATTTCTTCATAAATTTAGGCCAATATATATTCTTCTACATATTTTTGGTTAAAAAAAAATCCCAATAAGCGTTTATTGATTAGTGTTGTAGCATCTACAAGCTATGGGATACATTTATGTATTTTTTAATATACTAATAATGGTGGTGATCAGCGACTTATAGTGTGACTGCCATATTGCGGTGAACAATGGGACACTAATTGACACTTTTGATGCTAAAAATATGCACTGTCACTGTACTAATGATAAACAAAAAATGTATCGCTGCACTGGCCTGATGTTAAACTGCTGCAACCCAAATCCTCGGAAATTAATAAAAAAAGGAATAAAAAACTAAACAAAAAATATTGGTGCGCTGTTCCTTCAAAATTGTGAACACATGACTGTGTACTAAAATAATAGATTGTATGACGGAAATCAATCTGACTGAATCAATCCCATAACATATAAAGAACCAACCAATGGCTGCCCGTAATGCAGGGCGCAGGGGCGCCGCCCCCCCATCCATGCGTCCGACCATCTAATCTACATGCGGGGCGCCGGACGCAATGATTCCAATGTGTTTTTGTTTTCTTTTTTGAAGCAAGTGATTAGAGCCTGAGGCCTCGTACACACGGCCAGTTTTCTTGTCAAGAAACGTCAAGAAAACTGCCGGGAGAGCTTTCTTGCAGAGAAAACCGCCCGTGTGTACGAGGCTTTCAGGCTTCTCGTCAGGAAAACTGGCCAGAATCTTGACGAGAAAAATAGAAAACCTGCTCTCTATTTTCTCGTCGGGATTCTCGACGGCCTGTTTTCAGACGAGAAACCCGAGAGTGTGTACACTTACCTGTCGCCGTGGAAACCCACGCATGCTCTAAAAGACTTTGACGCATGCGCGGTAGCTTCCTAGGCATAGGTAGGGTGTAGCAAGATGGCGGCGACGGCATCGAATGTGACGAGCGCACGCTCGTCGTAGTTGATGACGTCACCGCGTTAGTGCCATTCAAAAGAACGGCGGTTCTTTTGAATCGTACGTGTGTACACTCGGCCGGGACAAGATTCTTGTCTCAACGTGTTTATTCCTGACGAGATTCCTGACGAGATTCTCGGCCGTGTGTACGAGGCTTGAGGCTCTAATAGGCTTTAAAAAAGGGTGGGCTCTTTGGGTGAGAGTTGTGTAGCAAATGAATGTTTGCAATTGTCACACTGATTATCCTTCTGGCCAATTCCTGAGACCCATTTCCCGATTGGCTGAAAGGAGAAGTGATCCTATTGGTCTAGGAGGAGGAGGGAGGAGATGCACGTGATGCTGAGGAGGAGATGGAGGGTAAGCCGCCGCCTGGAGCCATAGATGGGGTAAGTGCGGGGCTGGTAACCGACCAAAAGGGGGGTGGCTGTGGGTGCATTGTTTGCCGCCTCCCCCCAAAAAAATATACCACCAACCGCCACTGGTGTAACCTTTATCCTTTTTAATAAAAAGTCTGGCTGATTACATTATGAGGCTTCTCCCTTTTCTATGCATTGTATGGTTTCTGGATATGTGGAGTCTATTCCTGCAAGTATGCGGAGACATGCCATTTGAGACATCCACACCTGTAATTACTCCCTCATAAGCTACCTTGATCACTGTAATAGGGATCCATTGTGTCTGGTAAGAGGCCAACTTTTTTTGTGGATGGAGCCACTTTTCCTTTCTTTGAGCACTGGTGGACAGGGAATGGAACATTTGACACTAACCGGCTTTTCCATTGCTATATGCATCTTTCCTAAAGTGTGTGGACTTGACTCATGGACTTTTATCTGTTACACTGAGTACCGGCTGCACGTAATTTGCCTGGCTGAGGCGGAGCCAAATGCTCTGCCCACCCTCCTCCACACGGCTTTCTTTTTCACGGAATCTTCTCCCCGGCCTGGGGAGATAGGAGGAGGAGAGAGAGAGAGAGAGAGAGAGAGAGAGAGCGGAGCACAAGGGGAACAAACCCCTGGCCAGTGGCCGGGACAGCAGGTAAAATTGGTTATATTACTATCACTGATATGGACATTGGTAGCTGCACTGATATGGGCACTGATGAGCTGGATTGATATGGGCACTGATGGGCTACACTGATGAGCTGCACTAATATGGGCACTGATAGGCTGTACTGATATGGACATTGATAGGCTGCACTGATATGGGCACTGATAGGCTGCACTGGTTGCCCCTAATGAGACCGCACTGATGGTCACTGATGAGCTGCACTGATATGGGCACTGATAGGCTGCACTGATGTGGGCACTGATCAAATCAATCTCTGCAGCTATTACCTTTTGTACCACCACCCCTTCCCTTTAGAATGTAAGCTCTACAGCAGGGCCCTCCTGTACCTTCTGTATTGAACTGTACTGTAATTGTTGTCACCCTATACATTATAAAGCGCTGCGCTAAATGAATTGTGTATAATAATAATAATAGGCTGCACTGATGTGGGCACTAATAGACTGCACTGATATGGGCACTGATGAGCTGCACTGATATGGGCACTGATGAGCTGCACTGATATGGGCACTAATAGGCTGCACTGATATGGGCACTAATAGGCTGCACTGATATGGGCACTAATGAGGCCGCACTGATGGTCACTGATGAGCTTCACTGTTGGGCACTGATGGGGCTGCACCGATAAGGCGGCACTGATAGGTGGCTCTGATGGGCACTAATAGGCTGCACTGATGGGCACTGATACGGCTGTACTGATGGGCACTAATAGGCTGCACTGGTTGCTCCTGATGAGGCTACACTTATGGCCACTGATGAGGCTGCGCTGCACTGATAAGACTGTACTGATGGGCACTGATAAGGCTGCACTATTGGGCACTGATGAGGTGGCACTCTTAAGCTGCACTGGCTGCACTGATGGGCACTGATAGGCTGCACTGATAGCCACTGATGAGACCACTTGGTACCCACTTTTAATGTACAGAGCGTAAGAGGTGGAGCTCTAAAAAGAAGAGGTGGAGCCTAAATAGAAAGGGGTGTGGTTTACAGATAGGATGTGTCTTTAAAAGGAAGGGGTGTGGCCTTGACAGGAAGGGGTGGGCCATATTTTAATTAGGGGGTGCATGAGTTTAGTCAGGCCTAGGGAAGCACAAAACCTAAATACTGCACTGCTCTGCTTGTAATGATGGTGATCAGCGACTTATAGTGGGACAATGATCGTGTGGCGGACTAACTGACACTAACTGACGCTGGCTGAGAGTTACAGGCCGCTGAGAGGTTGAACCAGCCACTCCCACCCCCTCCACAGCCCAGCGCTCCAGTGTGCGGGGGGGGGATAGGGGGGGGGTAGAGCAGAGAGCCAGTGACTGATAGTCACAAGCTCTCTACTCACAGAGCTCTGAGAACCGAGCAATCAGAGGTCTTTGATCGCTCGGTTCTCCGTCTTAGAGCCAGCGGGGGACAGATGCAGCATTGAACCTATGCTACATCCACCTAGGTAAGTGGGATTTTAGAAGAAAAAAATCCTGAACTTCTCTTTTAATACAGTGATCAGTGATAATACTGTAAACTGTCACAGTACTAATGACACTGGCTTGGAAGGGGTTAACATCTCTGGGTAATCAAGGGGTTAAATGTGTGCCTAACAATGCTTTGCAGGGAGATGGAAGAAACAAATATTGTTTTCCTTCTGGGCAGAGCCCTGTGTCTTTTGTCAACCCTGAGCTGTGATTGGACACAACCAATCAGCAAGTCTCAGCCATAAGTCATTTGCTGAGACCTGCTGACAAAATTCCACTGTGTCCAATCAGAACGGGAGTCGGCTGGGGGGGAGGGGGGCGCTCGCTTGCGCCCTGATCCCGAAATACACTGCCAACATACAGGTACATGTTTGTGCCTGTACGAGGCTCCCACCCGCAGTAAAAAGAGGTTAAAAATAGAGATATAAAAAAAGGATGGCAAAAAAAGAGTGAGTAGTCCATCGAATCTGCCCATTTTATTTATTTATATTTTTTTTTTCTTTTTGTTTTTTTGTTTATTTTTTTTGTTTTGTTTTTTCTTTAACCTTGTTGTCTGACTATAGATACAGTTGAGCTCAAAAGTTTACATACCCTGGCAGAAATTGCAAAATTTGGGCATTTTTATTGAAAATATGACTAATCATGCCAAAAAACTGTCTTTTATTTAAAGGGGTTGTAAAGGTTCGTTTTTTATTTTCTAAATATGTTCCTTTAAGCTAGTGCATTGTTGGTTCACTTACATTTTCCTTCAATTTCCCTTCTAAATGTTTACTACTGCACTAGCTTACAACCCCTTTAAGGATAGTGATCACAAGCCATTTATTATCACATAGATTTTGGATCCTTTTTAAATCACAATGATAACAGAAATCACCCAAATGGCCCTGATATAAAGTTTACATACCCTGGAATGTTTGTCCATCGTACAGACACAGAAGGTGGCACACACAGGTTGAAATGGCAATAAAGGTTAATTTCTCAAATTTGTGGCTTTTTAAATCACAATTAGTGTCTGTGTATTAATATTAAATGAGTTTGTTAGCTCTCACATGGATGCACTAAGCAGGCTAGATACTAAGCCATGAGGAGGTAGAAAAGAACAGTCAAAAGACCTGCATAACAAAGTAATGGAACTTTATAAAGATGGAAAAGGATATAAAAAAATACCCAAAGCCTTGAATATGCCAGTCAGTACTGTGTAATCCCTTATTAAGAAGTGGAAAATTTGGGGCTTATTTGATACCAAGCCAAGGTCAGGTAGATCAAGAAAGATTGCAGCCACAACTGGTGAAAGAATTGCTCAGGATACAAAGAAAAACCCACAGGTAACCTCAGAAGAAATACAGGCTGCTCTCCAAAAAGACAGTATGGTTGTTTTTAAGGAGAAAAATTCAACATTACTTGAACAAAAAAGAGCTGCATGGTTGAGCAACACCTTCTGTGTCTGTACCAAGGTCAAACATTCCAGGGTATGTAAACTTTTCATCAGGGCCATTTGGGTGATTTCTGTTATTATGATTTTTTTTTTCTTGTTGAACATTTTATTAAGGTTTTACAAGGTGTACAGAAAGTATAAGCATAACTTACAATGAGTAAAGCTAGCAATAGGTAGGGCATGGAAAGGTATAAGTGGCAAGTTTGTCAAAAACCAGTGTCTGCAGATACTGCAAGCCTTTCCAGGGGCTGAGTGTATAATGCAGAGTATTGTCCAGCACTCTCAGGCACCCCAACTGGGAGCAGACTGTGCCTTGAGGGGAAGACAATATGTTCAGTCATTGAGTAGTTATTTGAACAGTTGAAATGAAAGGAACAATATATTTTAGCATAGCAGTGAGTGTAACACTTTCAGGGTCTTTAGGATAAGGCAGATGTAATTTGTCATTAAGTAACTATCTAAAAGATCATAGAGGGCCAAATAATGGAAAGCAAGGAGGAATCCCCTGTTTTAGGTGACGTCGGGGTGAGTGAGTATGATATGGGCTTAGAACACATTAACTGCAGGGGTGTAGAATTTGGGAGGAAGGGAGAGGGGGTGAGGGGGAAAGAGGGGTCCAGCTTAGAACCTATGTGGCATCCCTATCGTTAATTTTGGGGGTAGCAATGAGGCTCCCTTATAGAGGAGAGTAGCAACGAACACAAGAGAACTGAGAGACTGTAGGCTATGATAAAAAATGTGGGCACTTAAGGGGTTTGCGTAGTGAAGATTACAAGCTGGGGCGGGGGGCTGCGGGAAAGGAGAAAAAAAGGGGAGGGGGGCAGAGAGTTGAGGGGGGAAGGGTAATGAGGTAGTAGAGAAAGAGGAGAGGGCTATGGGCGAAATAGGGTTTTGCCAAAACAGGGGGGTAAGAAATGGGTCACCCAAGGGCTCCAGAGCTTTTCAAATTTTGGAACTTTATCCAATAGAGTTGCATCAATTTTAGCATGGGTGATTCTATGTTTGGTCGCGAGTACACAGAGGGAGGGAGATTTCCAGGCTTTTGCTATGGTTTGTTTAGCTGCTGTTGTGACGTATAGCAGTAGCTTAAATTGACGATGGTTCAAGGCCTCTGGTTTGTTTAGGAAGGCTACAGTGGGGTCAGCTGCTAGTGATGTAGTTAACATCTTTGATAGGATTGAGAAAATCTCCGACCAGAAGGCTTGTGCTACAGGGCAATCCCACTATATGTGAAGGTGTGTTCCATCTACACTGCAGCTGCAGAAGCACTATTAGTGTATCCTGGAAGGGACCAGGTACCACCTGGTTAGCCCCTTATAGTTAGTTTCCAAGGCGGCGATGTTGGGGGAGGAAGATTTAGTCGTCTGCCAAATAGAGGACCACTCTGCACGGTCAAGTGTCAGGTTCAGATCTCATTCCCATCTGCTAACATAGCCTGGGGGTTTTGTTGTAACAGGGGCTACTAGGGAGGTGTAAAGCTCTGAGATTAATCCGCACCTGTGTGGATCGGAATTACACACCCGTTCAAAGGGAGTAAAACCCGAGTTTGGGGGATCAGAGGGGGTATATGGCATAAAGAAGTGCTTTATTTCCCCTGAGGAGGGAATGTTGTGTGTCTCACAGAGTGTCTGGAAGGGCTTAAAAGAGGTGGACGTGAAGAATTGATGGCCCTAAGAAGGCCAGCTCCAGACCAGGCTGAAAAGGAGGCCAGGGAGGACCAGGCTGGGGACAAGGAGGGGTTGCGGAGAAAAGAGAGTAAGGGGTTGTGAGAAGATTGGAGGCCAAATCGACTTTTACGTCTATCCCAGATAATGAGGCTGTCTCGTAATCGGGTTGGTGATGGATCTGCGAAAGATCGGGGCCAACCAGAGGAGATTGGCCGTTGAGAGAGGGTCTCAGTCCACTCACTCTATGGCTACCCATAATGGGGTTTCTACGGTGGCATGATATTTCAGGAGCTGAGCTAGCTGTGCAGCATAGTAGAGAAAGGGATATCACCGCTCCAGGTAGGTCAAACGAAAGTAAACCTCTCCTCCAGTTTAGAAGCCACAGGCGCTGGCAATGCATATAGCAATGAAATAGGAAGAAGTTCTCGACAGCCGCACTCCAAAAATGTTTTTGCCTTTTTATTAAAAAATTATATTTAAAAATACATGCCACAGCAGAACGGACAGCTCTTCTGTCCGTTCTGCTGTGGCATGTATTTTTGATTATCATTTTTGAATGAAAAGGCAAAAACTTTTTTGGAGTGCGGCTGTCCAGAACTTCTTCCTATTTCATGTGCAGCATAGTAGTATTTCAAAATTGGTACCCGAGGCTGACCCTTATTTTAGAGGTGTACAAAGTGGGTTTAGGTATGCAGGGTCTCAGTTTGTTCCAAATAAAGGAGGAAGTGCGGCGCTGCAGTATTTGCAAGTAATGTGAGGGTACCATGATGGGGAGAACTCTAAATAGGTAGAGGAGGTTCGGGAGGATGGACATCTTCACAATAGTGATTCCGCCCAACCAGGATATTGGTAGCAGGGTCCATTTGGTCATAAGGGATGTGATGTGGGAGAGCGGCATATAGGTCTGAGGGGTTGGCAGTTAGCTTGAAACCCAGATAGGGGATATGTTTATTGGCCCAAGGAAAGGGGAGAACCTCACTAAGGTGGGATTGGAGAGAAATTGGCATAGAAATGTTAAGAGCTGTCGATTTCTGAGGGTTGACTACAAGGCCGGAAATTTGGCCAAAATTAGAGTGTGTCTAAAGCCTCGTACACACGGTCGGACTTCAAACAAACTTTTCCGTGGATTTTTGTCCGAAGGGAGTTGGCCGGGCACACCCATAGCATACACACGACAGGACATTTCTGCAAACTTTCACAAAACTTTCCCAACATCACGTGGTTTTTCTGCTCTTTACCGCCACCCTTTGGTCAACTTCTGCTATTGTTGGTTGATTTTAACATTGGTTCTGGGCATGCCTATTTGTACTTCAGACAAAAGTCCGATGGATTTCTGTACACACGGTCGGACTTTGCACCATCGGACTTTTGTTGCCGAAAAGTTTGTCCGTTTGCAGGGCGAACTTTTGTCCGATGAAAGCCGAAAAAGTTTGTCCGATGGAGCGTACACAGATTTTTTGGAAAACTTGCTCATTTTGAAGTTTGTTGGAAAAAAGTCTGACCGTGTGTACGGGCCTTTATAAGTTAGGGGTTGAGATCGGGGGGAGGTCATGAAAACAAGAATATCATCCGCGAAAAGGCAGATCTTATGCTGATGTCCCCCCAGTTCTAGGCCCTGAATGTTGGGATTCGAGCGGATAACGAGGGCTAGGGGCTCAATAGCAAGGGTGAAGAGAAGTGGTGAGAGTGGGCAACCCTGTTGTGTGCCCGCTCTATGGGGAAAGGATCCGTTATTATAATTTTAAAAGGAGCCAAAAAACGATGTGATAATAAATGGCTTCATGTGATCACTATCCTTGAATAAAAGCAGTTTTTGTCATGATTAGTCATATTTTCAATATAAATGCTAAAATTTCACAATTTCTGCCAGGGTATGCAAACTTTTAAACACAACTGTCTATGTTTATCCGAAGCCTTTTAGGCCCGGTTCACATAGGGGCGACTCGTCAGGCGACTCGGTTGCCTGACGAGTCGCGTCCCGCTCTGTACTATGGAACCGTTCTAATAGGAGCGACTCGAGTCGCTCCGACTTAGAAAAAGGTTCCTGTACTTCTTTTGGGGGCGACTTGCATTGACTTCTATACAGAAGTCATTATGCAAATCGCCTCAGGCGGGCGTCTCAAGTCGTCTTGAGATCGAGTCGCCCCCAAAGTCGTGCCGTCCCTGTGTGAACCGGGCCTTACAGCTGACTGTCTCACTACCTCTGTTGGTTGTTTATTCCAATCATCAACTACCCTTTCAGTAAAATAAATAAAAAATAAAGTAAAATAAAAAAAAAATTACCTCTGTTTTGCTGTTGGAAGGTTTCCTGCACTTCCGGTCTGGTGAAAAGGCTGTCCCCGGGACAAGAAGTGGGAGGAAATCTTTCAGGCTCAATTACATTAGCATTAGCCCTGTGAAGAGAGATCAGCAGTGCAGCTCCATTCTGGAAGGATCATTATTGCCACACCAGAACCATAGTCCACTGCCTATGCAGCGCAGAGGAGTAGGGGGGGGTGTAAAAATGAGGTTCAACCTCTTATTTTTATCACCACCACCACAAATTTAAATGAGGCCTAACAAAATCTAGGACTGAAGTCAAAACAGGAGTTCTATTCCTTCTCAAAGTCTAAAAATCTGTCTATAGATGCATTTTATAGTTCAAGATGAATGGCACCCCAATGCAGCTCACTGTGTGTAACGTGTAGCATAACACAAAATAATAAAGGTGTTTCAGCACGTTTTACTGCAATTCAAAATTACAAATGGGTATAAACAATTTATTTTTTTTATTTGGTCTGTAATACTGACCTGATATTTTTGTGGTCATAAGAAGACACATGTTCTCATCCCCCATACACTGCATCGTATCTGAAGTGTAACACCAGGTGGACTTAGCGGACATACAGGATCGGCACGTCAGTCCATTGGATCCTGAGCTGTTTCCTGGCACTAAGGTAAAAAAACATAACAGGTATGTAATGGCATGAAATTAAAGAGAACATACAGTATCTCACAAAAGTAAGTACACCCCTCACATTTCGGTAAATATTTTCTTCTATCTTTTCATGTGACAACCCTGAATAAATGACACTTTGCTACAATGTAAAGTAGTGAGTGTACAGCTTGTATAACAGTGTAAATTTTCTGTCCCCTCAAAATAACTCAACACACAGCCATTAATGTCTAAACCGCTGGCAACAAAAGTGAGTACACCCCTAAGTGAAATTTTTAGCCCAATTTTTTTGTATAATGTAAAAGATGATGTTACGCCGAGTAAATAGATACCTAACATTTTATGGTTTAAAATTGCGCACACTCGTGGCATGGCGACTAACTACGGTACTTAGAAATGTTAATGATTACTTGTTTAAAGTATGGCCTCGTACACACGACCGGTTTTCCCGGCAAGAAAACATCAAGAAAACTGCTGGCAGAGCTTTTTGCCAAGAAAACCGGTCGTGTGTATGGTTTCTCGTCGAGAAAACTGCCGGGAATCTCAACGAGAAAAATGGAGAACCTGCTCTCTATTTTCTCGTCGGGATTGTCGTCGGCCTGTTTCCCGATGAGAAAACTGTGTGTGTGTGTGTGTGTATGCGGCTACAAGCTTACCTGTCCTCCGGTAAGCCCGCGCATGCTCGATGAGACTTCAACACATGTGCGGTAGCTTACAAGGGTAGTGTAGGGTGAAGCAAGATGGCGGCGATGGCATCGAATGTGACAAGCGCATGCTCGTCGTAGTCGATGACGTCACCACGTTCTTGCCATTTAAAAGAACGGCAGTTCTTTTGAATGGCCATCTGTATGCACGGTTTGGCAAGAAAAGCTTGCCAGGAATCTCGTCAGGAAAAACAACGTTTTTTTCCTGACGGGATTCTCGGCCGTGTGTGCAGGGCTTAACAATCACGGTGATACCTCCCATGTGTGGTTTGAACACTGTTTACGTTTGCAGGCGCAACTTACTATGTGTTTTCTTTGGCACACGTGCACGGAGGGATGGATCGCTTTAAAAAATGTTTTTTTATTTATTCATTTAATTTTAATTTGATTTTTTTACACTGTCCCTTTAAAAAAAATAAAAAATTCTGATCACTTTTATTGCTGTCACAAGGAATGTAAACATCCCTTATGACAGTAATAGGCAGTGACAGGTACTCTTTTTGGAGGGATCTGGCATCTAAAAGACTCAAACCCCCCTCCTCTGCACTTAAACATATTCAAAACGCCAAGATCTGCGTTTTTGAATACTGTAATTTCTTTATAAATTGGCGCCGTTGGCTGCAGAGTAAACCAAAATTTCAGGTTTGCAGCGATTGGGGGGACCAGATGGGCGGGCTCGCCTCCCATTCTGGTCCTCGCCTGCTCCCATTGCATTGACCCTGGCTGCCTGCTTCAGTGTCGGCACCGGCGCATGCACGGTAGCCTGTGGCCAGGCTGGACGACGCCATTTCGGGTTGCCGTGATGACGCACGTCCGGTCGGGACGTATATACAGAGAGGCGCGATGGCGTCCAGATAGATCTACCTGCATACCATGTTGGTGCCATAGACAGCGGTGGTATCTGTCATTACCCACCTAACAACTGTCCCTGAGCCACCCCAATCAAATCATTCTCTGCAGCTATTACCTTTTGTACCACCACCCCCTCCCTTTAGAATGTAAGCTCTACGAGCCGGGCCCTCCTGTACCTTTTGTATTGAACTGTACTGTAATTGTGCTGTCCCCCCTCTACTTTGTAAAGCGCTGCGTAAACTGTTGGCGCTATATAAATCGTGAATAATAATAATACTAGGTAAGATTACAAGGATAATAAGGTTATGTTACCAGTGCTGTTATCTATTTCCTTTCAGCCTGATAACCATTGGAACCCAAATTTACCCTTTTTGACTATTTTGACATCCATATATCTACATTTTGATACTCGCCTGCACACTTTGATATCATCATTATCGCAGCATTGTAAGTAATTTAAAGGTATATGGTATCATTATATTGTGAATGGAAATATCACAAGGTTATATACACCCCCACAGTCGGGGTTTGCTTCTTTGCCTCATTGGTTGTCATGGTCATTTGCATGAATGGTTTTAGACAATTGATATGCAATCTACATACTGTATTCTTTATGTTTTTGCTTTTGGCTGTTTTAATAGATGTCTAACTTATTGTTTGTTTTCTAATACATCAGATTTTCAAGCTCCTGAAGAAGTGCTTACACACGTAACATGTAGAGCGATTTCCATGAGCGACCTCTATTACGCCTCAACCACTTAATCACATCAATTTTGGAACACGTAATATTTGTGTGAATTATTATAGTGATATATATACCTGTTTTTTAGTGGTATGAGTGCTATTCAGGTCAATCATTAACTTGTTTTAATTTATGTATATACATGCTGTTTTTAACGCTATTCAAATAAATGTATACATTTTTATGAAACTTGTATGGGTGTGCTTATAAAGTCTATTTTCCTTTTGCAATCCATTTCCTAAACGGGAAGTGATGACAATGCTTCTGGGTTTCTACATCGGAGACCCGATTAAAACCGAATCCAGCTTTGTTTGGGACTCTGGCCAGCCGGCTGGTCGCTCAGGTCTCCCGGTGGGATGGGAGGTGGGGACGTACCCTCCCGCCCCTTGTAATAACAGCTGAGCACCTGCTTAGCCGCATCGGTTGTTATTACTAGAAAGCCGACCGTCGGCTATAAAAAAAACTGTACCGGGGTGATGCCTGTAGCTGCAGGCATCACTCTTGTACAAGCACTTCAGCAAAATTACGCACAGGTACATGATTTTGCGGTAAAAAAAAAGTAAAAAAAAAGTAAAATGGACACAATGCCAGTTACATCTCCAAGAGGATTGGCAGACAGACAGAAACAATAGGTGACTCAATTAACAAGGGGGATTCATACCTAGGAGGCACACAATGGGGAATTATACAATAAGAGAAAGACACTTTAAAGTGTTACTAAAGCCTTGTTTTTTTCTTTAAAAATAACAAACATGTTATACTTACCTGCTCTGTGCAGTGGTTTTGCACAGAGCAGCCTGGATCCTCCTCTTCTTGGGTCCCTCGCCGGCACTCCTGGATTCTCCCTCCTGCCGGGAGCCCCCAAAGCAGGAAGCTTGCTATGGGGGCACCTGAGTCAAGCCGTAGCTCCCTGTGTCTATTCAGACATAGAGCCCTGGTTCGGCACCGCCTCCTCTATCTCCTCATTGGCTAACTGACTTTGTCAGCAGCAGGAGCCAATGGTCCTGGACGGCCGAGGCACTCGTGCACATCGCTGGATTGAGATGGGGCTCAGGTAAGAATTAGGGGGGCTGCTGCACACAGAAGGTTTTTTTAATCTTAATACATAGAATGCATTACGAAAAAAAAAACTGTCTTTAGACCCACTGTAAACGGATTACGCATAACAGCAGGAGACACCAGCATCGGGTTGTTTTGCTGATTATATTAACATCTATGCTGAGTCTCTGAGTCTGGCTGGGGGGGGGGGGGTGAAGCAGTCATTGCTGGTTTTGGCACAGAGGCCCCAAATCTGTATCCAGGTCCTAGGTTCCCAGAGTCTGTGTGTTTCAGGGGGACATGGACCCAAATCCAAAGCAAAACCACTCTGAAGGTCCCCCGGCACACACCTCCGAAAGAATAGAGCCCCCTCAAAAGCCAGGGCCCATCGTCAGTAGACAAGAGGCTACCCTGCAGTCCCCTCTAAAAGCCCCATCCTGGCTGAGTTTGTCACTGTATAGACGTGCTCCAGGCCAGGTTTTAGGCTATACAATTACACCTCTGTTCCTCCAAAACTGTAACTAAAACGAACTACATAAAAAGATGGGAAGAATAACTGGGATAAAAACTTGAAGAGCAGATTGGAATCAGATCCGGACCTCAATTGCCAAAAAAAGTACCAGTATCTTACCGTTAGAAATTTTCAGACGATGATGATGATGGTGATATCTTCCTTTTGTACTACGTATGAACTAAATAAATTCCAGACTACTCACCAAACTGATTCAGATAATGTTGGCAAGGAGGCGCAATTAATGGCTATGGATAAGGGTTCTATAACTTAATGAATTCAGTACTAATAAACAGACCCATCCATGACATTCCCAGAGCAGCAAATTAGATTGTCAGCTTTATAGTTAGTGTGACCAAACAATACTTCACTCATGGAAATCTCCCAGAATAACCTTCTCAGAGGTCATAGTAAGTGGTACCATGGTCAACTAAAAATGGACTTGAATTACACAGTTCCTGAAATATTGATTCCTGTGAATAGGGGCAGGAGGTGAGGACAAGGGGTGGGCAGGCGGGATGCTGCCCTGGGCGCTGTGGTATCATGTGAGGTGGGGGCGTCAAAAGAAGATTGGGGGAGGGTATTTGTGTCGAAGGGGGATTTGGGGAGCGGCAGGGGTTAAAAAATTGTTCTAGGAGGGCAAATTTGGGGAGGTGCGCTGAGTGGTGATTTGTGTTGGGAGGGAGATGAGGGAAGAATATTAGTGCTAGGAGGGGGGGATAGGGGCAGGGTGATAGGAGCAGGAGGTGAGGACAAGGGGTGGGCAGGAAGGATGCTGCCCTGGGCGCTATGGTATCATGTGAGGTGGGGGGCATCAATAGGAGATTGGGGGGAGGGTATTTGTGTCGAAGGGGAATTTGGGGTGCGGCAGGGGTTAAAAATTGTTCTAGGAGGGCAAATTTGGGGAGGTGCGCTAGGAGTGGTGATTTGTGTTGGGAGGGAGATGAGGGGAGAATATTAGTGCTAGGAGGGGGGGTTAGGGGCAGGAGGATAGGATCAGGAGGTGAGGACAAGGGGTGGGCAGGAAGGATGCTGCCCTGGGCGCTATGGCATCATGTGAGGTGATTGAGGGAGGGAATTCGTTTTGGAAGGGTGGTATTTAGAGTGGGGGGGGATTTGTGCTTGGGGGAAAATTTGGGGGAGAGGATTTGTGCTATGGGTTTTTTTTTCTTTGGGGGGGGGGGTTGGGACTTGTTTTGGGAGGAGGGGGAATTTATGCTTAGGGAATGAGCATGCAGTTTGGTGCTCGCTTTTTATTATTTTTTATTTTTTTGAGGGAGGGGATTTTCACTGACATACAATGCTCATACATCTTGGGGGGGGGGGGGGGTCCCAATTTGGCATGTTCGCCCTGGTCTCAAGATCACCAAGTCCTGGCACTGATTACACTAAATCTAGTGAAACACTTCAGCTAATTTAATTGCTCACAATCCCCTCAATGAGAGTTTGGTGCTCTCATTGGACTGTAAATATGAGGAGCTGTGCTGTGTGGAAGAGCTGTGTAAATCTCAGAACTGGATAGACAGGAGTACAAATGGCAAGTAAAAAAGTAAAACTAGCCTTACACGTGTATTTAGCTGTGTATAAGAAAACAGCAGATAGTCACTTACTGGAAGGAAAAGTCGGGGTGCATTGATTTGTTTCACAACACGATGTAACCATCTTCACTCTTACATTGGAGGGAAAGGTCATACTTCCTCCCTTGTTACACTCGCTCTGCGGTACACATGACTTCACATATAATTTTGAAGCAATGCTACCTACAAGTAAAAAAAAACAGTATCATTCTCTGCAACAAAAATAAACAACAGTTTAGGAGTCCTTTTAGGATAGGGTGACCAGACATCCCCGGTTTCAGGGGACAGTCCCCGGATTGAGGACACTGTCCCCGGACCAAGTCTGTCCCCAGTTTTGTCCCTGAATTGGATTTGAACAGGGGCCATGGGGCAATTTCACAGACAGTCAGTGCAGGGGGGTGTATTTTTCCATTTTCTGTGCCCCTTTCTGATGATCATGTGCTGGTCGGAGCGGAGGGAATATTTCTTCAATTTCGGGTGCCCATTCAGCTCCGCTCGCATGTTCTTCTGCCTTGGCTCAAGTCCCAGCCAGCCGCCTGCTTATCTCCTTGCCTTCCCTGGTGGAGTGATCTTCCTCCACTCCCCACCCAGTAGTAGCCGGGGCCCAGAGAGTAAGACTTGACAGGCTGTGAGGAGGGGCGGCGGCGATGGGCAGAGAGTCGCTGATTGCCGCCATTACTAGTAAAAAAAAAATATGTCCCCGGATTTCATTTTAAAAATCTGGCCACCTTATTTTAGGCCCCTTTCACACGATTGACCCGCCTGTCCGTTTTTCAGGCAGATCCGATCGGGCCACCCATTGACTTCTTTGGGAGGCGGATGTCAGCGGATGTGTGTCCGCTGCCACCCGCCTGCCATCCGATCCGACGAAATCTGCTCAAAACAGACGTATGGTGATACGTTCGCCATCCGTCCAGCGGATCGGATCGAATAAAAATGGACAGGCGGTCTGTTTTTATATGATCTGCCCATAGAGGACAGCGGGACTCTGACAGATCCGTCTCTGCACTGTGAGTCGGAGACGGACCTGTCATTCACCTGCTCAGCGGGCATCAGCGGAGGGATCTCTGTTGAGCAAGCGGAGTCCGTCAAAACTGATCTGCCCTGTGCATGGGCGTCCGCTGAACTTTTTTCAGGGGGGGGGGCATCATTTTTAAAGCCATCCATGCTTCTTTGGGGCAGTGGAGCAGTGCTGTATACACCACTCCTCCACCGCTTCTGCCCATTGAAATAAATGGGCACCGCTGCCTAAGCGCCTACAAAGCGATTTGGCAGCGGTGATACACAGTTGCATTTAACCCTGTCGTTGACCGCTAGCTGGGGTTATTGCAACACAGGGGTCAAGTGTCTTCACTCTGACTTCAACACTCTTACGATTCCAGGGGGGGGGCAATTGACCCCCCTTGCCCTATGGAGCGGACGCCCATGGCCCTGTGTGAAAGGGGCCTTATAAATCTGCGATGAGCATCGATGATCCTGAAGATCAGGGCTGCTGTTAGAAATCACGGGGCTCCATATAGCCTACCTGACAGGTACCCCCTCCCCCCGGTCGGAAGTGTCTGAGAACATAGATTTATCAGTCACTTTCTTTGCGGCCTCCGGTGCAAAGATTAATAAAATAGAAGTGCTCTGAAGCTTCTTGCTCATTCACAAGCTGAAGCATAGTAAACACTGCTTACTATCCTTCAGTGATGAATGGACACAGGAGTGATTGGTACCAATCACTTACTGTGTTCATTCAGGAACGGAAGGGGCCAATAAATTATATATTTACCAGCCCCTTCTCCCGCTCTCTTTCCTTCCTGAACCATCCCCCTGTGTGCCCGCAGCAGCTGATGGCAGGAGAGGAAGGAAGCCAGGAGCACTGCAATTAAAGTGGCACCCAGGGGGGCCCAGACAGCATATGAAAGGGGTGCATGTGCTAGAACCACTCCCCTGCAGTGCAGCTGGAGGGAGAAGCTGCCAGCGTTACAGGGGAAGAAAGAAGAGGATCAGTGTCTGCAATAAGACAGTACAGCCGGCCCTCCTGCTCAGCGGGTGCCTGGGCCCCTCTTTTAACCTGATGGGACCCAGTACAGAAGGGCAGGCTGTAATGCCTTAACAGCCCTGCTGATGATTGCAGCTCATTTCAAATCACTAACCATTTATGAAACGGAGTTAGGGTTGGCACCTTTCTGGGATTCTCCCTTTCTGGGATTCACCCGGGTTTTGATTTTGAATCATGTGTCCGGGTTTCAGTCCACGCTAGTTTTACCAGAACGAGTGCTCCCGTCTCATAACTTGCTTCTGAGCATGCGCATTTTTTTCACGTCGTTAAAGCCTACACACGACCGTTTTTCATGACGAGAAAAATGACGACGTGAAAAACGATGAGAAAAATTAGAGCACGTTCCAAATTTTTAATGGCCATTTTTCACGTCGTGTAAAATTCTCTGGAGCCTACACACGATAATTTTTAATGACCAAATAAAAAAGTGTCTTTTTTCTCGTCATGAAAAACGGTTGTGTGTACGCGGCATTAGACATGGGCTGAATGTTCTAACCCGAACGGCGAACCCATTGAAGTCTATGGAAGCCGAACAGGAAAAATCAAAAGTGCCCATTTTAAAGACTTATTTACAAGTATCTGCCCATAAAAGGGGTATGAGGGTCCGGGTACTGCCCTGGAGGACATGTATTTAATATATATATTTTTTAAAACAATTGTTTTTTCAGGAAAAGTGATGGTGGTATGATTTGGAGGGGAACCCCACGACAAATTAGAGGAAAAAAAAACGGCGTGGGGTCCCCCCAAAATCCATACCAGACCTTTATCTGGGCATGCAGCCTGGCAAGTCAGGAAAGGGGGAGGAGCGAGCGCCCCCCCCTCCTGAACCATACCAGGCCACATGCCCTCAACATAGGGGGGTTCTTTTTTGTACAGGAGGGGGGGCAGTTTGCTATGCTTCAGTTATGAATGAACATAGTCAGTGAGTGTGTTCACTGTGTACATTTATAAAAGGAAGGGGCCGGTAAATTACATATTTCCTAGCCCCTTCCCCTGAAACAGGAGGGAAACCAGCAGCACTGTGGGGCAGGGAGGGGAGCCAACACGGGGGGGGGGAGCCTGGGCAGTTGGGGTAATCGGCAACACCAATAGAGATTAGGGCAACCCCCCCCCCAAAAAAAAAAATAATAATAATTAAAAGCAAATTACACTGTCAACTCTTTGCATCAAAATGGAGGTTTTATTTGCACAACATTTACAGATATATGCGAAGACTGCACTGTCTCGTAAAGTTATATAGTGCGGTCCCAACCCTAATTTTTCAGGGTCTCCATGTTAGAGGATATATAGTAGGGATGGGCGAACGGTTTGGCCCGAGCATAAGTTTGGGCCGATCTTTTGTTGTTCGGTCGTTCGGGAAACAGCCAAACTTTTGGGACGTTCGACCGTTTGTTCGCCCCCCCCCCCCCCCCAGAATCGACCACAATACATTGCAGCGCTGAACAGTGCATTGCAAGCCCTGATTGGCTGAAGCAGTGAAAGCTTCAGCCAATCAGGCACAGAGCACTGTCAGAGTCATGATTTGACACTGTCATCATGACTTTATGGCTCATTCCCGCCCCACAGTATAAAAGTATTCTTTCAATGGCAGCCATTTTCAGTGTGATTTTGGCGTGGAGAGAGATAGAACAGGGCTCTGTTCAGTGCTATTAGTATAGTTATGCCGTGTACACACGATCGGTTTTACTGATGAAAACAGTCCGATGGACTTTTTTCATCGGACAAACCGATCGTGTATGGGCCCCATCGGTCTTTTTTCCATCGGTGATTAAAAATAGAACATGTTTTAAATTTATCCAATGGAAAAAAGAAACGATAGCAAATTCCGAACGTCTGTGTGGAACTCCATCGGAGAAAAAACCCATGCATGCTCAGAATCAAGTCAACGCATGCTCAGAAGCATTGAACTTAATTTTTCTCGGCTCGTCTGAGTGTTTTACGTCACAGCGTTTGGGATGGTCGGATTTTTGACTGATGGTGTGTGGGCAAGACTGATGGAAGTCAGCTTCATCGGAAATCCGATGGAAAAATCCATCGGATTTTATTCCATCGGAAATAATCCGATCGTGTGTACAGGGCTTTAGTGTGCTATACTGTAGTGTAGTGAGACCGTGTCATTTATACATACATTAGTGTAGAGTAGGGACAGTTCAACGCCATATAGTTCTGTGTGCATTACTGCCAGTTTAACGCCATATAGTTCTGTGTGCGTTACTACAAGTTTAACGCCATATAGTTCTGTGTGCGTTACTACAAGTTTAACGCCATATAGTTTTGTGCGTTACTGCCAGTTTAACGCTATATAGTTTTGCGTGCGTTACCGCCAGTTTAACGCCATATAGTTCTGTGTGCGTTACTGCCAGTTTAACGCCATATAGTTCTGTGTGCGTTACTACAAGTTTAACGCCATATAGTTCTGTGTGCGTTACTGCCAGTTTAACGCTATTTACTTCTGTGTGCATTACTGCCAGTTTAACGCAATATCGTTTTGCGTGCGTTACTGCCAGTTTAACGCCATATAGTTCTGTGTGCATTACTACAAGTTTAGCGCCATATAGTTTTGCGTGCGTTACTACCAGTTTAACGCCATATAGTTTTGCGTGCGTTACTGCCAGTTTAACGCCATATATTTCTGCGTGCGTTACTGCCAGTTTAACGCCATATACAGTGCCTTGCGAAAGTATTCGGCCCCCTTGAACTTTTCATCCTTTTGCCACATTTCAGGCTTCAAACATAAAGATATAAAATTTTAATTTTTTGTGAAGAATCACCAACAAGTGGGACACAATTGTGAAGTGGAACGAAATCTATTGGATATTTTAAACTTTTTTAGCAAATAAAAAACTGAAAAGTGGTGCGTGCAAAATTATTCGGCCCCTTTACTTTCAGTGCAACAAACTCACTCCAGAAGTTCAGCGAGGATCTCTTAATGATCCAATGTTGTCCTAAATGACTGATGGTGATAAATAGAATCCACCTGTGTGTAATCAAGTCTCTGTATAAATGCACCTGCTCTGTGATAGTCTCAGGGTTCTGTTGAAAGCGCAGAGAGCATCATGAAGACCAAGGAACACACCAGGCAGGTCCGTAATACTGTTGTGGAGAAGTTTAAAGCCGGATTTGGATACAAAAAGATTTCCCAAGCTTTAAACATCCCAAGGAGCACTGTGCAAGCGATCATTTTGAAATGGAAGGAGTATCAGACCACTGCAAATCTACCAAGACCTGGCTGTCCCTCTAAACTTTCAGCTCAGACAAGGAGAAGACTGATCAGAGATGCAGCCAAGAGGCCCATGATCACTCTGGATGAACTGCAGAGAACTACAGCTGAGGTGGGAGAGTCTGTCCACAGGACAACAATCAGTCGTACACTGCACAAATCTGCCCTTTATGGAAAAGTGGCAAGAAGAAAGCCATTTCTCAAAGATATCCATAAAAAGTCTTGTCTAAAGTTTGCCACATGCCACCAGGGAGACACACCAAACATGTGGAAGAAGGTGCTCTGGTCCGATGAAACCAAAATCGAACTTTTTGGCCACAATGCAAAACGATATGTTTGGCGTAAAAGCAACACAGCTCATCACCCTCAACACACCATCCCCACTGTGAAACATGGTGGTGGCAGCATCATGGTTTGGGCCTGCTTTTCTTCAGCAGGGACAGGGAAGATGGTAAAATTGAGGGGAAGATGGTTGCAGCCAAATACAGGACCATTCTGGATGAAAACCTGTTGGAGTCTGCAAAAGACCTGAGACTGGGACAGAGATTTATCTTCCAACAAGACAATGATCCCAAACATACAGCAAAATCTACAAAGGAATGGTTCACAAATAAACGTATCCAGGTGTTAGAATGGCCAAGTCAAAGTCCAGACCTGAATCCAATCAAGAATCTGTGGAAAGAGCTGAAAACTGCTGTTCACAAACGCTCTCCATCCAACCTCACTGAGCTCGAGCTGTTTTGCAAGGAAGAATGGGCAAGAATTTCAGTCTCTCGATGTGCAAAACTGATAGAGACATACCCCAAGCGACTTGCAGCTGTAATCGCAGCAAAAGGTGGCTCTACAAAGTATTAACGCAAGGGGGCCGAATAATTTTGCACGCCCTACTTTTCATTTTTTTCTTAGTTAAAAAAGTTTCAAAAATCCAATAGATTTCGTTCCACTTCACAATTGTGTCCCACTTGTTGGTGATTCTTCACAAAAAATTAAAATTTTATATCTTTATGTTTGAAGCCTGAAATGTGGCAAAAGGATGAAAAGTTCAAGGGGGCCGAATACTTTCGCAAGGCACTGTAGTTCTGTGTGCGTTACTGCCAGTTTAATGCCATTTACTTCTGTGTGCGTTACTGCCAGTTTAACGCCATATCGTTTTGCGTGTGTTACTGCCAATTTAACGCCATATAGTTCTGTGTGCGTTACTACAAGTTTAACGCCATATAGTTTTGCGTGCGTTACTACCAGTTTAACGCCATACAGTTTTGCGTGCGCTACTGCCAGTTTAACGCCATATAGTTCTGTGTGCGTTACTACAAGTTTAACGCCACATAGTTTTGCGTGCATTACTACCAGTTTAACGCCGTATAGTTTTGCGTGCGTTACTGCCAGTTTAACGCCATATACTTCTGTGTGCGTTATTACAAGTTTAACGCCATATAGTTTTGTGCGTTACTGTCAGTTTAACGCCATTTACTTTTGTGTGAGTTACTGCCAGTTTAATGCCATATAGTTCTGTGCGTCACTGTACGTTTGGCGCATTATATTGCAGTATATTATATTGTATCCGTGGAGTGTGTCTGTGTAGTCTGAGTATTCAAATGAAAGGGCACCAAACACCTCTTTACATTGATTAAAGTGCATCTACGTACAGATTTTAACTTTTCCTTTACATTTGCTTATAAGCACTGCCCCCTCCCTCCCAATAATGTCTGGGAAGACAACAAGGAGAGGCAGACATTCCCTTGGCACTGTAAGGGGGCCAACAACAAATGTGTCCACAGGCAAAGGTGGACGTGGTGGTCAGTCCTCAGGCAGGGCATCATTTCCTCTGTTTAGTAAGTTTGCCCATGCTATCCAGCCACAGCATGCAGAGGAGGTGGTGGACTGGCTTACTAAACCTTCCTCATCCTCTGTCACACAAGCAGAGACAAGTGTGCAGTCCCCTGCAGTTGCCAGAGTGGATAAACCTGCCTCCTTGTTCACATCTATTCCTGCCATAGCCCTAACATCAGACATTGAGGAGTCAGCTGAGTTATTTGACCACAGCATCAGCCACTTTCTCCATGATGATGCCCAGCCATTACTGGATTCAGATGCTGGTTCTGAGGTTGAGGATGACAGGAACGTGAGCCTAGAGAGAGGGAGGAACACTGGTAGACAAATTGGCATTCATGTTCCCCAAGCCGCAGCGTATTGCCAAGTTGTCTTCAGTGTTAATGATGAAGATGGAGAAGATGGAGATTATGATGATGATGATGATGATGAGGTCACTGATGCAACTGAGGAGGAAACTGAAGGTGAGGCGGCACAACCCCAAGGAGGTCGACATCAAGAAAGAGTAGAGAGCAGCCACCCTATTCCATTACATTCTGTAGCTGTTATCTCCCAGCCCACTTCCCACAGCTCAGCTGTCTGAGCCTTTTTCAGTACATCTGCAGCAGATCACAATGTTGCTATCTGCAAACTGTGTCACAGGCACATCAAACATGGCAAAAACACCAACCATTTGGGTACCACATGCCTATCAAGGCATTTAATGTCCAACCACTCAGCTTGTTGGCAAGAGCACCTAAAAGCCACACAAAAGGGGCACAAATCTGTCCCTCCTCCTCCTCCTTACCCACTTCAGTCTGCCCCTGCGATACCGAGTCATTACCTTTCAGCAGCCTCCACTGACAGGGATGATGATATAGCACAGGGTATCCAACGTCCTAGCAGCTCATCTGCCAGCAGCACACCACCAGCTGTAGACTGTAGCCGGCAAATTTCTCTGACCCATCTTCTGCAGCGTAAAAAAATACGGTCCCTGCCACCCACATGCCCAGCGCCTGAATGAAAGCTTGTCAAAGCTGTTGGCTCTCCAACTTCTGCCTTTCAGCCTGGTGGATTCTGCCCTCTTCCGTAAATTTGCACAATGTGATGTACCACAATGGCAGGTTCCCAGTCGCTACTACTTTTCACGTAAGGCCGTTCCATCTCTCTACCATCACGTGGAAGGGAATGTTCTGGCATCGTAGGGCAAGTCAGTCAGCCGTAAAATCCACCTTACTGCTGACACGTGGTCCAGCAAGCATGGGCAGGGACGATATATTTTGTTTACAGCACACTGGGTAACGCTGCTTGCAACTCGAAAGGATGCAGGACAGGTCTCAGTGCTGCAGCTTGTTGTGTCCCCTTGTCTCCATACAGCTGGTGGTGATGTGATGCCAGACCTGTGAGCTCTACCCCCTCCTCCTCCTCTGCCACCTCCATGCCCTCCTCTGCAGAATTGTCCTATGAACATCAGGTACCCCCTAAGCGTTCAAAGGGCCTTTCCCAGAGTCAGGCTAAAATGTGCCATGCAGTGCTTCAGCTGGTGTGTTTAGGGGACAGGAACCACACAGGAGCAGAGATTTTTGCAGCGCTGCAGAGACAGGCCCAGAGGTGGTTTATACCATGGTGGTGTCCGATAATGTCTCAAACCACCTGTTCGCCCTTAGACAGGGAAAGTTGACACATGTGCCATGCCTGTTTCCTAAGTACATACTGTGGTAGTGTGGTACCCCACCAGTGTATGAATACAGGAATCTCAACCAGGCAGGTTGAGGGGCTCCAGGGTATTTGCTTGTTTGGGAGGAAACTGGCTTTTCAGTTTCCTCATGATTTACTAAAGTCCACTTTGGGACCTGGAGCCTGGGGATTTCTTAGAGATCCGGGTGGGATGAAATCCCCAGTCCTGGATCTGGGTTTTGAGACTCAACGGCACACTGATTGTTCAGGTGTGTGTGGGCCTGTTAGTAGAGTCAGGACCAGCATTCTGGGCTCCACCCTCCCGACGAGTGCAGGTGTGCACTGGGGAAGCCATAGAGTGGTTGTCTGCACACTGGAGGCCAGAGACCCAGGTCTGAGGGTCAGAGCAGTGGATCCAAGTCTGAGGCTCAGAGCAGCGAGGGGCTGCTATCTAAATGGACGGTATTGCCAATGGAATAGTCTGTAGGAGACAGACAAGAGCATGATGTGGAAGGCCTGAGCAACACTGCTGTATGTATAAGCCAGGAGGCTGAATGTCATGTTATTGATAAAAAGGAGTGTTGAAACCCCTGCGAGGGAAACCTTTGATTTTGTTTGAACTTCTTTTAATAAAAACGGGCAAATAAAGCCCTCAAAAAGAAGACCCAGCGAGTGGCGGTGTCCTTCAAGCTCTACCTTTGATGCTAGTCCTTCACAATACCCAGGGTTGCAAGATGTACTAAAGCAGGCCAGAATAGTCTGTAGCCATTTCAGGCGGTCATACACAGCCAGTGCTCGGTTGGCTGAAATTCAGCGGGAATTCCACCTGCCCGTAAACCGCCTGATTTGTGACATGCCCACCAGGTGGAACTCAACTTTGGGAATGCTGCAGCGGCTATACATGCAGCAGAGGGCCATCAACGAGTACTTGTGTCAGTACGGCACGACGACAGGCTCAGGCCGCCTCAGCTTTTTTTCCCTACGCCAATGGCTGACCATTAAGGATGCATGCACTGTGTTGTCACCATTTGAGGAGGCCACAAGGATGGTGAGCAGTGACAGTGCATGCATCAGTGACACAATCCCTGTTGTGTTCCTGTTGGAACAGACTCTGCATGGCATTATGGACAGGGCACTGGAGGCAGAGCAGCAGGGGAAGGAGGAGGACTTCCTTTCCTCTCAAGGCCCACTTTATCCAGACACCATCATTCCTATGTCACAGAACACACAGGAGGAGAGAGGGGAGGAGGATGAGAAGGAGGATACTGGCACTTTCATAGGCTTTGAAGAAGAGGAAGACATGCATCAATCTGTAAGCAATGGCTTTCCAACCCCAGGACCCTTGGGAGTAGTGCGTGGCTGGGGGGAGGAAGTTCCAGATGCTGTCATCCTGAGTGACCCGAGGAGTCTGCTTCTCAAGCCTCTGCAAATTTGAGACGCAACCTCATGCTTCAAAGCCTGCAAAAGTACACAAGAAAACGTGACATAAAGGAGAAGGATGATTACTGGTTGGCAACCCTCCTTGACCACCGTTAACAGGGGAAGGTCTCTGAACTCATCCTGTCCCCACAGAGTGCAGAGGATAAAATCTCTTGTCATTAACTCGAACAAAGAGCAGAGTTGCTGTCTCCGGGTACCTCGGGCACATCTGGTTCTGGGCATCAAACTCAGTTTCTCCTCGGCCTATCACACCCAGACCAACGAGCAGTCTGAACGTACGCATCAAACATTGGAGCAATACTTATGTTGTTTCTCCTCCTTCAACCAGGAAGATTGGGCATCATTGCTGCCCTTGGCGGAATTTGCATTCAACAATTCTCTCCACTCTGCCACAAACCAGTCACCCTTGATGGCACAGCCTCATGCAGCAGCTGCTAACCTCTGTTCCACTAACGCCAATGGCGCATCCATGCTAACATGTGCGTGCTAGTGCGCATGTGCATGCTTCCATGAGGCTGTGTGAGTTCCATGAGAATCTGCCCAAAATCAGTGCTGGATCGTCTTCAGCTTGTTCTTGTGTTCCTGTGTTCCTGTTAACCTTGCCTGACTGACCTTACTCCTGAAAACCCGGCTTCCTCTGACCATTCTCTTTGGATTCTCCTTACCTGCCTGCCTGCCTCTGTACTGAACCGACTTTGGCTTAGACTTATGACCACGGCTCTGCCTCCTGATTGTGTACCCTGCTGCCAGCCTGCTGCCGACTTCTGCCTGTTCCTGACTCTCCAGTTGATCCTGATCTGGTCCTCTCTGAACAAACCTGGTGTTCAGTCTCTACATTTCCTCTGCAGAAGTTCCTGTGTCTTCAAGCTCCCGCCTTTGACCAGCAGGCACCTGCACCCTTTTGTTGCCCCTGCACTTCCTGTATCCACTACCAGGGGTGCTTGGACTGGAACCGTGCAAGAGGCCACCCTCATCCTCTCGGGCTCCACTGTAAGGTACGTGACAATATCATTGCAATTTTTTACAGCAAGGCAAATTCTTGCTTTCATCAAGAGTACCTCTATAGGGTTACGGTGGAAAGGCGCCACTGACACCCAAAGACCAATTTTTCAGCACCTGTTTGACAAGTGCATATCATTGCAATTTTTTACAGCAAGCCAAATTCTTGCTTTCATCAAGATTATCTCTATAGGGTTACGGTGGGAAGGCACCACCGACACCCAAAGACCAATTTTAGCGCACCCGTTACTTCTACCCAAAGTCAAAGTGACACCAGAATGTATGCAAAAAATCTCTAATCTTGTTCCCATTGCACTACATTGTGGCCTCATCATACACACTGGCTCCCCAGCTGTTGCTGAGCAAAATAAAGGCAGCTTGCAGGAAAAATTAAAAAAATTTTGGCTTTACAAATTCAATTATTTCTGCAGCAGATTCTAGACATGGTACACATCTGCCACTTTACAGTTAGACTAAGGGGACCCCTCAGGAACTATATTGGAAGGAATTTTTCATTTTTAGGCTTTCACTTTAACCACTTCAGCCCCGGACCATTTGGCTGCCAAATGACCGGGCCACTTTTTGCGATTTGGCACTGCGTTGCTTTAACTGACAATTGTGCGGTCGTGCGACGTGGCTCCCAAACAAAATTGACGTCCTTTTTTTTCCCACGAATAGAGATTTATTTTGGTGGTATTTGATCACCTCTGAGGTTTTTATTTTTTGCGCTATAAACAAAAATAAAGCGACAATTTTGAAAAAAAAGCAATATTTTGTACTTTTTGCTATAATAAATATCCCAATTTAAAAAAAAAAAAAAAGCTATTTTTTTCTCAGTTTAGGTCGATATGTATTCTTCTACATTATTTTTGGTAAAAAAAAAATCGCAATAAGCGTATATTGATTGGTTTTTGCGCAAAAGTTATAGCGTCTACAAAATAGGGGATAGTTTTATGGCATTTTTATTATATTTTTTTTTTTTTACTTGTTATGGCGGTGATCTGCGATTTTTATCGTAACTGCGACATTATGGCGGACACATCAGACACTTTTGCTGCTATTTTGGGACCATTCACATTTATACAGCGATCGGTGCTATAATAATGCCCTGATTACTGTGTAAATGTGACTGGCAGGGAAGGGGTTAACCAGTAGCGGTCGCTGAAAGGGTTAAGTGTGTCCTAGGGTGTGATTCTAACTGTTAGAGGGCGTGGCTTACTGTGACACATCACTGATTGCTGCTCCTGATGAGAGGGAGCAGACGATCAGTGCTGTGTCACTAGTAGGGATGAGCCAAACCCCCCCCCCTCCCCGTTCTGTTCGCATCAGAACATTCGAACGGACCGAAAGTTTGCGCAAACTTTTTAACTTTGTTAAAGTCTATGGGACTCGAACGTCAGAGATCAAAAGTGCGAATTTTAAAGGCTAATACGCAAGCTATTGTCCTAAAAAGGGTTTGGGGACCCGGGTCCTGCCCCAGGGGACATGTATCAATGCAAAAAAAAGTTTTAAAAACGGCTGTATTTTCCGGGAGCAGTGATTTTAATGATGCTTAAAGTGAAAAAATAAAAGTGAAATATTCTTTTAAATATTGTGCCTGGGGGGTGTCTATAGTATGCCTGTAAAGTGGCACGTGTTACCCGTGCTTAGAACTGTCCCTGCACAAAATGACATTTCTCTCTCAGCACCCGCAACAAACTACACAAGGCCGACACGCAGGCGGCCTTATATAGTGTGGGGCATGTACTAAACCCCCTGAGACATAATTGGCCAAAGGCACCCTGCCTTTGGTCAATTATGGCTCTTTGTTCTTACAGCGCTGTGATTGGCCAAAGCATGCGGGTCATAGTGCATGCTTGGCCAATCATCAACCAGCAATGCACTGCGATGCCGCAGTGAATTATGGGCCGTGACGCGCCACTCGAATTTGGCGTGAACGGCCCATAATGTTCGAAATTCGGCGAACGGCCGAAGAGACGACATAACGTTCGTAATTCGATGAAAGATCGAACGGCCGATGTTCGAGTCGAACTTACGTTCGACTCGAACTCGAAGCTCATCCCTAGTCACTAGGCAGAACAGGGAGATGTCTTGTTTACAAAGACATCCCGCTCGTTCTGCCGTTCCGTGACCTGATCGCGGGACACCGGCGGACATTGAGTCCGCGGGTCCGGTCACAAAGACCGCGGGTGGCGCGCGCGCCCGCTAGGGGACAGGCTTAAAGCAACGTATATATACGTTGCTATGCCTGCCCATGCCATTCTGCTGACGTAAATCTATGTGAGGCGATTGGCAAGCGGTTAAAAATTAAATAATCACTGCTCATTTAAAAATGAAGTTTTTCACAAACTTTTTTTTTATTGATACATGTCCCCCAGGGCAGGACCCGGACCCCTATAACCATTGTATGCCCAATTACTTGCATTTAAGCCTTCAAAATGGGCACTTTTGATATTTGACGCTCAGGTCCCATTGACTTTGATGGGGTGCGTTATTTGGGTCCGAACTTTCGCGGTGTTCGAAAGTTTGGGTGCGAACCGAACAGGGGTCCATTCGGCCCATCCCTAATATATAATGATAGATAAAAGAGTAGGTATGGCTGGAGGCAGCCCATTTCTCCTTAGAGGTGGAGGGGTACACTAGAAACCCAACAAAGCCCAATGGCAGCTGAAGACTGATAAGTGTGCTTGAAAAAGGAATTTGTACTGTGTGAGGATCTTCCATGTGTACCTTACTTTAAAAGCTGATTTATAGATTGTGCACATAAAACATAAAAACAGACATCTCTGGAGCAATAAAGCATCTGGGGGACTCTGATGTGAACTGACGCTTGTGAAACTCTGACATCAAATACACATAGCATTTTTGTTAAATAACTTACCCAAAGCCCAGCTTTCTGTGTATAAAGCTCCACACACAGAGCCAGAAGGACAAGTCACACTGGGGCCGGTACATGAGTCCGATAAGGAAAACACTCTGTACAAGAGAGCGAGTATCCTAGAGGGAGAAAATACAGCACAGGATGAACTATGATCATAGCAGTCCTTACATTTGACCAAAAAATTGTGTAAAATTTATTTCCTGAAAACGTGTTTGTTAACCACTTGAGGACCGGAAGGATTTGCCCCCTTAACCTCCCTGGCGGTAGGATTATTTCAGATTTTAGGTGCTGAAAGCGGTACCATTATTTTGCATGGAAATTTGGCGTTTTATATTGTAGGCCTGTAATTCTTAGGAATAACTCACTTAAATCTGTCCAAACCAGAGTCTAGTAGACATCCCGGGTATGATAAAGTTCAAAAAACAAAATTATTAATTATAATATAATAAATAACTATAAAATAATTATAACAAATAATAATATAATAATAATAAAAGTGTTTTTCAGTGTTTGATGGCGAATTTCCCCACAAATCGCTATCGCTCAATTCTGCGAGTGATTCTAATTTATTATCGCTGTTTTCTAGCTGGTCTAAAACCACTTTTGACATAAAGGGACACTTTTTGGTTGCTATGGACAATCTCCAGTTTCCAGGCAGAAAGAACAGTTTTTATAATATAAAAGTGCATGCAGGACACTGGACAGACCACTAGGGACAAAGGGTGTGTTATTATTTGATACAGTACTGTAATCTGTAAGATTACAGTGTACTGTATGTATACTGTGTGTTTCACTTTTTGAATTATTTGGCGCGGATCTCCGCCCCCGTGCGCCGCAACGTCGCAGGGAACGGAGCTCTGCGGCACTCAGGCACAGTGTGAATCGAGCGTGGAGACAGCTCGCTCACACTGCAGGGACACATCTCAGGATCCAGGGAACAAGGTAAGTAACTTCCCCTGTATCCTGCGATGCGATCCCGAGTCTGGCTCGGGGGTTACCGCTTTCTGTACTGAAATTCCACCCCGAGCCAGACTCGGGAATACCGCCAAGGAGGTTAATGACCAGAGCACTTTTTACAATTTGGCACTGCGCTGATTTAACTGGTAATTGCGCAGTCATGCAATGCTGTACCCAAACGAAATTTGCGTCCATTTTTTCCCACAAATAGAGATTTATTTTGGTGGTATTTGATCACCTGTGGGATTTTTATTTTTACCGATATAAACGAAAAAAGACAGAATATTTTGAAAAAAAATATATATTTTCTACGTTTTGTTATTTAAAAAAATCCAATAAACTCAATTTTAGTCATACTTTTAGGCCAAAATGTATTTAGCCACATGTCTTGGATAAAAAAAAAACAATAAATATATTTATTGGTTTGCCCAAAAGTTATAGCGTCTACAAACTATGGTACATTTTCTGGAATTTACACAGCTTTTATATTATGACTGCCCTATTTCATTTCTTGTTGAGCCCATTGAATTTTTTTTGTGATTGAAAAATGACAAAAAATAAATAAATAAAACCGTTACACAAAGTTGTCACTTAATTGATATATTGCTCACACTTGGCGCGTGTATATGTGGAATTACACCCCAAAATACATTCTGCTGCTTCTCCTGAGTTCGGGGATAACACATGTGTGAGACTTTTTGGCAGCCTAGCTGCGTACAGGACCCCGAAAACCAATCACTGCCTTCAGGCTTTGAAAGGGCGTACATTTTTGGATTTCACTCACTACCTGTCACAGTTTCGGAGGCCATGAAATGCCAAGAGAGCACAAAACCCCCCAAATGACCCCTTTTCGGAAAGTAGACACCCCAAGCTATTTGCTGAGAGGCATGGTGAGTATTTTGCAGATCTCTCTTTTTGTCACAAAGTTTTGAAAATTGAAAAAAAATAAAAATTCCTTTTCTTTCTTCATTTTCAAACAGAAATGAGATCTGCAAAATACTCACTATGCCTCTTAGTAAATACCTTGGGGTGTCTACTTTCCAAAATGGGTCATTTGGGGGGGGGGTTGTGCTATCTTGAACTTTCAGGGCCTCCAAAACTGTGATATGTTGTAAGGAGTAAAGTCACCATTTTACGCCCTTAGAAATCATTAATATGATGATTGGTTTTCGGGGTCCCGTACGCAGCTAGGCTCCCAAAAAGTCCCACACATGTGGTATCCCCCTACTCAGGAGAAGCAGCAGAATGTATTTTGAGCTGTAATTTCACATATACCCATGGCATGTTTGAGCAATATATCATTTAGTGACAACTTTGCGCAAAACAAAAAAAAAAGACTTTTCCCGAAACCCGTGGCAAAGTATAAAATATTCCATGGACTCAACATGCCTATCAGCAAATAGCTTGGGGTGTCTACTTTTTTTTTTATTATTTATTTCACTTTTTTATTTAATTTTTACACTGTTCCTTTCATTTTTTTTTTATCATTTTTACTGTTGCACAGGGAATGTAAAAATTCCCTATGATAGAAATAGGTAGACTCTTTTGAAAAATGTGGGGTCTATTAGACTCTAGATCTCTAGATCTCTCCTCTGCCATCAAAGCATCTGACCACACCAAGATCGGTGTGATAAGATGCTTTCCAGGAGAGCCCGCGAAAACCATGGAAGACGGCGGGAGGTGGGGGTACGCTCCCTCCCACTGCTTGTAAAAGCTAATTAGCCGCTAGGATTGTTTTTACATGAAAGCCGACTGCTGGCTGAAAAAAATTATACCAAGATGATACCTAAACCTGCAGGCATCTATAACCACTCAAAGTCCAGCAACATACCAGTCAGGGTTGCCAACTTTCAGTAATTCTATGAACAGTTTGTAAAATCCATACATTTTGCATCTGTCCTTGAATGTCCATTACAGACATGTAGGCTGCATGTCCGTAACTGACATTCATGGACAAATGCAACAATTATGGATTTTACAAACTGTTTGTAAATTTACTAAAAGTTGGCAACCCTGATACCAGTACGTCGCTGGTCCTTGTTGGGCATATATTGTAATGTTCTTTTTTTTCATGCAGCCTGGGGGCTAAACAAAAAAAGAGATTTCTCCATTCAAATCGATTGGTGGTATGCCCACCATTAGAATACCGCCCTGCTTCCACCCACTTCTAATGATGGGCATACAATAAATTAAAAAAAATATGCCAAAGTATGAGGCGATCCGCCCCTATGTCTACCCCTGCCCCTATGCTTTAGTATATATGCTCTCTTTTTAACTGGTAAAATCACCTCCTACAGCGCTGGAGTCACGGATTTACGTATTGTGAGAGCAAACCATGTTGCTGTCAAAATAAATAAATCAGTGCTGCAGCTGAATGGCGTACGGCATATATGCTCTTTTTTTAACTGCGGTGGTGAAATCACCTCCTACAGCGCTGGAGTCATGGATTTACGTATCGTGAGAGCAAATGCTGTTACTGTCAAAATAAATAAATCAGTGCTGCAGCTGAATGGCGTACCTGAAAAGCAAACAATGGTAACAATAAAACATTAACTCAATAAAACAACTTTTTTTATTGCAATCTGTGCCAAGAAAAGAGTAAAAAATATATGCCAAAGCATAGGGGCAATCTGCCCCTAATGTTAAGGGCAATCTGCCCCTGCTTTTTTTTTTTAACTGTCGTGGTGAAATCCCCTCCCCCTGGAGTCACGGATTTACATATCTTATTCATGAGAGCAAACCCTGTTGCTGTCAAAATTAAATAAATTCATGCTGCAGCTGAATGGTGTACCTGGAAAGCAAATAATGGTTAACAATAAAACACAGTAACATTACAGTATAACCGCATGACATACCATACCTGCAAAGCAAACACAATAAAACACAGTACAATAAAGCATTACGGTATATAATAAAATACAGAAAAACACTTTAATTATAACTTTGAACATTCCAGGTTAGGGTCTCTCAAAATGCGATGGCCATCTAACATCTTTCGAGACCCTGTGTCAGTGTGCCATAGGACTGTGTCGTGCTGTACCCTACGCTAATACTCCACTAGTGTGTGGTAGCGACGGAAAGTCACAGATGCAGAGACCAGGTTGGTCAGGACAGGAGGGACAATAAAAGCGGGTGTCACGCCTATATCCGTGTTTTCTGCAGATACATCTTCTTTGGGTTGTTCTTTGGGTAGGGGTACTCTGGAGGACTTCTGGAAAGTGTCTCTCATGCAGCCGGCTCACTGCATTTGGATTAGGAAGGTGGGGCACAGCACCATCTGGAAACAGATTGGCTGTGATGATCTCTTCCTGGAATTTTAGGAAGGATCCAGTTCGTCCTGACGCTTTGTATAGCACATAAGCGTTTAGCAGAACCAATTGAAATAAGTATACAGACACTTTTTTTATACCAGCGCCTGGCTCTACGGGCAATTAAGTATGGCGCCATCATCTGGTCGGTAAAGTCCACCCCTCCCATGTTAAGGTTGTATTCGTGGACACAAAGGGCTTCTTAACACCAGTTGCCTTTGGAATTTCAACTGTCGTATCTGCGTATATAAAGGACAGAACGAAAACATGCCGTGTGTCCCTCCACTTCACTGTGAGCAATTTAATACATCTCAAGCAGGCTCTCTCCCCCGTCCAAGTTGGGACTCTATAACCTGTTGGGGGAAGTCCCGGCGATTAGATCCCACGGTGCCACTTGCACCAATTCCAGAATCAAAAAGGTGACTAAAAACTGACACGCTTGTGTAATAATTGTCCATGTACAAGTGGTACCCCTTTCCGAATAAGGGTGACACCAAGTCCCAAACAATCTTACCGCTGCTCCCTATGTAGTCTGGGCAGTTGGGGGACTCCACAGTGCTGTCTTTTCCCTCGTAAACCATAAAACTATATGTATAGCCTGATGCCCTGTCACAGAGCTTATACAACTTGACCCCATATCTGGCATGCATGCCGGGGAGATACTGTTTGAAAGACAGGCAGCCAGAAACCGTAATCAAGGACTCAGCAACGCAGACAACTTGATCGGGAACAAACAATTTTGTGGAGCCGATCGTATCCAGGGTCACCCGAGGACGACAGAGTTCATTATCATTGAAATGAATGAACTGCAAGATTTGCTTGCATCTAGTCCTGGTTATGAAAGCAGAGAACACGGGCATATGGTGAATTGGGTCAGTGGACCAATATGACCGCAACTTACTCTTTTTAGTTATGCCCATGAGGAGGTATAGGCCCAGAAAGGTCTTAAATTTGGGAACCGTTATAGGTTTCCGGGCAAATTCTCTGGCAAGGGTCAAATTTGGATTTGCAGTGATAAATTGACCAGCGTATAAATTACTTTTTAGAAAAAGTAGCTGCGCTGCAATGTACTATTGAATAAAATAAAATGATAAAAAGCATCAAATAATACAATGAATAAAAGATGAGGATAATAGAAGCTGTGATAAATCCTCTAAAGTTTAAAAAAGGTAGCTGAACACAAAATGGAATTAACAGGTGTGCCCCTCCATATGTCCATATCACTGTATTCAATGAGTGACAAAGAACAGTGAGTTGCACTCCGAAGGTAACACAGTTCTAATAACAATCCTTCAATATGTTGATCAACGGTGACGTCAAACAAATATACACCCAAGAAGAAGTGATGAGATGTTATAGAAAGGAGTCCTCCATCTCTTATATCAAATCTGCTTACCGACTACATAGATCTCTTGTCAGGAGATCACAACAACCTGTGGCTAACTACCCCAGCCCTGGGTGTCTCAATGGTAAACCTCAAATGCTCCTGTCTCCTCCACGTTTGGAATCCTTAGTATTTCTCCCGAGTGAGTGGTCACCATGCAAATACAAAGGCTGCCATAGTGTAATACTGTATGGATGTTTATTATAAAAAACAAGGATGCACACTTACATTTACGATGTAGTTAAAAAGCATGTCTAAAAATTCAAGGCGGCCGGCTCTCACTATCCGCCCGTCCTTCCGGGACTGTAGCGTAGTATCGCGGTGACGTCAGCACTCCTCCCTTTGCCGTTTCATCACAGATGACATCGTCCACAAGAGATCTTCCGTGAAAAACAGCTTGCAAAAGTCAAGGGTACCAAAATTTGCTGTTTCCACCTGAATTCCAGGTTGGCCAGTGAATAGGGGAAGTACGGGAGCTGCAGAAGTGGTGGGCGGCCAATCAGGATTAGCATATGCAGCGGGAAGGACACTATGGGATCTATGGACCTGTCTTTAAATTCTTGGTGGGTGCGGGACACTACTTGTGCTAGCCACAGCACCAGCTTGAACTGCACTTATGGGACTCGCCACGTCACCAAGTTATACTGCAGTGCTGGTTTGTCTATGACCAGGATGTAATAGGCCGTTGGTGCTTGCCAGTTCACCAGAAGGTTGAGCGGCACTAGTACTGGCTCTCTGCTCCATACGAGAACCCTGCCGTTGTTGCACCTCAACATCAGAACAACGGGTCGGGTACGCCTGACCTTAGCAGGGACCACTACTCCGTCATCAGAGCTATCTGTCAGTGTGCTGCTGCTCTCTAACGGTTCATATACTGAGCCTGAATCTGACAGTGAGGCTTCCCCTCCGCTCTCATCTGTCATGCTCAGCAACGTGTAGGCCTCTTCACTAGGGATGAGCCGAACACCCCCGGGTTCGGTTCGCACCAGAACCTTCGAACGGACCGAAAGTTCGCGCGAATTTTCGAACCCTATTCGTTATAATGGACGCGAACGTTCGAAATCAAAATTGCTAATTACAACGGCCAATATGCATGTTAATGTCATAAAACAGGTTTGGGGACCCGGGTCCTGCCCCAGGGGACATATATCAATGCAAAAAGAAATTTTAAAAACTAAAGTTTTTTCGGGAGCAGTCATTTTAATGATGCATAAAGTGAAAAAAAAAAAAGTGAAATTTTCCTTTAAATATGGTACCTGGGGGGTGTCTAAAGTATGCCTGTGAAGTGGCATGTGTTTCCCGTGTTTAGAACTGTCCTTGCACAAAATGACATTTGTAAAGGAAAAAAAGAAGCCATTTAAAACCACTTGCGGCTTTAATGTCATGTCTTGTCCTGGCCGCCATATGGCTGAAAATCCTTGAGAAAAATGGCATGGCTACCCCATCACCCCCCCCCCCCACCCCAGCCCCTTTGGGTCTTGTATGGATACTAAGGGGGACCCCGCACCCAAAATAAAACCCTATACCTACAACCCTATATACTCTGAACAGCAGTATATAGGTGGTGCAAACAAGACATGGACTGTAGGTTTGTTCTTAAGTAGAATCTGAACAGGTACATTATGAAGTGTAGCTACATCCCAAAAAAAATCAATTTTTAAGCTTTTTGGAGAACATAGGGAGGGGTTATCACCCCTGTAACATTTGCTGTCTTTGCACATCTGTTCAGAACATGTCACCTCACTTTCCGTCCCAATGACAAATGTTTTTGGAAAAGTGGGGTTTTAATTGAAACAAGGATTGGTGATAAAGCATCAGTAGAGAGGAGATACCTTTTTCCCAAATTAAATCTAACAGGATAGAATTTTCCTTCCTAGGGGTAGATTTCCTCTCACTTCCTGTTTTCTCTTGCCGTTTGCAAGTAGGAGTCGTTTGTAAGTTGGATGTTTGAAAGTAGGGGCCTGCCGTATATACTCTGCAGAAATTTGCCCTATTAGATGTTGGTGTAGCCACAAGACTGGTGGGCACAGGAATGGGCCCTGCTGTGAGTTAATAGATCAAGATTTGTACTTGCATGCACCTGTTGAACCGGGCAGAAAAATTGGGCCTTTGGTGGTGGTGGTGGTGGTGGTGGACGGTGTTGCCACAAGACTGTAAGCCCTCACAGTTACTCTTGGTGGGTGCAGGAATGGGCCCTGCTGTGAGTTATTAGATCAAGATTTGTAATTGCATGCACCTGTTGAACAGGGCAGAAAAATTGGGCCTTTGGTGGTGGTGGTGGTGGTGGACGGTGTTGCCACAAGACTGTAGGCCCTCATAGTTACTCTTGGTGGGCGCAGGAATGGGCCCTGCTGTGAACTATTAGATCAAGATTTGTAATTACACGCCCCTGTTAAACAGGGGCTGAAAAATTGTGCCTTAGGCATTGGTGCTGGTGCCACAACACTGCAACCCCTCACAGATACTGTACTTGGAGCACAGCAGTCACACCTGTTGCGAAGCATCTTTTTAAAAAATTGTAATTACACGCCCCTGTTATACAGGGGCTGAAAAATTGTGCCTTAGGCACTGGTGCTGGTGCCACAACACTGCAACCCCTCACAGATACTGTACTCTGAGCACAGCAATGAGACCTGTTGCAAAGCATTGCCTAAAAATTGTAATTACACGCCCCAACAGGGGCTGAAAAATTGTGCCTTAGGCACTGGTGCTGGTGCCACAACACTGCAACCCCTCACAGATACTGTACTCTGAGCACAGCAGTCACACCTGTTGCGAAGCATCTTTTTAAAAAATTGTAATTACACGCCCCTGTTATACAGGGGCTGAAAAATTGTGCCTTAGGCACTGGTGTGGTGGCATGGATCATTGAGGAGGAGGAAGAGGATAGTCAGTGAACATAACAGGACAGTCACTCAGCATCAGCATAGGCAGTCTTGAAGGGATGTGACATTATAAATTATTCCGTTATATCCGCTTCAGGTGTCTGGTAGCTGGTGGTGATCCAAGACTGATTCATTTTTATGAAGGTCAGTCGATCAACCGAGTCGGTGGACAGGCGCACCCTATGATCGGTGACAAATCCTCCAGCAGCACTGAATGTGCGTTCGGAAAGAACGCTGGATGCAGGACAGGCCAGTAGCTCAATTGCATACTGTGCAAGCTCTGGCCAGTGATCCATCCTCAGGACCCAGTAAGCCAGAGGATTTTCGGTGGGAAAGGTGTCCAAGTCTGACCTTGCTCCTAGGTATTCCTGCACCATGTATATCAGACGCTGGCGATGGTTGCTGGAACCGATCATACCTTGGGGCTGCGGACTAAAAAATTGTCTGAACGCATCGGTCAGACGTCCACCTTCCCCAACGCTCCTTCTGCTACTGACCGAAGCCTCAGCAACTCGTCGTCCAGGACCAGGAGTTTGTAACCTCCCAGTTTCTGGGAACGCGTTGCACAGACCTTTCTGCAAGGCCTCCCTGAGATGTCTCATCCTCTGCTCCCTCTGCGACGGCAAGATAAGGTCCGCAACCTTACCCTTGTACCGTGGATCAAGGAGAGTGGCCAGCCAGTAATGGTCACTCTCCTTGATCCGAAGAACACGAGGATCCTTCCGCAGGCTTTGCAGGATCAGGGAGGCCATGCAGCGTAGGTTAGCTGAGGCATTCGGTCCGGAGTCTTCTGGGTCACTGAGGATGACATGATCGCCAGCCACCTCCTCCCAGCCACGTACAAGTCCACTGGTTTGTTGGGACTGTACATCATCCCTAAAAGACTGCTGCTGCTGATGCTGAGTGCCAGGCTCCACCTCCATGCTCACACAATCCTCCTCCTCCTCCTCCTCCTCCTCCTCTTCCTGTGTGATGGGTGGGACAGAAGGAACATTGTCTGGATAAAGGGGGCCTTGAGAGACAAGGAAGTCCTCCTCTTCCTGCCTCTGTTCTGCCTCAAGTGCCCTGTCCATTATCCCACGCAGCGTATGCTCCAACAGGTGGACAAGAGGTACAGTGTCACTGATGCATGCACTGTCACTGCTCACCATCCTCGTGGCCTCCTCAAATGGTGAGAGGACAGTGCATGCATCCCTGATCATGCTCCACTGGCGTGGGGAAAAAAAGCCAAGCTCCCCTGACCCTGTCCTGGTGCCGTAGTCGCAAAGGTACTCATTGATGGCCCTCTGCTGCGTGTGCAGTCGCTGCAGCATGGCCAACGTTGAGTTCCACCTGGTGGGCATGTCACATATTAGGCGGTTCTTGGGCAGGTTCAGCTCCTTTTGCAGCTCAGTCAGCCGAGCACTGGCATTATAAGATCGGCAGAAATGCACACAGACTTTCCTGGCCTGCCTCAGGACATCCTGTAAGCCTGGGAACCTGCCCAAGAACCGCTGCACCACCAGGTTGAGGACGTGAGCCATACAGGGCACATGGGTGAGCTGCCCCTGTCGCAGGGCGGAGAGGAGGTTGGTGCCATTATCAGAAACGACCATTCCTGGCTTAAGCTGGCGTGGCGTCAACCACCTCTCGGCCTGCCCCTGCAGAGCTGCCAGAACCTCTGGCCCAGTGTGGCTCCTGTCCCCCAAACACACCAGCGCAAGCACGGCATGGCATCTTTTTGCCTGCGTACTCGCGTAGCCCCTTGTACGCCTACGGAGCACCGCTGGTTCCGAGGACAGAGCACTCGAAGAGGACATGGAGGAAGAAGAAGAGGAGGGGGTGGAGGAGAGAGGTGTGTCACAACCAGTAGTAGCATTTTGGAGGCGTGGTGGCGGAACAACCTCCAACACTACTGCACCTTGTCCTGCATCCCTCCCAGCTGCCAATAGAGTGACCCAATGGGCCGTGAAAGAAAGATAACGTCCCTGTCCATGCCTGCTGGACCATGAGTCAGCGGTAATATGCACCTTACCGCTGACCGCCCTGTCCAGCGAGGCATGGACATTGCCTTCCACATGCCAGTAGAGAGACGGAATCGCCTTCCGTGAGAAAAAGTGGCGTTTGGGAACCTGCCACTGAGGAACCGCACATTGAACAAACTCACGGAAGGGGGCCGAGTCTATCAACTGAAAAGGCAGCAGTTGAAGTGCTAGCAATTTAGCCAAGCTAGCATTCAACCGCTGGGCATGTGGATGGCTGGGAGTATACTTCTTTCGACGGTCCAGCAGCTGGGGCAGGGAAATTTGCCTGCTACAATCGGACGTCGGTGTACTGCAAGTACTTGGTTGTGACACACCTAATTCTACACCTTCAGTCCTCTCAGAGCAGCTTTCAGAGAGGACTGAAGATATAGTGGGGATGGAGATCCCAGCTGATGAGGAGCAAGGAGAGGTCCGCTTTGTTCTTTGGTGTGGGTCTTTTATGTGTGCTTGCCAACGAGCTGCATGGCAGGTCGACATATGTCTGCTCATGCTTGTGGTGCCCAAGCGGCTGATGTTTTGGCCACGCGAGATACGCTTGAGACAAATATTGCAAATAGCAGTGGTGCGATCTGATGCACTCGTCTCAAAAAAGGCCCACACCAAAGAACTTTTGTGATAATGTGCAGAGGCAGCGCCCTGCACAGGCGGAGCTCTGCAGTGTGGTACAGTTGCTGTGCTGGCCTCTAGCTGGCCTCCAGGGGGCATCCTGCCTCGTTGGACATGTGACGCTGCATCCTCCTCCTCCTCCTCCTCTCTCCCTTCAGGCACCCACGTGGAGTCAGTGACCTCATCATCCCCTCCCTCTTCACCACTAGAGCAAACCTGGCAGTAAGCTGCAGCTGGTGGAACACTACTGCCAGATTGCTGTCCTTCAGCATCCCCTCTCTCTGCGCGCACACTACTGACTTCCTCAAGCTGGGTATCATCATCCGAGCCTTCGAATCGTTGGGCATCCTCCTGGAGCATGTACCCAACACTGTGCTCAAACAGTTCGGGGGACTCCTCAGGAGGACATGGTGGGTCTAGGGAAGGGGTGGCTGATGATGCCATTGAGTACGCGTTGGCAGCTGCTCTGCCAGTACCCTGAGCCTGGGTGAGAGAGGATGAGGAGGATGAGGAGGGCTTGGTCATCCATTCTACCAAGCCTTCGGCATGATGCGGCTCCACATGTCCAGCTGCCGAAAACAAAGACAAGCGTGTCCCATGGCCACGTGCTGATGACGATGCACGACCACGTCCACGGCCAGCACTGTTGTCTCTAGAAACAGAGCCTGCCTGCCCTGTGTTCTTGCCTCGGCACGCTCTGCCTCTCCTTGGCGGTCTTCCAGCCATTGTAGTCGGTAGTGTATATAGTATAAAAAATAGAACTCCTATGTGTGCTCACAACACACTGTAGGTCCTATGGGTGCTGACACTAACACACTATAGGTACTATGTGTGCTGCTGACAAGAAAATATAGGAGCTCTGTTTGCTGCCACTAACACACTAGAAGTCCTATGGGTGCTGCTGAGAAGAAAATATAGGAGCTCTGTTTGCTGCCACTAACACACTAGAAGTCCTATGGGTGCTGCTGAGAAGAAAATATAGGAGCTCTGTGTGATGCCACTAACACACTAGAAGTCCTATGGGTGCTGCTGAGAAGAAAATATAGGAGCTCTGTGTGATGCCACTAACACACTAGAAGTCCTATGGGTGCTGCTGAGAAGAAAATATAGGAGCTCTGTGTGATGCCACTAACACACTAGAAGTCCTATGGGTGCTGCTGAGAAGAAAATATAGGAGCTCTGTTTGCTGCCACTAACACACTAGAAGTCCTATGGGTGCTGCTGAGAAGAAAATATAGGAGCTCTGTGTGATGCCACTAACACACTAGAAGTCCTATGGGTGCTGCTGAGAAGAAAATATAGGAGCTCTGTTTGCTGCCACTAACACACTAGAAGTCCTATGGGTGCTGCTGAGAAGAAAATATAGGAGCTCTGTTTGCTGCCACTAACACACTAGAAGTCCTATGGGTGCTGCTGAGAAGAAAATATAGGAGCTCTGTTTGCTGCCACCAACACACTAGAAGTCCTATGGGTGCTGCTGAGAAGAAAATATAGGAGCTCTGTGTGATGCCACTAACACACTAGAAGTCCTATGGGTGCTGCTGAGAAGAAAATATAGGAGCTCTGTTTGCTGCCACTAACACACTAGAAGTCCTATGGGTGCTGCTGAGAAGAAAATATAGGAGCTCTGTTTGCTGCCACTAACACACTAGAAGTCCTATGGGTGCTGCTGAGAAGAAAATATAGGAGCTCTGTGTGATGCCACTAACACACTAGAAGTCCTATGGGTGCTGCTGCGAAGAAAATATAGGAGCTCTGTTTGCTGCCACTAACACACTAGAAGTCCTATGGGTGCTGCTGAGAAGAAAATATAGGAGCTCTGTTTGCTGACACTAACACACTAGAAGTCCTATGGGTGCTGCTGAGAAGAAAATATAGGAGCTCTGTTTGCTGCCACTAACACACTAGAAGTCCTATGGGTGCTGCTGAGAAGAAAATATAGGAGCTCTGTTTGCTGCCACTAACACACTAGAAGTCCTATGGGTGCTGCTGAGAAGAAAATATAGGAGCTCTGTTTGCTGCCACTAACACACTAGAAGTCCTATGGGTGCTGCTGAGAAGAAAATATAGGAGCTCTGTGTGATGCCACTAACACACTAGAAGTCCTATGGGTGCTGCTGAGAAGAAAATATAGGAGCTCTGTTTGCTGCCACTAACACACTAGAAGTCCTATGGGTGCTGCTGAGAAGAAAATATAGGAGCTCTGTGTGATGCCACTAACACACTAGAAGTCCTATGGGTGCTGCTGAGAAGAAAATATAGGAGCTCTGTTTGCTGCCACTAACACACTAGAAGTCCTATGGGTGCTGCTGAGAAGAAAATATAGGAGCTCTGTGTGATGCCACTAACACACTAGAAGTCCTATGGGTGCTGCTGAGAAGAAAATATAGGAGCTCTGTTTGCTGCCACTAACACACTAGAAGTCCTATGGGTGCTGCTGAGAAGAAAATATAGGAGCTCTGTTTGCTGCCACTAACACACTAGAAGTCCTATGGGTGCTGCTGAGAAGAAAATATAGGAGCTCTGTGTGATGCCACTAACACACTAGAAGTCCTATGGGTGCTGCTGAGAAGAAAATATAGGAGCTCTGTTTGCTGCCACTAACACACTAGAAGTCCTATGGGTGCTGCTGAGAAGAAAATATAGGAGCTCTGTTTGCTGCCACTAACACACTAGAAGTCCTATGGGTGCTGCTGAGAAGAAAATATAGGAGCTCTGTTTGCTGCCACTAACACACTAGAAGTCCTATGGGTGCTGCTGAGAAGAAAATATAGGAGCTCTGTGTGATGCCACTAACACACTAGAAGTCCTATGGGTGGTGCTGAGAAGAAAATATAGGAGCTCTGTTTGCTGCCACTAACACACTAGAAGTCCTATGGGTGCTGCTGAGAAGAAAATATAGGAGCTCTGTTTGCTGCCACTAACACACTAGAAGTCCTATGGGTGCTGTTGGGGTGCAATGCTGTGCTAACAGCACTGCGGTTGGTACTACTGCAATACTGTACTAACAGTAAGCACGCACCAGACTAATCCCCAGCAGCAGCTAATAACACACTAACTGTGCAATCAGCAGCAATGAACGATCAATGACTTAGGTAGCAATGGTTTAGCAAAGAAATAGCCAATGGTTTAGCAAAGAAGAGCAAATCTTTCAGTATCAAGCAAAGACAGAATCAGCAGACTAATCTCTCCTAAAGCCGGAACTCATGTGACCGGGGCCGATGGCGTGGCGGCCTTTTAAATGGTGGGGCGTGTACTAAAGCCCCTGAGCTGTAATTGGCTACAGGCGTCCTGCCTGTAGCCAATTATTGCTCTCCGAGTTTCGGGCGCTGTGATTGGCCAAGCATGCGGGGTCACAGTGCATGCTTGGCCAATCATCAGCCAGCAATGCACTGCGCCGGCCGCGCCGGCCGCAATGCATTGCGGGGCCGCTCGCATCACACGAATGTGATGCGAACGGCCCAAATAGTTCTGGGCTCGACGAGCGAGCGAACGCCCGATGCTCGATTCGAACATGGGTTCGAATCGAGCACCGGGCCCATCCCTACTCTTCACTAGTGTACCTCTGTTTGGACATTATGGCCACTAAATTTATAGGTACAGCTAGTGCGACTCACAGGCAAAAGAGTACCTGTTTGTCAGTGACTGCTTGAATCGCTACAAAAAAATCAACTGTTAAGCCCCATACACACTATCAGTTTTCTTGCAGGTTTTTCTCTTCAGGTTTACCAAAACCATGTAGTGCAAGGGCCTGCCTGATTGCATACGAATTGAAACTCTTAAGGTTTGACCTCATATTAGATGGTTTTGGTAAACCTGAAGAGAAAAACCTGCAAGAAAACTGATAGTGTGTATGGGGCTTCAGTGTTCGCAGAGATCAGACCTGACTGCTAATGCTGCAGTTTTGTGTGATGTGTTTTGTAAGTGACAGTGATCTATTGATACTGCACTTGGGTGGACTGGGCGGCGGGGCTAAACGCAGGTGCTGGCAGGTGTCTGAACTGATCCTGCTAACGCCGCATTTTGGGAACATTTTGGGAACACTATACTACTGAGGACGCTAGTATAGATCTTATCAGATCAAAGATATTGATCCGTTCAAACACTATACTAGTAAGGGAGGTGTATGGTGCGTGCGTGGGTGTTAGCGCTACTGGCAATCAAAGGGTTAAAATCTGACGCTGTCTGGGATTTCGGTAACTGACGCTAACACCTAACTGACGATAACTAGATAACCTGGGACACTAATACGGTGATCAGAAAAAAATATCTGTACGCTATACTAATGCCACAGTGACAGGGAGTGAAAGGGTTAACTTGGGGTGATCAAGGGGTTATACCTTTATTATGGACTATATGGTACCCTTAACCTATCTGCGACTACCGCTAACTGCCCTAACACTGTTTAGAGTCACAAGTGACACGAATACAGTGATCAGAAAAGAGATCTGTACACTATACTAATGCCACTGTGACATGGGGTGAAAGGGTTAACAGGGGGGGGTGATCAGAGGGTTAAACCTTTATTAGGGGGTTAATGGGGGTACCCTAAACCTACCTGGGCCTACTACTAACTGCCATAAAACTAATTAGTGTCATAAGTGAAACCAGTATAGTGATCAGTGAAAAATCTGAAAGCTGCAATTGGTGACACTGTGACAGGGAGTGAAAGAGTTAACTGGGGGGGGGGTCAGTGGGTGATCGGGGGGGGGGGGGGTAAAAAGTGTGCCTACATGTACTGGGGTTAGTGTAGTGTTGGTGTACTCACAGTAAGATGTCTTCTCTTGCACTGGAACTGAAAAGGGCTCCACGAGAGGAGGTGAGATCAATTCCTTTGCCTGTGTTTACATTACACAGGCAGAGGACAGTCTCTCATTCGCTCATAGTTGCCAACTGTCCCGGATTGTCCGGGACATTCCTGGGATTCCCACCTTTTTCCCGGATTTATTTTGTCCCGGGAAATGTCCTGGCAAATCATTTTTTTCCCGTTTTTTGCGATTTTTAGCCGACGCGGGCCGCCGCCGCTGGAGATCCACGGCCGGCGGAGACAATGTTTCCGCCGGCCGCCATTTTTAAGAAGACCAAAACACGGATGTAGTACAATAGAAAATAAAGCTGCTGCGGCGCCGCCCACCCCCGCCCCGCTGCAGGTCCGTTTGTTATGGAAAGGGAGTGGGCGGCGCCGCAGCTTAATTTTTTTGCAGCCACGCGGTCGGCTCCGCCTCTACTTTGTTCCCCCTCGGGGAAGGGGAAACAGTAATTGCGGCCGAGACTACACCTGGTTAAGGGGGGCTCCAATGAGGGGGACACCTGATGTATGGAGGGACACCGTTGGGTATGCCTGATGTAAGGAGGGACTCCGCTGGGTACGCCTGATGTATGGAGGGACTCCGCTGGGTACGCCTGATGTATGGAGGGACTCCGCTGGGTAAGCCTGATTTATGGAGGGACTCCGCTGGGTATGCCTGATTTATGGAGGGACTCCACTCGGTATGCCTGATGTAAGGAGGGACTCCGCTGGGTACACCTGATGTATGGAGGGACTCCGCTGGGTACACCTGATGTATGGAGGGACTCCGCTGGGGACGCCTGATGTAGGGAGGGACTCCGCTGGGGACGCCTGATGTAGGGAGGGACTCCGCTGGGGACGCCTGATGTAGGGAGGGACCCCGTTGGGTATGCCTGATGTAAGGAGGGACTCCGCTGGGTACGCCTGATGTATGGAGGGACTCCGCTGGGTACGCCTGATGTATGGGGGGACTCCGCTGGGTACACCTGATTTATGGAGGGACTCCACTCGGTATGCCTGATGTAAGGAGGGACTCCGCTGGGTACGCCTGATGTATGGAGGGACTCCGCTGGGGACGCCTGATGTAGGGAGGTACTCCGCTGGGGACGCCTGATGTAGGGAGGGACTCCGCTTGGTATGCCTGATGTAAGGAGGGACTCCGCTTGGTATGCCTGATGTAAGGAGGGACTCCGCTGGGTATGCCTGATGTAAGGAGGGACTCCGCTGGGGACGCCTTATGTAAGGAGGGACTCTGCTGGGGACGCCTGATGTAAGGAAAGACTCTGCTGGGGATGCCAGATGTAAGGAGGGACTCCGCTCGGGACGCCTGATGTATGGAGGGACTCCGCTGGGGACGCCTGATGTAAGGAGGGACTCCGCTGGGTATGCCTGATTTAAGGAGGGACTCCGCTGGGTACGCCTGATGTATGGAGGGACTCCGCTGGGGACGCCTGATGTATGGAGGGACTCCGCTGGGGACGCCTGATGTATGGAGGGACTCCGCTGGGGACGCCTGATGTATGGAGGGACTCCGCTGGGGACGCCTGATGTAAGGAGGGACTCCGCTGGGGACGCCTGATGTAAGGAGGGACTCCGCTGGGGACGCCTGATGTAAGGAGGGACTCCGCTGGGGATGCCTGATGTAAGGAGAGACTCCGCTGGGGACGCCTGATGTAAGGAGGAACTCTGCTGGGGACGCTTGATGTAAGGAGGGACTCCGCTGGGGACGCCTGATGTATGGAGAGACTCCGCTGGGTATGCCTGATGTAAGGAAGGACTCTACTGGGATTGCCTGATGTATGGAGGGACTCCTCTGGGAATGCCTGATGTAAGGACGGACTCCGCTGGGGGCACCTGATGGCATCTGGTGGCAGGCGACGTGGCAGGTGACACACTCGGGGCTAACACTGATTCAGCATTATGGTGAGTTGAATAATTTCATTCTATATTACAATGTAATAATAGAAATAATGCGCTTCAATCATCCTGACACCATAACAACTGTGGTGCCGGGATGATTGAAGCGCTAACACCAGGTGTTTGTAGTATCTTTATCTGCTGATTGTTAAACTCTGGAATACACATATTTCTATTGTGGTGTAGGATCTGGGCCTGCTGTCCCGCCATCCTTCCTTCTCTCTCCTTCCTTCCCTTTTTCTTTCTCCCTCACTTTCTCCCTCCATCCCTCATTCATCTCAGACTCTAACCTAACCACACACCCTTTGAGCCACGCCCATTTAAGCCACTCCCACTACCAGCGTAACCCACGCCCATTTTTTGCCGCCACATTTTTCTACTAGGGGGTGAAACACCTACAAACGAATGCCCTGCCCCCTAATTATAGCAAGGCTCCTACATGCAAAAAAGTGTCCCAGATTTTTTTTTTTGCAATGTTGGCAACTATGCATTCGTCAGAACTGATCAGCAGATCCAGACCAAAAAATCATTGGCTTGGGCCTGTAGACTGATTGTTTCTGAAGCGAATCCGATCATTGCGGGGATAGCAGATGTGTACGCCCGAGCCCCCTACCCATGTGCACGGCTGACATGCACCTACGGCAATTTGTGCAGCGGTGCCTACCTGACTCAGTATAATGACGGCGGCTGGTCGGCAACCAGTTAAAGCAGAACTTCACCCAAAAGAGAAGTTCTACTTTAAGTCCTCCTCCTCCACCTCCTCTACCACATTTGGCACATCATTTTTTGGGGAAGGGGGGAGAGCGGGTACCTAGTTTTGAAAGCTACCCGCTGTGACAGACCCAACTAGGACAGGGGCTTTTGGAGAGGACTAGTGGCAAGCCTCCTATCCTCTGATTATGGTCTATGGAGAGAGCAGATTGTACTATAATAATGGACAACAACCTAATGGATGCTGAGAGCGAGGCTTGGATTACTTCTCTGAATAATGACAATAAATCTTCCCTTCTGGAGTGTATGGAAAGATGTAATATTAATCCTGTACAGGTTAATGGTCAGAGGAAATATGGTGTCCCTCCTGCAGACTGGGTTGGATGGGCTCCTTCATTTATATTTATCAACAGTATCCCTTAAGAAATATATGAAGATAAATTCATTCCACCTTTTTGAGACTGCTGGAATATTATAGGAGTTTGTCTCATAGACATAACATAAACTTTTGCCGGATAGTCTGAGTTGAGGTGTGGTTTGTTATGTGTTTATTGTTAAGTAGGTCTCTCCCATTGTGTGCTTTCCCATTGCTAATTAAGTTAATTGAGTCACCTATTGTTTCTGACTGTTGGCTAACTTGGCTACCTCTTGGAGGTATCTATGATGGGATTAGCTTTGTGTCAGCTACTCATTATCTCATCATTGTGTGATGTTTTTGGTAAATATTTGGTTTTATTGTTCATGTGGTGACTGAACTACTTTTGAAGTATATAAAAAACCTGTATTTCTGTTCAATAAACAGTCATTCTTTTCGCTCTATCCCAACATATTTTCTGTGTACGATGCTTGGGGAGAAAATGGCTGGTATTAGCTCTTGGTCTGCTCGGAACAGTTTGGAGGACAGGAGGCACTGTTTGGCAGAAGGAAGCACCCAAGCAGGGTGCCAAAGCGATTTTGACACAACCGCTCCCACTTCGGCTTGGTTCGCCTCGATCGGCCCCCTCTCTCTTCACCAGCAGCATTTTGGGACACATCACAGGGCCCAGAAGGCTGAGGGACCATTCAAAAAGCGCAGTGCGGCTCACACATGTGCAGTAGGAAGCAGGCTGTAGACCCAAAGACTAGTAAAGAACTAGCCGGGGTGAGAACGACGCTGGATCCCTGGACAGGTAGGTACCCATTTATTAAAAAGTCATCAGTTACAGGATTTGAAACTGCTGAATTAAAAAAAAAAATAATAATAATTAAAGTGAAGAACCATTTTAAACAAATGCACAAATATTATGCAATATCTATTTTTGGGGGTGTGAAGATGTGAAATATATGAAGCACTTCTTATTGATCACTTAGAGTTCTTCCTAAATAATGGAAAATATATTTCTCTCTAAATGTTTCTGAATTCTTCTGGTATTGCTACATGTTTGTGTCTTGTTTGTTCTCTGGCTGACATGAAATGTACTGCCAATAATATGATAAGATTCTCGGAAAGGATGTTGATATAAAAAGTCCCTTTTCATAGATAATTACTCCCTTGCCATAATCCATCTTTCTTATTGTCATAATAACCCTTCTCTTATCGCCCTAGTTAGGTCACGCTGACCAGATGTAATGTTGAAACAATTATTAAAGAATGTGTTGTGTATTTTGTAATTTGGGCATGTGCCCACCATAGACATCTATGTTAAGATTTCCTATAAAAGCCTGTAACAAATTGTATTCTGTATCACTCTCCCTTGGAAGAGGTGATCCTTTGTATACATCGTATATTCTCCAGTAAACATACATTTAAGACGAATGCAGTTCTATTGGCGTGGATGTCCTTTATTTCAAGGCTCAACATATCAGGGGTCTGAACCCATAACCTCTATTGGTTTTATCATTTCTTCCTCCCTATATTACTTGATCTTCAACGTTTACCTCTCTTTTAGAGGGTGGTATTTGTTGACTCTGGATCTACATCTTGCATCTTTGTTTGCCACTTAAACACTTGATTAGTTCTGAAATTTTCCTTTATCTCTTTGATACTTTTTTGCTTTCCTTACTCTATTTTCTTGATCATTCTTTTCTAAATCTTTGGTAAGTGTATTAGTAAGTGCATTAAATTCCTGAGAATCCTTGAAGGGCTCCATCTTTTCTCTTTTCTCCAGTATTTGTAACCCAAGTTTCCGCATTTTCCTTTGTATTCTCTTTAAAAGGAACCTAACCCCTTCCGCACCCCTCTCACGGGAAAAACTAAACCATTTTCTTCGGTACATTCTTTATCTACAAGCCCATTGCATATAGGGAAATCCCATCTAAGCATTCTAGGCAGTGGTGGCCCATCCATAGAGGGCGCACGGGCGCTGCCTACCCTGTCCATGTGTCCGGCCCCCTGATCTACATATCAGGGCGCCGGACCATGGATTGCAATGTGGGGTGGGTGTTTTTTTGAAGCACCTGATTAGAGCCAGAAGCTATAATAGGCCCCCTGAGCTATAAAAGGCCCCCTGATCTACATATCAGGGCGCCGGACCATGGATTGCAATGTGGGGTGGGTGTTTTTTTGAAGCACCTGATTAGAGCCAGAAGCTATCAAAAAGGCTAGTGAGGCCAAGATGGCAGCCACGTGTCTCTATGCCCTTGGAGTACTGGAGCGATCTCTGATGCCACTTCTGATTGCCATAGTAAAAATGTTTTTTTTTTTTTTATTAAAAGTTTAAATTCGAAAAAAAAATATATAAATATTTTGCTTTTAAAAGGTAAATGAAAGATTTGTGGTCTTTTTGACCCCAGATCTTTCAATAAAGAGTGTAAAAATAGAAAATAAAAAGTAAAATAAATAAGAAAAAAAAAGTAAAGTGCCCCATCCCTCTGTGCTCGCGCGCAGAAGTGAGCGCATACGTAAGTCGCGCAAGCATATGTAAACGTGTTCAAACCACACATGTAAGTTATCGCCGCAAACGTTCGAGGGAGTTGCTCTGTACCTCTAAACAGGTAACCTGTAACAAAAAATTTAAGTGTCGCCTGAGGAGATTTTTAAGTACCATAGTTTGTTGCCATTCCACGAGTGCGCGCGTGCGCAATTTTATCGCATGATATGTTGGGTATCTATTTACTCAGTGTAACATCATCTTTCACATTATACAAAAATTGTGGTTAATATTTTTATTTATTTTTTCATTAAAGTGTATTTTTTCCCCAAAAAAATCAGTTTAAAAGACTGCTGCGCAAATACAGTGTGACATAAAATATAGCAACAATCACCATTTTATTCTCTAGGACCTCAGCTAAAAAATATACTGTATTTTTCGGACTATAAGACGCACTTTTCCCCCCAGAAACATGGGGGAAAATGTCCCTGCGTCTAATGGTGCGAATAGATGACAGGCACCGCCCCCCGCCGCCGTTGGCACCGCCCCCCGCCACTGCTCGCATTGCCTCCTGCCGCCACCACCAGAAGAGAGGCAGGAGACAGACTTCCAAACCCTCCGTGGGTGCCACACACTGGGGGGTGTCAGGCCGGCGCCCCCCCCCCCCCAAGTGAAGCAGGTGCAGACAATGCTCATGCGGGCAGAGAGCAGGCGATGGCTGTGACAGGATGTGCAGGGTGCCTGGGCTGGGTGCGGACTGTACCGCTACCCGGGTGACACGCCGCCAGATTAATACAGTAGAAAACACTGTCTCTCTCTCCTGCACAGCAGGAGAGTGAGAGAGAGACAGTGGGCCAGCGCCACAGCGCTGCACTGAATAGAAGACGGGAAATGCTGGAGTCAACTAGCAGGTGATTGGTTGCTAGGTGGTCCTAGCAACCAATCATTAGCATTGTTAATACGAAAAGTTAACTCCAGCAGTTCCAGCCCTCTGTCCAGCACTGGTGTGTCTCTCCCTGTGCCGCTGTGCGTGAGTAAGGTAGAAAGGGGCAGAGAGGGGAGGGAGTGGCTGTGTAACATGCAGGGGGGGTGGCTGTGTATGGTAATAGTCACTCTGCATTTCTATGGTAATAGTCACTCTGCATTTCCTATGGCAATGGTCACTCTGCATTTCCTATGGCAATGGTCACTCTGCATTTCCTATGGCAATGGTCACTCTGCATTTCCTATGGCAATGGTCACTCTGCATTTCCTATGGCAATGGTCACTCTGCATTTCCTATGGCAATGGTCACTCTGCATTTCCTATGGCAATGGTCACTCTGCATTTCCTATGGCAATGGTCACTCTGCATTTCCTATGGCAATGGTCACTCTGCATTTCCTATGGCAATGGTCACTCTGCATTTCCTATGGCAATGGTCACTCTGCATTTCCTATGGCAATGGTCACTCTGCATTTCCTATGGCAATGGTCACTCTGCATTTCCTATGGCAATGGTCACTCTGCATTTCCTATGGCAATGGTCACTCTGCATTTCCTATGGCAATGGTCACTCTGCATTTCTTATGGCAATGCTAACTCTGCATTTCTATGGCAATGCTAACTCTGCATTTCTATGGCAATGCTAACTCTGCATTTCTATGGCAATGCTAACTCTGCATTTCTATGGCAATGCTAACTCTGCATTTCTATGGCAATGCTAACTCTGCATTTCTATGGCAATGCTAGCTCTGCATTTCTATGGCAATGCTAACTCTGCATTTCTATGGTAATAGTCACTCTGCATTTCTATGGCAATGGTAACTCTGCATTTCTATGGTAATAGTCACTCTGCATTTCCTATGGCAATGGTCACTCTGCATTTCCTATGGCAATGGTCACTCTGCATTTCCTATGGCAATGGTCACTCTGCATTTCCTATGGCAATGGTCACTCTGCATTTCCTATGGCAATGGTCACTCTGCATTTCCTATGGCAATGGTCACTCTGCATTTCCTATGGCAATGGTCACTCTGCATTTCCTATGGCAATGGTCACTCTGCATTTCCTATGGCAATGGTCACTCTGCATTTCCTATGGCAATGGTCACTCTGCATTTCCTATGGCAATGGTCACTCTGCATTTCCTATGGCAATGGTCACTCTGCATTTCCTATGGCAATGGTCACTCTGCATTTCCTATGGCAATGGTCACTCTGCATTTCCTATGGCAATGGTCACTCTGCATTTCCTATGGCAATGGTCACTCTGCATTTCCTATGGCAATGGTCACTCTGCATTTCCTATGGCAATGGTCACTCTGCATTTCTTATGGCAATGGTCACTCTGCATTTCTTATGGCAATGGTCACTCTGCATTTCTTATGGCAATGGTCACTCTGCATTTCTTATGGCAATGGTCACTCTGCATTTCTATGGCAATGGTCACTCTGCATTTCTATGGCAATGCTAACTCTGCATTTCTATGGCAATGCTAACTCTGCATTTCTATGGCAATGCTAACTCTGCATTTCTATGGCAATAGTCACTCTGCATTTCTATGGCAATGCTAACTCTGCATTTCTATGGTAATAGTCACTCTGCATTTCTATGGCAATGGTAACTCTGCATTTCTATGGTAATAGTCACTCTGCATTTTTATGGCAATGGTAACTCTGCATTTCCTATGGCAATGGTCACTCTGCATTTCCTATGGCAATGGTCACTCTGCATTTCCTATGGCAATGGTCACTCTGCATTTCTATGGCAATGGTCACTCTGCATTTCCTATGGCAATGGTCACTCTGCATTTCCTATGGCAATGGTCACTCTGCATTTCCTATGGCAATGGTCACTCTGCATTTCCTATGGCAATGGTCACTCTGCATTTCCTATGGCAATGGTCACTCTGCATTTCCTATGGCAATGGTCACTCTGCATTTCCTATGGCAATGGTCACTCTGCATTTCCTATGGCAATGGTCACTCTGCATTTCCTATGGCAATGGTCACTCTGCATTTCCTATGGCAATGGTCACTCTGCATTTCCTATGGCAATGGTCACTCTGCATTTCCTATGGCAATGGTCACTCTGCATTTCCTATGGCAATGGTCACTCTGCATTTCTATGGCAATGGTCACTCTGCATTTCTATGGCAATGGTCACTCTGCATTTCTATGGCAATGGTCACTCTGCATTTCCTATGGCAATGGTCACTCTGCATTTCCTATGGCAATGGTCACTCTGCATTTCCTATGGCAATGGTCACTCTGCATTTCCTATGGCAATGGTCACTCTGCATTTCCTATGGCAATGGTCACTCTGCATTTCCTATGGCAATGGTCACTCTGCATTTCCTATGGCAATGGTCACTCTGCATTTCCTATGGCAATGGTCACTCTGCATTTCCTATGGCAATGGTCACTCTGCATTTCCTATGGCAATGGTCACTCTGCATTTCCTATGGCAATGGTCACTCTGCATTTCCTATGGCAATGGTCACTCTGCATTTCCTATGGCAATGGTCACTCTGCATTTCCTATGGCAATGGTCACTCTGCATTTCCTATGGCAATGGTCACTCTGCATTTCCTATGGCAATGGTCACTCTGCATTTCCTATGGCAATGGTCACTCTGCATTTCCTATGGCAATGGTCACTCTGCATTTCCTATGGCAATGGTCACTCTGCATTTCTATGGTAATGGTCACTCTGCATTTCTATGGTAATGGTCACTCTGCATTTCCTATGGCAATGGTCACTCTGCATTTCTATGGTAATGGTCACTCTGCATTTCTATGGCAATGGTCACTCTGCATTTCTATGGTAATGGTCACTCTGCATTTCTATGGTAATGGTCACTCTGCATTTCTATGGTAATAGTCACTCTGCATTTCTATGGTAATAGTCACTCTGCATTTCTATGGCAATGGTAGCTCTGCATTTCTATGGCAATGGTCACTCTGCATTTCCTATGGCAATGGTCACTCTGCATTTCATGGGCACTGGAAAATATTTTAGTACACCATTTGGTTCAGAATTGTTTTTCTTGTTTTTCCTGCTCTAAAACCTAGGTGCATCTAAAGCCCTGTACACACGGTCAGACTTTTGCCCAACAAACTTCATTTTGAGCAAGTTGGACCAACAATCCGACCGTGTGTACGCTCCATCAGACAAACTTTTTTGGGTTTGGTTTTGTTTTCATCGGACAAAAGTTGGGTCTGCAAACGGACAAACTTTTGCCCAACAAAAGTCCTATGGAGCAAAGTCCTACTGTGTGTATAGAAAACCATAGGACTTTTGTCCGATGGACAAAACAACTAATGTTAAAATCAACCAACAATAGCAGAAGTTGACCAAAGGGTGGCGGTAAAGAGCAGAAAAGAGCAGAAAAAACATGTGATGTTGCAAAAAGTTTTGGGAAAGTTTGCAGAAAAGTCCTGTGGTGTGTATGCTATGGGTGTGCCCGGCCAACTCCGTTCGGACAAAAATCCAAGGAAAAGTCTGATGGAAGTCTGACCGTGTGTATGTGGCTTTATGGTCAGGTGCGGCTTATAGTCCGAAAAATACGGTATATATATATATATATATATATATATATATATATATATATATATATATATACTTGAAGACCAGGCCTTTTCTGTAACTTTTTGTTTAAAAGATTAGGGTAAATCGGTATTTTTTGCTAGAAAATTCTATGGTAATAGTCACTCTGCATTTCTATGGCAATGGTAACTCTGCATTTCTATGGTAATAGTCACTCTGCATTTCTATGGCAATGGTAACTCTGCATTTCTATATAGAGGCAATGGTAACTCTGCATTTCTATGGCAATGGTAACTCTGCATTTCTATGGCAATGGTAACTCTGCATTTCTATGGCAATGGTAACTCTGCATTTCTATGGCAATGGTAACTCTGCATTTCTATGGCAATGGTAACTCTGCATTTCTATGGCAATGGTAACTCTGCATTTCTATGGCAATGGTAACTCTGCATTTCTATGGCAATGGTAACTCTGCATTTCTATGGCAATGGTAACTCTGCATTTCTATGGCAATGGTAACTCTGCATTTCTATGGCAATGGTAACTCTGCATTTCTATGGCAATGGTAACTCTGCATTTCTATGGCAATGGTAACTCTGCATTTCTATGGCAATGGTCACTCTGCATTTCTATGGCAATGGTCACTCTGCATTTCTATGGCAATGGTCACTCTGCATTTCTATGGCAATGGTCACTCTGCATTTCTATGGCAATGGTCACTCTGCATTTCTATGGCAATGGTCACTCTGCATTTCTATGGTAATGGTAACTCTGCATTTCTATGGCAATGGTAACTCTGCATTTCTATGGCAATGGTAACTCTGCATTTCTATGGCAATGGTAACTCTGCATTTCTATGGCAATGGTAACTCTGCATTTCTATGGCAATGGTAACTCTGCATTTCTATGGCAATGGTAACTCTGCATTTCTATGGCAATGGTAACTCTGCATTTCTATGGCAATGGTAACTCTGCATTTCTATGGCAATGGTAACTCTGCATTTCTATGGCAATGGTAACTCTGCATTTCTATGGCAATGGTAACTCTGCATTTCTATGGTAATAGTCACTCTGCATTTCTATGGCAATGGTCACTCTGCATTTCTATGGCAATGGTCACTCTGCATTTCTATGGCAATGGTCACTCTGCATTTCTATGGTAATAGTCACTCTGCATTTCTATGGCAATGGTAACTCTGCATTTCTATGGCAATGGTCACTCTGCATTTCTATGGCAATGGTCACTCTGCATTTCTATGGCAATGGTCACTCTGCATTTCTATGGTAATAGTCACTCTGCATTTCTATGGCAATGGTAACTCTGCATTTCTATGGCAATGGTCACTCTGCATTTCATGGGCACTGGAAAATATTTTAGTACACCATTTGGTTCAGAATTTTTTTTCTTGTTTTTCCTGCTCTAAAACCTAGGTGCATCCTATGGTCAGGTGCGTCTTATAGTCCGAAAAATATGGTGTATATATATATATATATATATATATATATATATATATATATACTTGAAAACCAGGCCTTTTCTGTAACTTTTTGTTTAAAAGATTAGGGTAAATCAGTATTTTTTGCTAGAAAATTACTTAGAACCCCCAAACATTTTATATATATATATATATATATATATATATATATATATATATGTGTGTGTATATATATATATATATATATATATATATATAAGTGATCCATTGGCTCTTGATTACAGTTGACCCCGCTCACTTATCACCTCCATTACAATGTGCAATTGCTGCCAATGAGCAGATTTGTTATGGCTGGTGATTTGCACTGGATTGGGCCAAGGAGATATATGGATGGAAATGGATTTTTTGCTTTGTTGACTGCCACATCTGGCTTTATTTTATTGAATGCCTGCTACACCCAGGTGTTTGGTCTCCTGGCTCCACACAGAGGTAGGGGATTGAATGGATAGAACCAAATGACAGGCAACCCTTGGGTTGAGGCCGGAAGGGATAAAACACATCCACAGCCTCTAATTAGAAAACTGCTAATTATTACATTTGTTCCTGGGATTAGATGTGATTTAAAAAGGTGATACCAATCTACAGGAAAGTTTCGGAGGAGGAAGCCAATTTTTTGGGGGCTAGTGCCAGAATTGCTGTTGGCAGAAGCTTCCACTGGGTGCTTTGAAGCCCCAGGCTCTGAGCTCACATAAGCAAAAACAGTCATCTATTCTTATTCTGTTTTTGTTTCATATCCCGGTATTTGATGTTCTCTATGATACTCAAAAATTGCTCTGTTTGCCGAACGATCTTGCCTAAACTGGAAACATGTTGTCTAAACTGATGTTTGTCTGTTGGAGAATGTTCAAGATTATTTAAAGGCGAACTCCAGCCATATATAAAAAAAAAAAACACCTTAAGATAGTTCTTAACATCGAATATTATAGACACTTTCTATTACAATTTTAACTATGCAGGCGCCATAACTGTTGTTGCTTAGTTTCAGAAATTATATTTTTCATCTTTTTACAAGGTTAAAAAGCTCTGTCATGTGACCATGAATCTCTTCTTTCTGAGAGTGGGGGACGGTGTTACTGGACACTGTGCAAGCCCACAGCATGCATGTATTCCATAGTCTGTTTAGCCTGAGGCAAGAGGCAGGCTGGGCTTAAGCGGGGGGGGGGGGGTGTGTGTTCAAGAGGCATGCTGTGCTTGAGCGGGGGGAGTGTTAAAAAAGTAGGCTGTGCTTGGGCGGGGGGCTTGTTCAAGAGACAGGCTGTGATTGGACAGGGGGTGTGGTGTCTGAAACAAAGTACCAAATCCAGGCATACTGTTTTGTGACCATGCATCTCTTCTTCCTGAGAGTGGGGGGGTCGGGGTTAATGGACACTGTGCAGACACACACAGCATGCCTGTATTCCATAGTCGGTTAATCTTGATGCAAGATGCAGGCTGCGCTTGAGCAGGGGACAGACATGTTCAAAAGGCAGGCTGTGCTTGAGCGGGGGGGGGCATGTTCTAGAGGCAGGCTCTGCTTGAGTTGGGAGGCGTATTTAAGAGGCAGGTTGTGCTTGAGCGGGGGGGGGGGGAGGGTGTTTAAGGGTCAGGCTGTGCTTGAGGAAGGTGTGTGTGTCAAAGCCAGGCTGTGATTGGTCAAGGGGTGTGGTGGTTGAACAAACTGCCCAATCCAGGCATACTGTTTATCTACACAGTTCCCTGTACCTCTAAATGACCTGCCAAAGGATGAAAACTGACCACGCTAACACAGATCAGCTTCTGTGCTTGGTGTTGTCAGTTTAGAACAAAGAAGAAAGATGACTGGAAGGATCAACCAGGTACTTGCGATGGAAAAAGTACCTAGAAATGATAGAGACTATGATTTACAGGTTGTATAAATTATACGTCTGTGAACACACACATAGAACAAAAATTATATATTTAGGGTAACATACACTTTAATACAATCTGTATGCTCCAAATGTACCATCAAGTGAAAAAGTGTGCAATAAAAAAAGAGGCATGCTGTGCTTGAGCGGGGGGAGTGTTAAAAAAGTAGGCTGTGCTTGGGCGGGGGGCTTGTTCAAGAGACAGGCTGTGATTGGACAGGGGGTGTGATCATTTTTGGCCTTTAACCTCTTCACGCCCAGGCTATAGCCGAAAGATGGCTACAGCGCGGGCCTAAATTGCCCCTGCGGGGCGCAGGTGGCACGCTCTGTGATCAGCGAGTCCATGAGACTTGGCTGATCATAGATCAGAGTAAGGGGCCAATCGACAGCTGATCCCGTGATGTAAACAGAAGCCGGTAAATCTGCTTTTTTTCCCTCATGCTGACAGTGTGAGCAGAAAAAAATAAGCCAATTACCAGCTTGTGTGAATGGGACATTGGCCCCATACACAGAGAGCCTGCTAAGCAGTGCCCACCAGTGCCACCTACCAGTTCATATCAGTACTGCTAAGCAGTGCCCACCAGTGGCAACTATCAGTGCCCACCAGTGGCAACTATCAGTGCCCACCAGTGGCAACTATCAGTGCCTCATCATCAGTGCCATCTATCAGTGCTGCCTATCAGTGTCACCTACCAGTGTCTATCAGTGTCCCTATCAGTGCCACCTCTCAGTGCTGCCTATCCATGCCACCTATCAGTGCCTCCTGATCAGTGCCCACCAGTGTTGCCTCATTAGTGACACCCATCAGTGCAGTCTATCAGTGCCCATCAAAATTACCTGTTTGCAAAATTTAATAACAAACTATGAAAACTTTTTTTACTTTTTTTTTTTTCAAAATGTTTAGTCTTTTTTTCTTTGTTTAGCAAAAAATGAAAACCCCAGTAGTGATTAAATACTACCAAAATGAAAAAAAATTATAAAAATTTCATATGGGTACAGTGTAGCATGACCGCGCAATTGTCATTCAAAGAGTGACAGCGCTGAAAGATGAAAATTGGCCTGGGCAGGAAGGGGGTTTAAGTGCCCAGTAACCAAGTGGTTAAAGTAGAATTTTAGGAAAAACTTTTTTTTTTCATTTTGGTTAGAGCAAGGGAGGGTTATAACCCCTGTCAGATTATTTTTTTCCCATCTGTGTCACATTGGGGTGATTTCCATTCACTTCCTGTGTCATAGCCAAACAAGAAGTGAGCGGAAATTGTTGCAAATTAAGGGAATTCCTTTGGGACTAGGGTTGCCACCTCATCCCTTTAAACCCGAACACATATTAATTATACAGGTTCTGAGGCTGATTAAGGAGGTAATTAAACTCACTTGGTGCCTTACCTGCATTTAATTAGCCCCAGAACCTGAGTAATTCAAAGGTGTTCGGGTTTAAAGGGATGAGGTGGCAACCCTATTTGGGACCCCCAGGTCACCTGAACTAGTGTCCCCCCTCTATTTTGTTTCTGGGGACAACCCAAAATTTGGGTTTTTATTTTACTTTCACTTTCAATGAAAATGGTAAACAGGACAAATAGGGAGGATGATGAATCTTCCTAACGGAGGCACAGACAAAAATAAAAACTGACAAGTGTTCTAATCCATCAGCACTTTATCCAAAACGAAAAAAAAACTTTTTTTAGATACAACAGGGAGGGTTTAGAATCCGTGTTGGATTTCTGTGCCATTTGTGTCCATTAAGAAATCCCTGAGGAAGGTAAAGGAAATCTCATCAAAATGAGGGGAAATGTCTTCATAGGAGATGGACATTTCTCTTAAAGTGGAAGTAAACCCCCCTATCGTTTTCAGCCAAGGAAGCTGCCATCTTTGCCTCTGTTTAGGCTACAACTGCCTTGGTGCTGTACATGTGATCAGTTATGACACCAGCCATTGTTTGGTTTGACGGTTCAGTTGAGAGCACAACCAATGGGAGTGTTACGTTTCCGGCATGGGTTTACCTCCGCTTTAATATTTCAAGTTTAGAATAATCAAATACAACCAAAGCATTTCAGGTCAAGTTTCAGGTCTCCACCCTCTTCAGGGCTTGAACAATAGTTTGTAATAAAATCAGGATGGCGTTCAGCATAGAAATGGGCCAGATTTACCAGCATACCCTGAGGGCAGCCCACTGGATCTAGGGAATTGTCATCATAACAGGTGTCCCCATTCCTGTCCCAGTTACAACTATAACATTTTTCATCACTCACTACACTGGAGAAATCCTCACAGGATAAAAAGAGAAGGCGAATCACCCCAGTGGGGACACAGCAATAGAAATATGATGGATTCCAAGCCCTTCTCTACTCCATCCAAAGTGTAAAAAATGTGGCTATAAATTACATTTTATTAAACAAAAAAAAAGGGCTGGCTATACCAGCAATCTTGTAAACACGTTAAATGTGTAAATTGGTAAATCATTGGCAAGAAGGTGAAAGCATTCCCTAAGTGGTGCCTTTGTTCTCCTAAATGTTTCGGGATCTGCTGAATCTGAGTAGCTCAGTGTATAAGTCTGCATTTGGATATGACATGTCTTCTGAACCCCTTGCAATGTACATGTCTTACCAAATTTTTATATGGACTTATACTGTATAATGCAATACATCAGGGCTTTGATTCTGGAGATAAATGTAGCACATTTCATATGGGATTTCCAAGTTCTAGGTCCTGGGATGCTTTGAAGGACCAATGTCCAGGCACTTCTTGGTGAGAAATCCTCTCTTCCAATAATGTCTTAATCATGTTAGATTAGGGTGACCACCCGGCATCCCCGATTTCCGGGGACAGTCCCCGGATTGAGAACACTGTCCCCGCACCAAGTCTGTCCCCGGTTTTGTCCCCAGATTTGATTTGAACAGGGGCTGGGGCAATTTCAAAGACAGTGCAGAATAAAAAAAAAAATAATCTGAATTACACACCCCTGCTCCGCCGCTCCTACTAGCTTAGGGGGGTCTATTTCTTTTCATTATCTGTGCCCATTTCTGATGATCATGTGCTGGTCGGAGCGGAGGAAATATTTTTTCAGTTTCGGACGCATGCCCATCCAGCTCTGTTCGTATGTTCTTCTGCCTTGGCTCAAGTCCCGGCCAGCCGCCTGCCTGCTTATCTCCTTGCCTTCCCTGGTGGAGTGATCTTCCTGCGCTCCCCACCCAGTAGTAGCCGGGGCCCGGAGAGTGAGACTTGACAGGCTGTGAGGCGGGCGGCGGTGGTGATGGGCAGAGATTCGCTGATTGGCACCATTACTAGTAAAAAAATATATATCCCCGGATTTCATTTGACCTTATGTTAGTGTAGAGAGGGTCTGCTATGCTAAATTTAGGGGTGATACGAGCAGTAGTTTGTCTCGGATCTTCTATTTTATTGGACTCTGCCTTGCTGCTGTTTTCACCTGGCGTGCAGTTCCCCTTAGAAGTATAGGTGACACTGTCACCTGTACTCGGGGTTGAACCACAGGTGATGGAGTGGCGATTGGGTGTCCTCTCTCGGCAGCCGTGCGGTGGGTGTGGTCTACCCACTGTGCATGCCGGGAGAGGGTACAAAAGGGGCAGACGCCATTGGTCAGGGGGACTTTCTGGGGACCTGTACCCAGGAGGGAGACTTTCTGGGGACCTGTACCCAGGAGGGAGACACTCCGGGGACCTGTCCCCAGGGGAGACTTTCTGGAGTCCAAGTTCAAGTGCATGGCCCTCCAGGCCATGGGGCCACGTGCGCCTCAGTCCCAGGCACCTTTAGTCCTGGGACTGCAACTTCAACCCTGGGCCCAGCACCTTTAGCTGGAGCCCACTTCGGGGAGGAAGAATCCCAGGGTGCCGCCTTGCGAGGGGACCCGCATCTGGAAGAGGAGGCTGGGGGAGGACCGTTCTGAAGGACTGGTGAGAGATCACAGTGAAGGAAGGGGCCCAGTAACTCTCTGGAGGGATGTCCTCCATCCGGAAAGGAACCTAACAACGTAACCATTAGGAGGTTCGGGACACTATAGATTCTGTGGCAGGGGATCTCCCGGTCGCATCTATTAAGGGAATCTGATTGACTGTTCTAGCTACATGCCGGCTGCTAGTGCCATTGGGTGACTATCCGGATAAGCTATACCCACTCGGGATCGAGTGGCGGAGAAGCCAGGAGTGTCTGAATCTGATCTGTCTCCCTAACACCTTTCTCTCTTCTCAACCTTGTGCATAAAAAAAAATAAACTCTATGTTGGAGTTGCTCCTGGTGTGGACCTTGGAGTCACTTGGGGGTATAGAGACTCATCCTTTACATTCTAAGAGATGAGAGCCAACTTTGAGGAGAACCTTGCTGCAAGACCCGTAAGTTACATGTGTGCTTAACCTCTGCAAACCAGAGGGTACGGGCATGGTGGCATCGTGTGCCTTTTCCTCCTGTGAGTGAGCCAAAGACGGTAGTAAAAGGGCCGTGTGCTACATTAGATAATGTTCTACATTTCTGAATTGTATCTGTAAAAGTGCAAATATTCTTTGAAAGAAAATAGTGCATTCTTTTAAAGACATTTGTGAAGTATTTCTTAAAGATTAATAAGCACTTACCAGATGCTACCAAAGCCGAGAGCACACCGAGAAATTGGAGAAGAGATTTCATTATGAGAGGTTGCTGTATCTCTTGGTTGGAGCCAGGGAGAACTGACTGAGTGTGCCAGAGAACAGCTTTTTTATTTGCCTTTTGAGTGTGGGAGTGGCCCTTTTGGAACAGATTATTATATTTACATTTCGGGATTCTATTCCTTGAAATGCTAAGTCTGAAGGATAAACGAAACTTTGAAAAGTCTTCCAATAATCTCATATTCACGAGACATGAAACTGAAACATGATTTTCAATTTGCAGCCATAGAGCAAGACCCTTTTGTACTTTAGAGAACACTTCCCATTTAGGGATGAGCTAAACACACCCCGGTTCGGTTCGCATCCAGAACATGCGAACGGACCGAAAGTTTGCGCAAACTTTCGAACACCGTTAAAGTCTATGGGACTTGAATGTGAGAAATCAAAAGTGCGAATTTTAAAGGCTAATATGCAAGTTATTATCCTAAAAAGGGTTTGGGGACCCGGGTCCTGCCCCAGGGGACATGTATCAATGCAATTTTTTTTTTTTAAAAACGGCCGTTTTTTCGGGAGCAGTGATTTTAATGATGCTTAAAGTGAAAAAATAAAAGTGAAATATTCCTTTAACCACTTAAGGACCGTGCACTGTACATATATGTCGGCAGAATGGCTCGTACAGGCACAATCACGTACCTGTACGTCCCCTTTAACTGCCCGACGTCGGGGTCGCGCGCGTGCGCCACCGGCAGGGTGCTCGTGACCCCCCTGCCTTCCCCGTGAGTCGGACCGCGGGTCCCGTGGACTCGATTGCAGCGGGGATCCCCGCGATCGTCTCACGGAGGCATGGAGCGGGGAGATGTTAGTGTAAACACAACATCTCCCCGCTCCCCTACTGACAATGTCAGCGATCTCCGCTCTGTGTAATCAGAGCGGAGATCGGTGATGTGTCACTCATAGCCACGCTCCCACACAGTAGTAATCACTCCCCTAGGCACATTTAACCCCTCCTGCGCCCCTAGTGGTTAACCCCTTCACTGCCAGTGTCATTTTCACAGTAACCAGTGCATTTTTATAGCACTGATCGCTGTGAAAATGACAATGGTCCCAAAAATGTGTCAAAAGTGTCCGATGTGTCCACCATAATGTCGCAGTCACAAAAAAAATTGCCGATCGCCGCCATTACTAGTAAAAATTTTTTTTTTTTTTTTTTATAAAAATGCTATAAAACTACCCCCTATTTTGTAAACGCTATAACTTTTGCGCAAACCAAACGCCAATTGCAATTTTTTTTTACCAAAAATATGTAGAAGAATATGTATCGGCCTAAACTGAGGAAAAAAAATGTTTTTTTTTATATATTTTTTGGGGATATTTATTATAGCAAAAAGTAAAAAATATTGCATTTTTTTCTAAATTGTCGCTCTATTTTTGTTTATGACGCAAAAAATAAAAACCGCAGAGGTGATCAAATGCCACCAAAAGAAAGCTCTATTTGTGGGAAAAAAAGGACGTCAATTTTGTTTGGGAGCCACGTCGCACGACCGCCCTATTGCCAGTTAAAGCGACGCAGTGCCGAATCGCAAAAAGGGGCCTGGTCTTTATGCTGCATAATGGTCCGGTCCTTAAGTGGTTAAATATCGTACCTGGGGGGTGTCTATAGTATGCCTGTGAAGTGGCGCGTGTTTCCCGTGTTTAGAACAGTCCCTGCACAAAATGACATTCTAAAGGAATAAAAGTCATGTAAAACTGCTTGTGGCTGTAATGTAATGTCGGGTCCCGGCAATATGGATGAAAATTATTAAGAAAAACGGCATGGGTGCCCCCTCCCCCCCAGCCCATTACCAGGCCCTTTGGGTCTTGTATGGACATTAAGGGGAACCCTACACCCAAATAAAAAAAAAAGGCGTGGGGCCCTCAGGCCCTATATACTCTGAACAGCAGTATACAGGCGGTCGAAACAAGACAGGGACTGTAGGTTTGTTCATAAGTTGAATCTGTTTGTAATTTGGAACAGGTATATTTTGTAAGCGTAGCTCCAGCTAAAAAATCTATTTTCTCTTACCATCCATGGACTGACACGGTGTCTCTTTACACTTTACACGTGGGTTATGTCCCTGCTTGCAGGAGAAGACCTAGGCAGAATGTGAAATGTTATACATACATTCTAAAAGCCAGAGCTGAACAGCCCCACCCAGGGGGCGGTCCCTCCGGACATAACCCTCCCACTACAGTCAGCAGACTTCAGTTTTTTTCTGCCTAGCAGAAGGAGAAGACGTGGCTCTCTCAGGAGCCAGTCTCCTGACCTATTTTTATTCCTTTTCTGGAATTCTTTTTTATTTTATTTTTGAGAATTTTCTATCAACTGTCGGCTGGGCAACAGGTTGGGTACAAGATATCCTCGTAGTCTTCCTTGTCCGACCATCGAGCGTGCTGATCCTCGCCTTGTGTGCGTGAGACTCAGTTCACGTCAGGCCCCATGACTCCAGGGGTGGCCGGGTTTGCTTTCATGCTCCCACGGTCCTCTCAAGACTGAACAGTTCCTGACTGACTGTATCTTTCGCGGTGGACCGGGCCGACAGCTACTCAGTACTGCACTGTGATAGTCCTGTCAGAAACACACCAGTGGGTCCCTCAGGGGACAGGTAAGTAGTCTCTCCTGCCTGCAGGCGAGTACAAAAGGCTGTGTGTTTCTCTGTGGGGGATTTTCCCTGTCTCCCCCTGTATTTCATTGTCACTCTCTGTCACCATTGCTGGCGCTGTGCTGTGTGGGGTGCCTGGGGGTCACACTGTTCTTGGAGGGGCTAATGCTGGTCTGCAGATATGCTTGGGGCCTTTTTTTGTGTGTTTTGGGGCCTGAGCGCCGAGTGGCGCTGTGTGTGTGCTGTTTTTTTCACTTTTGCTGAGTCATGGCGGCCATCTTGCCGCGGATCGCCTCAGTGAAGTGCGGCGGCCATTTTCTTGTAGCCCGCGCGCTCTTCAGCACTAGTTTTAGCCTCTAGCGCTGCTGTAACACCGCAAATCTCCTCACAATCTCCTCACAGCTCACCAGCGCTGACACAGCGCGGTACAGACAGCGGAACTGAGCGGTCCCTGGTCCGGTTTGGTGAGTCCCCTGGGCGCCCCCTCCTCAGTCAGCACAGCCTGTGGGTGGACTTTTTATCTGAGGAGTCTCAGAGGGGGGCAATATGGAGTCTCTGTCACCAGCTTCCCCTAAATGTCAGTGGACAACAGGCAGTGCTTTAGCACCTGCGGTCCCTAGGGACCAGTTGTGGGCAGTCCTGGAATCATTTCTGACCAGGATGGGAGCTGTGTGCAAGCGCAAGGGAGCAAAAAAGCGCCCTCTCCCCACTTTACTTCATGAGGGCAGTGCGCTGATTCAGATATGGGCCTAGCCACTACCGCTCAGGACCCTAGTTCTGAATGTATTGGATGGTTTTGAACAGGACATTCCTTATGAGGAAAACTCCAGTTCTGAGTCAGTAAATGACAGGGCGCTTGTTAGTGTACTCATGACTGCGGTGAGGGACACTCTCAAGCTAAAATGCTGCGGATGCAGAACCTCAGGCGGATACAGTCTCCTTTGGTTCTTTTAAGGCCAGGCCTTCTAAAGAGGTTTTTCCATATGTACTTTCTTTGACCAGCTCATTGATAAGGTCTGGGAAAAGCCGCAGAATAATTTTTTTTTTATGGTCCCGTTGCGTTTGTCTATCAGATACCCCTTGAAGATGCCCTACTTAAAAAGTGGGCTTCTGCCCCAGGGTCGGCCCTCCAGTCGCCCGGTTGAACAAGGCCATCACTCTCCCGATGGAGGGGACTCCTGCATTTGAGGACCCCACTGACAGGAGGTCAGAAGTGGTGAGCAGAGCCATGTTTGCCTTGTTGGGATCCGCCCTATGGCCTGTGGTAGCGGCGACCCTTGTGTCTTAAACACTTACAGGTTGGGCAAAAATGTTGCACCTAGCTGTACAGGAGCATAATCTTCCTCCAGACACAGTTGCTTTGGCCCACCAACTGGTTCAGGGCCTGGTTTATGTGTGCGACGCCACGTTGGACGCGGCCCCTTTAATATCCAGGGCCTCTGTCTTGGCGGTGGTATTGCGTCGTCTTATCTGGTTGAAGTGCTGGTCTGCTGACCTAGCCTTAGGAAGCTCCTGCCGGATCTACCATTTAAAGGTGGTAGACCTTTCGGTGCTGCTCTGGATGACATCGTCATGGATGTCATGGGAGGTAAAAGCACTCTTCTTCCTTATACTAGCAAGGGTGAGGAGGCCCGCCGCAAACAGGGGCCTTCCTTTCCAGCAAAACGGGGGTTTTTCGTCAGTCAGAGTCCACGGGTAGGCTCTCTCTGACTGACGGCAGTGCGGCTGGTGGGCACAAGTGCCCCTGGGTGCGTAAGCCGAACAAGCGGCTCCCAAGCCTGCCTCCACGTGAAGTCTTGCCTCCGCCCGACTCTGGGGTGGGGGGACGACTTTGCAGGTCACGAATCGGTGGTCCTCCCGAATCTCCGACTGGTGGGTGTGCGAGGTGGTCACCTCAGGATACAGGATAGTATTCCGATCCTGGCCCCCAGACAGATGCTTTCCCTCAAATCTTCCTCTTCTTCCTACCTGTCGGGCAGCCCTCTTGGGGGCTGTACAGGATTTGATCAGGTCCGGAGTGATTGTGCCGGTTCCGTCACAGGAGAGTTTTCAGGGATTCTACTCAAATCTGTTTGTCGTCCCAAAAATAGGACGTGGTTCGACCTATCCTGGACCTCAAGGCCCTGAATGCCTTCGAGAAGGTGCAGAAATTCCGCATGGAATCCATTTGCACGGTGATCGCTACACTCCACAAAAGGGATTTTCTTCTGGCGTCCTTGGACTTCAAGGACGCCTACTTGCATGTTCCGATCTGCGCAAGTCACCAGAAGTTTCTGCGCTTTGCGATCAGCGAAGTCCACTATCGATTGTGGCTCTTCCTTTCGGCCTAGCCTCAGCACCAAGGGTGTTCACCAAGGTGCTTGCTCTGGTTCTAGCCTTCTGTTACAGCGAGGTATTGCTGTCGTGGGCTATCTGGACAATCTTCTGCTAAGAGCAGAAAGTGGATCAGACTTAGAGGAAAGGTGACTATCGTCAATTAGACCCTCAGGGACTCGGGTGGTTCCTGAACATTCAGGAGTCAGTCCTGGTCCCGACTCAGTGTCTGGAGTATCTAGTTCTGATTCTGGACTCCTTGGAGGCAAAGGTATCCTACCTCTGGAGAAGTTGCTGACACTTCAGTCTGCGGTGCGGGTGCTGACATCCCAAAAATGGTTGTCAATCCGTTTTTTGCATGAGAGTCCCGAGACTCGTGGTGGCCTCTTTCGCGGCCGTTCCGTATGCCCAATCACACACCAGGGCATTGCAGAAGGAGATCTTGTCCACCTGGGACAAATCCCCGTTGTCCTTGGATCTTCAGATCCAGGTGATTCACCTGGTCAGGGCGCCCCTGACATGGTGGTTGGGATCTTCGGCTCTTCGGTCCGGAAAGTTGTTCCCCTCCCATCCAATGGACGGTACTCACGACGGACACCAGCCTGACGGGCTGGGGTGGAGTCTGGGGAGTCCTGTCGGCTCAGGCCTTGGACTCCGGACGAGCCCGTTTACCAATCATTGTTCTGGAAATACGGGCCATCGGACTGTGTCTCTCCTCAGGTCGGAGAGAGTACGGGGTCGCGCCATCAGGAGCCAGTCGGACACCGCCACGGCGGTGGCATATGTAAACCATCAAGGGGGAACTCGGAGCTCAGCTGCGGCTTCCGAGGTAGTCCGTATCCTGAAGTGGGCCGGAAGAAACGTGCCGGCTCTGTAGGCCTTTTTACATTCTGGGCATAGACAATGGGCAGGCGGACTATCTGAGTCGCCAATCGCCAGACACCGGACCAAGAAGAGTGGTCCTTGCATATTTCAACTCCTTTACCGACGGTGGGGCACGCCGGATGTGGACCTGATGGCCTCTCGACTCAATCGCAAGGGTCGAGGTTGTGGCCAGATCCAGGGATCCTTGGGCGTTGCCTCGGATGCGTTGGTGGCCCCATAGGGTCCTTATCGCCTGATATAAACTCCGGCGATCCTAATTGTTCCAGATTGGCCTCAGCATCACTGGTACGCTGATCTGGTACGTCTCGTCGCGGACGTTCCCTGGCGGTTGCCGATGAGGGAGGACCTTCAGTCTCAAGGTCCTATGTTTCATCCGGCTTACAGTCTCTGGCTTTAACGGCAGGGCTGTTAAAAGCCAGGTGTTGAGGGACCGAGGTCTCTCGGACTCGGTCATTTTGACCATGTTAAGGACACGGAAGTCTTCCTCCAGGCAGATCTATCACCGTGCCTGGAAAGCTTATATCGCCATGTGCGAAGCGCTGGACTGGCATCCTCGGACGTATTCCGTCCCCAGAATCCTGCGTCCTCTGCAGTGTGGAGTGACCCAAAAAGCTTGCTTTGAGTACCATCAAGGATCAGATTTCGGCCTTGGCCGTCTTCTTTCAGCGACCTCTAGCGGGTCATTTTCTTGGTTAGCACCTTGTGTTGGGGGTTCGCCATGTGCTCCCTCCTGTCAAGCCTCCTCTCCCACCGTTGGATCTGAATTTGGTGCTATCGGTCCTCCAGGAACCTACTTTTGGGAATATCCGGGATATTCCACTCTTGTCTTGTCTCAGAAGGTGGCCTTTTTAGTGGCAATCACTTCTGTTTGACGAGTGTCTGAGTTGGCGGCTTTGTCCTGCAAGTCGCCATATTTAGTCATCCATAAGGATAAGGCGGTGTTGCATCCGCGACCTTCCTTTTTTGCCAAAGGTGGTGTCGACCTTTCACCTACATGAGGACATTGCCCTCCCGTCCTTGTGTCCTCACCCATCGCATCCCAGAGAGTTTGCGCTGCACATATTGGAGGTGGTACGAGCCTTACGGGTGTACCTGTCTGCTACTGCTTCTATTCGGAAGTCCGACTCACTGTTTGTGACTGTCTCTGGTCCATAACAGGGCCAAGCGGTTTCGTCTGCCATCATTTTTAGGGGAATCAGACAAACCGTCATTCAAGCCTATGCTCTCAAAGGGCGGGCGCCTCCCTTTCCGGTTACGGCGCATTCCACCAGGGCAATTGGTGCTTCCTGGGTTTCCCAACATCAAGCGTCGGTTGCACAAGTGTGCAAGGCGGCGACCTGGTCGTCTGTTCATGCCTTTTAAGTTTTATAAGGTTAATGTGGCTGCATCTTCGGATGCTTCCTTCGGCCGCAGGGTGCTGCAGGCCGCTGTTTAAAGTTGCGACTCCTCCGTTGAGGAGCTCTGCCTTTTATTGGAGTGAAGTTTTGGTTTTTCCATTTATACTGCTCCCATCCCTCTTGACACTGCTTTGGAACATCCCACGTGTAAAGTGTAAAGAGACACCGTGTCAGTCCATGGATGGTAAGAGAAAATAGGATTTTTTGTACTCACCGTAAAATCCTTTTCTCTGACATCCATGGACTGACACGGCACCCACCCTTCCTTTTAAATTTGTACTGCTTTGTTACGAACTGAAGTCTGCTGACTGTAGTGGGAGGGTTATGTCCGGAGGGACCGCCCCCTGGGTGGGGCTGTTCAGCTCTGGCTTTTAGAATGTATGTATAACATTTCACATTCTGCCTAGGTCTTCTCCTGCAAGCAGGGACATAACCCACGTGTAAAGTGTAAAGAGACACCGTGTCAGTCCATGGATGTCAGAGAAAAGGATTTTACGGTGAGTACAAAAAATCCTATTTTTAAGCTTTTTGGATATCCTTGGGAAGGGTTAACATCACCCCTGTAACATTTTTTTTGCTGTCTGTGCCCCTGTTCAGAAGATTTCACCTCACTTTCTGGCCCAATGACAATTGGATTTAGAAAATTTGGGGTTTTTAGGGAAACAAGGATTGGTGATAAACCATCAGTGGAGACACCTTTTTCCCATATTAACTATTACAGAAGAGAATTTCCCTTTCCAGGGGTAGAATTCCTCTCACTTCCTGTTGTCTCCCTCCCTTTGTAAGTAGGAGTCGTTTGTAAGTCGGATGTTTGAAAGCAGGGGGCCGCCTGTGTATGTATATATATATATATATATATATATATATATATATATATATTGTGACAGCAGGAAGGTAAAGTCACCTGGTTGCATCCAGGGGGGTAGATATATTTCGCCCAGATTCAGGCTTTACGCCGACTTATACAACTAGGTGGAGAGTTGTATAAGGCTAGTGGGCTCATGGATGACTCATACCTCTAGGGAGAGGGCTGGGCGTCGTGCAGACAGGGAGTTGATGAGACTAGCTGAAGCTTGTCAGCTCATTTAGGCCTCTATAAGAACTCCCAGCTTCATTAGATGTTAGCTCATGCCTGGAACCAGACCTGTGTGGACTGTCTAGGGAGAGTGAACCCCTGTGCGGTGAGAAAAAGCCTGTGTGGCTATTTGCTTGGACATTTAAAACCAGGGACTTAGGGACTAGGACAGCACTAGGCTGATCCCAGTTGTTAGTTAGGAAACCTGTATGTTTAGTCAGAGGTCAACTTGACCAGGATTTATTTTGGTTATGTTTCTTTTGCTTTGCTGTGTTTTGTCACTGTAAATAGAAAATAAACCGCACCTTTTTGATTTTGAAAACCACAACCTCCGTTTGCTGGGCCTGTTTTGTGTGGGGAGCCCATCCCGGGGGTCACACACACCCGCTGCCGAGCTAACCCCCTCACAGTTGGTGGAGAACCAGTGGCAGTTTTTTTAAGCCAGCATGGAGGAGATACTGAAACAGCTGGCTCTAGCAAATGCCAATCAACAGCAGACAAATGCAGGTTTGCAAAGGAGCCTTGCAGCCCAGCAGCAAGCTCAGCAACAAGCCCAGCAGCAATCTGAGGCCCGCTTCATAGACCTGTTACAGAAGCAAGAGCAGAGACTACAACAAATGGAAGCAGTAATGCAGCAACGTCCGCAGACCAGTGAGGAAAGCCGTCCCACTAATACCGCGTCCTTTGGGGTGAGTCGTTTATTGACAAAAATGACTGGAGAGGATGATCCAGAGGTATTTTTGACCACATTTGAAAGGACTGCTGAAAGAGAAAAGTGGCCTGAGGAGCAGTGGGCTGGACTGGTGGCTCCTCTGTTAACTGGTGAATCGCAGAAGGCTTACTATGACCTAGAGCCTGACCAAGCAAAAGACTATGTGATGCTAAAAGCTGAAATATTGGCAAGGCTGGGTGTCACCCAGGCTGTCCGGGCTCAGCGTGTGCATAACTGGACTTTCCAGCTTGGAAAACCCCCCAGGTCTCAAATGTATGATCTCATTCACCTGAGCAGAAAGTGGCTACAGCCAGAGACTTTGTCCGCACCAAAGATTGTGGAACGTGTTGTAATGGATCGGTTTTTGAGAGCTCTTCCTACTGCCATCCAAAAGTGGGTAAGCCATGGAGACCCAGAGACGGCCGATGGTCTTGTGGATCATGTGGAGAAATACTTGGCTACAGAGAACCTGACGGCCTCTTCCAGAGACACTCGGACTTTCCACCCTAAGACCAGACCATCCCCAGGGGCGGATAAGAGGATTCCAAGGGGTGAGGGTGGAGAGAGTGAGAGGGTGGGAGCTCTACCCCAAGTTTGGCGAGAACAGCCTGGGAAATCAGCGGCTCAAGAGGCGGCAAGAAGGATCGTTTGCTACCGCTGCCGGCAAGCGGGACATATTGCAGCCAATTGCCCGGTTGTGGAGGAACCCATGCAGTGTGACTTTCTGACGGGCAGACGTCAGTCGCTGTGTGCGACAGTCGCATGCACTGCCATTCGAGGAACTGAGAAACATTTATGCAAAATGTGTGTTAATGGTAGAAATGTTGTGGTATTGCTGGATTCAGGTAGCCTTGTGACCCTGATAAAGGCTGAGTTAGTTAAAACAGAGGTCTCTGGGAATAGCAAGGTAGCTGTTATTTGTGTGCATGGGGACACCCGAGAGTATCCAGTGACTACAGTGTGTTTCGAGACCCCCAAAGGTACCCTCTCTCATCCAGTGGGCTTAGTATCTCAGTTACCGCATGACGCCATTGTGGGAAGGGATTTTCCGAAGTTCTGGGAACTGTGGGATGATCCTGAGCCCCTCACTGGTGCCCCTATGTACCAGGAATGTGATAGCCAGAACTCCCCTGAGAGTGGTGAGGACTCTCCGGAATTTCCCTTATCAGTATTGGCAGGGGAGACTCAAGAAACTGGAGAGGAGCCCACCTCCTCAGACGAAAACCTACCGTCTGTGGAGTTTTCTGATCTTGAGGTTCACAGGGAAAACTTTGCCACAGAACAGTTGAAAGACCCCGCCCTAATAAAGGCACGGGAAAACGTAGTGAAAATAGATGGCGAGTTAGTGAACCCAGATAATACCTGCACTTACCCATACTTCAGCGTAGAGAAGGACCTACTGTATCGGGTGGCAAAAAGGGCAGAAGAAACCGTTGAGCAGCTTGTGGTGCCCAAACCTTACAGGAAGTTGGTGTTGGAGTTGGCCCATGGGCACATTCTTGGAGGTCATCTGGGGACAGAGAAAACCCGAGAGAGGGTATTACAGAGATTCTATTGGCCAGGGGTGATGAAGGACGTAGAAAATTATTGTTCCTCCTGCCCTGTGTGTCAGAGGTTGGCCCCGATGCCACATTTCCGTAGCCCGCTGGTCCCTCTACCCATCATTGAGGTCCCGTTTGAGAGGATCGCCATGGATTTGGTAGGTCCTATAATCAAGTCCGCTAGGGGGCACCAGTACATATTAGTTATAATGGACTATGCCACCCGTTATCCAGAAGCGATCCCTCTCCGAAATACCTCGGCCAAAACCATAGCCAAAGAGCTATCTCTTGTTTTTAGCCGGGTGGGTATTTGTAAAGAACTGCTTACGGACCAAGGTACACCCTTTATGTCCCGGGTTATGAAAGAGCTGTGTAAATTGTTCAAAGTGACGCAATTGCGTACGTCTGTGTATCACCCCCAAACCGATGGGCTGGTTGAAAGATTCAACAAAACCCTAAAACAAATGTTGAAGAAAGTGGTGGATAGAGATGGAAAGGATTGGGACTGTTTACTTCCTTATTTGATGTTTGCTATTAGGGAGGTGCCCCAATCCTCTACGGGATTCTCCCCCTTTGAGTTACTGTATGGGAGACACCCAAGAGGGCTGTTGGATATTGCCAAGGAAACTTGGGAAAGTGAGAGTTCTCCCCACAGGAGTGTGATTGAGCATGTCGCCCTGATGCAAGATCGAATTGCACAGGTAATGCCCATCGTGAAGGAACATTTGGCCCAAGCGCAGTTGGCACAGCAGAGAGTGTACAACCGTGGAGCCAAGACCCGTACCTTTTCCCCGGGGGATAGGATATTGGTACTTGTCCCTACGGTTGAAAGTAAATTCCTTGCCAAATGGCAAGGCCCCTACGAGATAATGGAAAAAGTGAGCGAAGTGAATTACAAGGTCAGACAACCAGGAAGGCGAAAGCCCGAACAGATCTATCACGTTAATCTGTTGAAAGCCTGGAGGGATAGAGAGTCCCTAGTCGCAGACACTTGGTCACCAGCTCAAACTGGTTGCGTGATTCCTGAGGTTGGAATAGCAGCCACCTTGTCACAACCCCAACAACAGGAGGTTAAGGAGTTTGTGCTTCGCAACAAGGAGGTATTCTCTGAGCTGCCAGGACAAACATCGGGGGTAGAGCATGACATCATTACCCCGCCCGGTGAAAGGGTGAAGTTAAAACCCTATCGGATCCCAGAGGCTCGACGGGAGGCAATACGGGAGGAAGTACAGAAAATGCTGAACTTAGGGGTGATAGAGGAGTCCCAAAGTGATTGGTCTAGTCCCATCGTGTTGGTGCCTAAACCGGATGGGAGCTGGCGATTTTGTAACGATTTTCGTCAGTTGAACAAAGTTACAAAATTTGACACCTACCCCATGCCACGTATAGATGAGTTGATCGACCGGCTGGGAACAGCCCGATACATGACGACTCTTGACCTCACAAAAGGGTATTGGCAAATCCCCCTGGCCAAGTCGGCCAAAGAGAAAACCGCATTTGTAACCCCAGACGGGGCGTTCCAATATAAAAGAATGCCGTTCGGGTTACAGAATGCGCCGGCCACATTCCAGCGGAAAATGGACCAGATGCTGAGGCCCCATCGGAAGTATGCTGCGGCTTACCTGGATGACGTAATTGTCCATAGCACAGATTGGGCCTCACATCTGCCAAAAGTGCAAGCAGTCCTGGACTCTGTTCGGGAAGCGGGGTTTACGGCTAACCCCAAGAAGTGTACCATTGGGCAGGAGGAGGCCAAATATCTTGGGTACACCATTGGGAGGGGGGTAATAAAACCCCAACTCAACAAAGTCGAGGCCATCCAGAGTTGGCCACGTCCCAACAGCAAGAAGCAGGTACGAGCCTTTCTGGGAATCGCTGGGTATTATCGGCGATTCATTCCCCACTTTGCTTCTAAGGCTGTGCCCCTAACCAACCTGACGAAGGGGAAAGGGTCGGTCATGATTAAATGGACCCCCGAGGCTGAGGCAGCATTCCAATTCTTGAAACAAGCCTTACGTAGCCAGCCAGTGTTGTACTCACCCGACTTCTCTAAAGACTTTGTCGTACAAAGTGATGCGTCAGATGTGGGGTTAGGAGCAGTATTGTCCCAGGTCTGGAACGGGGAAGAGCACCCAGTCATTTACCTCAGCAGGAAGTTGAAGTCCCATGAGGTAAATTACGCCACCGTTGAAAAGGAGTGTTTAGCGGTGAAGTGGGCTCTAGATTCCCTTCGGTACTACCTGCTAGGTAGGCACTTTGACATGGTTACGGATCACGCTCCGTTAAAGTGGATGGCTCAAAACAAGGAAACAAATAGAAGAGTGAATAGGTGGTTCCTGGCCCTCCAGGAATTCAACTTCACAGTAAAGCATCGCCCTGGCGTTCAAATGGGGAATGTGGATGCTTTGTCTCGAGTACATGAATGCCTGATTGCTGGTGTTCCAACCCCGAGGTTAAAACAAGAGGGGGGGGTATGTGACAGCAGGAAGGTAAAGTCACCTGGTTGCATCCAGGGGGGTAGATATATTTCGCCCAGATTCAGGCTTTACGCCGACTTATACAACTAGGTGGAGAGTTGTATAAGGCTAGTGGGCTCATGGATGACTCATACCTCTAGGGAGAGGGCTGGGCGTCGTGCAGACAGGGAGTTGATGAGACCAGCTGAAGCTTGTCAGCTCATTTAGGCCTCTATAAGAACTCCCAGCTTCATTAGATGTTAGCTCATGCCTGGAACCAGACCTGTGTGGACTGTCTAGGGAGAGTGAACCCCTGTGCGGTGAGACAAAGCCTGTGTGGCTATTTGCTTGGACATTTAAAACCAGGGACTTAGGGACTAGGACAGCACTAGGCTGATCCCAGTTGTTAGTTAGGAAACCTGTATGTTTAGTCAGAGGTCAACTTGACCAGGATTTATTTTGGTTATGTTTCTTTTGCTTTGCTGTGTTTTGTCACTGTAAATAGAAAATAAACCGCACCTTTTTGATTTTGAAAACCACAACCTCCGTTTGCTGGGCCTGTTTTGTGTGGGGAGCCCATCCCGGGGGTCACACACACCCGCTGCCGAGCTAACCCCCTCACAATATATATATATATATATACACATACATACATACATACTATACGGCCTGCCCTATATACTCTGGTGCCAAAACTCTGTAAGCCCTCACAGTTACTCTTGGTGGGCGCTGGAATGGGCCCTGCTCTGAAATATTATATTGAGAATTGTAATTACATGCCCCTGTTAAACAGGGGCAAAAAAATTGGGCCTTAGCCACTGGTGGCGGTGCCCAGAACCAAAAATGTTATTAGAAGCTATCAGCAACATGAACATTGAGGAGGAATAGGATAGTCACTCAGCATAACAGGATAGTCACCCAGCATCAGCATAGGCAGTCTTAAAGGGATCTCACATTCATAAAAAAAAATATTTTGGTTACATCAGCATCAGGTGCTTAGCAGCTGGTGATCCAAGACTGATTCATTTTTATGAAGGTGAGACGATCAACCGAGTCGTTGGACAGGCGCACTCTGTGATCGGTTACAAAGCCTCCAGCAGCACTGAATGTGCGTTCCGAAAGAACGCTGGATGCAGGACAAGCCAGTAGCTCAATTGCATACTGTGCAAGCTCTGGCCAGTGATCCATCCTCAAGACCCAGTAACACAGAGGATTTTCGGTTGGAAAGGTCTCCAATTCTGATCTTGCCCCTAAGTATTCCTGCACCATGTAAATCAGACGCTGGCGATGGTTGCTGGAACCGATCATACCTTAGGGCTGCGGACTAAAAAATTAACTGAACACATCGGTCAGACGGCCACCTTCTCCACCGCTCCTTCTGTGACTGACCGAAGCCCCAGCAACACGTTGTCCAGGACCAGGAATTTGTAACCTCCCAGGCTCTGGAAACGCGTTACACAAACCTTTCTGCAAGGCCTCCCGAAGATGTTTCATCCTCTGCTCCCTCTGCGACGGCTGGATATGTTCCGGAACCTTACCCTTGTAACGTGGATCAAGGAGGGTTGCCAGCCAGTAATGATCCCTCTCCTTGATACCACAAATCTGAGGGTCCTTTCGCAGGCTTAAGTTTGCTGAGGCATTCGGTCCGGAGTCCTCTGGGTCACTAAGGATGACATGATCCGCAGCCACCTCCTCCCAGCCACGTATAAGTCCATGGGTTTCTGGGGACTGTAAACGATCCCTTGAAGACTGCTGCTGATGCTGAGTGCTAGGCTCCACCTCCATGCTGACACAATCCTCCTCCTCCTCCTGTGTGATCGGCGGGCCCGCAGGAACACTGTCTGGATAAAAGGGGGCCTTGAGAGGTAAAGAAGTCCTCCTCTTCCTCCCTCTGTTCTGCCTCAAGTGCCCTGTCCATTATTCCACACAGCGTGTGCTCCAACAGGTAGACAAGAGGGACAGTATCACTGATGCATGCACTGTCACTGCTCACCATCCTCGTGGCCTCCTCAAATGGTGACAGGACAGTGCATGCATTCTTGATCATGAGACACTGGCATGGCAAAAAAAAGCCAAGTTCCCCTGACCCTGTCCTGGTGCCATAGTCGCACAGGTACTCATTGATGGCCCTCCGCTGCGTGTGCAGCCGCTGCAGCATGGCCAACGTTGAGTTCCACCTGGTGGGCATGTCACAGATTAGGCGGTTCTTGGGCAGGTTGTATTCCTTTTGGAGGTCAGCCAACCGAGCACTGGCATTATATGACCAGCGGAAAAGCACACAGACTTTCCTGGCCTGCCTCAGGAGATCCTGTAAGCCCGAGTACCTGCACAAGAACCGCTGCACCACCAAATTAAGGACATGGCCCCTTGAACGCCTACGGTATGGTTCCGAGGACAAATCTATAGGGTTAAAAACGCCCGCAATAACGCCTCTTTGAGGCGTTTTGCGGGCGTATTAGAGGTGCTACCCCATTGATTTCAATGGGCAGGGGCGCTACAGGAGCGCTATTTTTAGCGCTCCTATTGCGCCTCAAAGATGCGGCTTGCAGGAGTTTTTTGAGCCTCCTGCAAGCGCAACGCTCCAGTGTGAAAGCCCTCAGGCTTTCACATTGGATAGTATTGAGAGGCTTTTTTGGGGCGCATTGCAGGCACTATTTAGAGCGCAATAGCGCCTGCAAAGCGCCTCAGTGTGAAAGGGGCCTAAATCTGCCAAAAATACAGTGTGCTTTTTAAATTCCTATCTGGGTTGACAACACAGTGCTTTTGCTGTACTGAAATTCCAATCAGCGTTGTCAGTCCTGCCTACTGGACAACAGAGCCCAACTTATTCCATCCCTCTCTGCCCCTCTCTAAATACATACAGTACATTGTTTTTTTCCCCTGGAAAAACAATGCTGCTGCCTTAAAGGGGTTGTAAAGTCAGAAGGTTTTTGGTTCTATGTATTAAGATAAAAAGCCTTCTGTATGCAGCAGTCCCCCTAATACTTACCTGAGCCCCATCTCTATCCAGCGATGTCCATGAGTGCCTCGGCCGTCCGGGGCTCTACCTCCTTATTGACTGAGACACAGCAGTTTGCGCAGATGGCTCAAATCAAAGTCAGTTGGCCAATTAGGAGAGAGAGGGGACAGGGATGAACCCCGGCTCCTTGACTGAATGGACACACGGAGCTGTGGCTCGGCTTGGGTGCCCCCATAGCAAGCTGCTTGCTGTGGGGGCAGGAGGGAAGGGCCAAGAGAGCTGAAGACGGACCTGAGAAGAGGAGGATCCAGGCTGCTCTGTGCAAATACAGAGCATGTAGGTATAACATGTTTGTTATTTTTATAGAAAATAAATGAGACTTTACAATCACTTTAAAGCGGAGGTCCGCCAATTTTTTTTTTAAAAGTCAGCAGCTACAAATACTGCAGCTGCTGACTTTTAAAATATGGACACTTACCTGTCCAGGGCACCCGCGATGTCGGCACCCGAGGCCGACCTGTCGCTTGGTCCTCGGATGCTGCCGCCACCATCTTCTGTAAGGGAATCAGGAAATGAAGCCTTGCGGCTTCACTTCCTGGTTCCCTACTGCGCATGCGCGAGTCGCGCTGTGCAATCCAAATGGCCCCTGCTGTCTTCTGGGACCCGTGTGTCTCCCAGAAGACAGCGGGGGGGACGGGAAGAGGTATAACTCACGCGGGGGTCTATGCCCGGAAGTGGGTGCAAATACCTGTATTATACAGGTATCTGCACCCCCCTCCCCCCTGAAAGATGCCAAATGTGACACCGGAGGGGGTGAGGGTTCCCGAAAAAGCGGAGGCTCCATTTTTGTGTGGACCTCCGCTTTAAGTTCCAAGAACCTGCATACACACTGTATGTAGGAAAAGGGCTTGTGGGAGAATATTTCTGAAGGCATCAATTAGTGGTTAAAGAGGAAGTAAACCCGGTATTTTTTTTTTTTTTTTTTAAAACCCTGCAAAAGAAAGGCATAATGAGCTAGTATGCATAGCATACTAGCTCATTATGAATGACTTACCTGAGATCGAAGCCCCCGAACTGCTCCTCGTTCCCCTCCGCTGCCATCTTGCCTCGATGTCCCTTCTGTGTATCGCCGCTCCGGCACTGTGATTGGCCGGAGCGACGATGACGTCACATGCATGCGCGCGGGGCCGGCATTCTCCCATTCAGAAAACCAGCACCGCTCAGTGCACCTGAGCTGTTGTCTACGGTGTGCATGCGCCGTAGCCATTGGTGCAGGGTTTTCTGCAATTATCTCCTTAACCGTGTAGGTTTAGGAGATATTTCTTGCACCTACAGGTAAGCCTAAAGCCCCGTACACACGGTCGGACTTTTGGCCAACAAACTTCATTTTGAGCAAGTTTGCCAAAAAATCCGACCGTGTGTACGCTCCATCGGAAAAACTTTTTTTGTTTTTTTCGGACAAAAGTTGGGTCTGCAAACGGACAAACTTTTGCCCAACAAAAGTCAGATGGAGCAAAGTCCGACCGTGTGTACAGAAAACCATCGGACTTTTGTGCGATGGACAAAACAAATAATGTTAAAATCAACCAACAATATCAGAAGTTGACCAAAGGGTGGCGGTAAAGAGCAGAAAAACCACGTGATGTTGGAAGAAGTTTTGGGAAAGTTTGCAGAAAAGTCCTGTGGTGTGTATGCTATGGGTGTGCCCGGCCAACTCCGTTCGGACCAAAAATCCACGGAAAAGTCTGCTGGAAGTCCGACCGTGTGTACGAGGCTTTAATCTAGGCTTACCTGTAGGTGTAAGTTGTGTGGTTGGGTTTACAACCACTTTAATACAGCGTTATCATCAATCTTAATAATTATTGCACAGTGATCCGATATGTTCTGCCGAGATAATAATAAATAAAGTGCTTCCAAACTGGTATAAATAAAATGGTTTCCAGAGTTCTGATAATATAAAACCAAGTCAGACACCACTGCTAGGTGAAATAGAAATCAGGAGGATAACGATACCCAGATGATCAGGTTTTTGGTCTCCAATGCTGTAATGGATTGCTCTCAAACCTTCATTACTTCTCAATCCTTCATGGACCCGTATTGCTCAAAAAAGAAAAAATGACAAACTCATTGCGCAGATGGACTAAACTGGGAGTGACATAAATTAAATACACCACAGTTGCACTCCGACACACATGCCCCCCAATATGATCGCTTGTAAGAAGGTCAGTTGCATAAATAGAGCTCCTCACTTGGCTGTCCGCGCTCACACAGCACTAAGGTAGATGGTTCCTTCTTACGCGTTACATCCCTGGACACGTGACTTTTTCAAAGGTGGCCATGTGACATGCTCACTGCATATTTATACCTGGTTAGGTGTGCCTGTTGTCATAGAAACAAAGGAGCATTGTGCATCATCATACACTCAGATGCGATCGTTACCGCATAGGCAGCATGATATACAACACGATACTAATTTTATTATTAATACATATAATCAGCTAAAAATACATGAATATATTTTAATAAGAAGATATAAAAATAGTGTTAAAACCAAGAATAAAAATAGTTTTACCGATCCATATATATTGTGGGTTCCCTCTAGTGGTGACTAATAATATTACAACCAATTATATATGTTGAATCAATCCAACAATCACTAAAATGTATGAAATAATGTTAAAAATCCGATTAAAAACTATGTTTAATCCCATGGGGGTGAGAGTGGGATTAAACATAGATTTTGATCTTAATTGATTTTTATCGGATTTTTCGGATCCTCTGAAGAAGTCACGTGATGTGATGACACGCGTCAGGATTTTAGCACAGATACACCCATAGCTGGACGCGAGGAAACGAGCTCGGCGCTCGTAGGATACCGGAGCTCTCCCCCTCCCACTTTTACATGTGAGTTTTTTTCCATTGCTTTTAATAAAGACGTCTAGTGGTTTACAGTTTCACACTATGCGCCTTCCAATTTTTTTTATTCCATCGGTATTGTGCACTCTGTGATCACCGATATTGGAGGGACCTAATCGGCTTAGCCTGCAGCGCAGACATTACGAGCACGGCGCTCGTGGATTGTTGCCCACGCTCACCTCCACCAAATGTGAGTGTGAGAACATCTACTGCAGCCACTCCATTTCTGTGATTCTCAGAGCTACACCATTATTCCTTGTTTGTGTTTCTTTCCCATGCATCTTCACCTGGGAGGCATCTTGCAATCACTTCTATTGGAGGGGTACTATCACTGAAGGGTGCAGTATGAGAGACGAGTTCAGTGCTCGTGGATTGATGTGCATGCTCGCTTATTTAAAAGTGAGTTTGAGAAAATCTATTTTCAGTCAATCAACCTGGTACCATAGAGTTATGCTATATAAATTTTTTATTTTCTTCTTCTGTTTACATACCTTTATACATCCCATGGGAGTGTGAATGAGATTTTTGCTGAGAGGACTATCTATTGCTGCCTACAACAGGAGTGCACTTTATGCTGTTTATTGCAGCCAGAAGGTAAGCTGCTTGAAAACACAGTGGTGGATCTGCGCTGAAGAGTTTTTTGGTAAAACACCCTAGCAACTAATGGTGATGGGATTCACTACAGTACCGAACTTTCATCCTTTAGAGTTTATTGGGTACACTTTGGACTCATTTTTTGCAGTTCACACATTGCTGTGCTGCGTTTTTTTTTTCTTGTAACACACGTTTTTTTTTTTTTGCACTATTTTTATTAATACAGGACATTACATATCTGTATTTTTTTGCAAGTGTTTACGGTCACTTTATGTGACAATTATATGTATCAATTTTTTTGCATTTGTGTCACTCATTTGATGTTATCACGCCACTCATTTTCTGGTCCTCCTTTATTAGATTGGCCCTTGCCCCTTCCCTCGCTCTTCCACTATAGTTTAATCACAGCGCAGTCACCATCACTTACCGTATTTTTCGGCGTATAACACGCACTTTTTTCCCCTTAAAGTCAGGGGAAAATCGTGGGTGCGTGTTATACGCCGATACCCACCTATCCCCGCTGACTGTGAGCGGAGTGATCGCCGCTGAGATACACATAGCCGAGTGTACTCGGCTTTTCTCGGCTCCACTCACAGTCATGCCCAGTCCCGCCATTGGACCTGTGTTATGTCCATCATAGGGCGGGACTCGGTGTGACTGTGAGCAGAGCCGAGTAGAGCCGAGTACACTCAGCTATGTGTATCTCGGCTCCGCCCAGTCCCTGCGTTCTCGGCGGCGTTCGCCCCGCTCCGCCCTGTCTCGGCGGCGCCAAATTTTAATTCGGCCAAGGCTGCAATGGACACTGGGGGGCAAGGCTGCAATGAACACTGGGGGGCAAGGCTGCACTGTGACAAGGCTGCAATGGACACTGACAAGGCTGCAATGGACACTGACAAGGCTGCAATGGACACTGACAAGGCTGCAATGGACACTGACAAGGCTGCAATGGACACTGACAAGGCTGCAATGGACACTGACAAGGCTGCAATGGACACTGACAAGGCTGCAATGGACACTGTCAAGGCTGCAATGGACACTGGGGGGCAAGGCTGCAATGAACACTGACAAGGCTGCAATGGACACTGGGGGGCAAGGCTGCACTGTGACAAGGCTGCAAATGACACTGATAAGACTGCATTTAAATGTAAGTTTTTTTTTCCTTAAAGTGGTTGTAAACCCTTATATCTTTTTTTTTTTTTTTTTGACTAACCTGCAAGACAAAGCTATAATAAGCTAGTATGACTAGCATACTAGCTCATTATGTACCACTTACCTTCGATCGGGGCCCCCGAAGTCGTCCGTGTCCCTCCTCTAGCCGCATCCATCGCTGCGGCGATAGCTGGAATGTTACTTCCGGGTATCGCCGCTGCAGCCAATCACAGCGCCGCTCCGGCGCTGTGATTGGCCGGAGCGGAAAAGATGTGACTCCGCGCATGCGCGCGTGAGCTGTCGAATTCGGCTACGTCGTCGAATGTTGCGACCTAGCCGAATTTGTGAATGGGGTGACGTCAGCGTCGCCGCATTTACATACAAATATCTCCTTAACCGTGTAGGTTAAGGAGATATTTCTTGCACCTACAGGTAAGCCTTTGTTTAAAAAGTGGGTTTACAACCACTTTAAACTTCCCTCCTAAAAGTTTTTTTCCCTAAAATTCCCTCCTAAACTTGGGGTGCGTGTTATACGCCGATAAATACGGTATTTATATTTTTAATTTGTCTATTCTGGATCGGACCCCCTGGTGTTTGCTGCAGTGTCCCTCCCACCGTTTGGCCCCATCTGCCCAGTCTGGCTAGCGCGAGTGTTCCTTATATTTTGATGCCCTCACATAGTTAGTTATAGATTTGGATCAGCGGCAGAATAAAGAATAGTATTCTGGTATTGGGCCAGAGGCAATCTATTACAACATTAGCGCTTTAGTAATCATTAGACATATTTCTGAAGGCATGCCTATAGGAACTGACCTCCCAGCAGATGCCCATGCAAGAATTTTACTGGTGAAGTCTGGTGATGATGTCACGGATAGTAAAAAAAAAAAAAAAAGATGTTCCTCTCCACAAGAACAGGGTAAATGTTTTTATGCTGAGTAATGGATATTGACATACAATACTTCAATTGTATGTCTGGCATTTGAGTAATTTAAGATATAAACTTATAAAAGCAAGGTGCTGGATACAGATCTTCAAGGGGCATTCAACCAGCTCCAGTTTAGCAAAATGAGGACACCCCTTAGAAAATGGAGGAAATACAGGTCTACATACAGGTCAATGACAGTGCTGAACACATGTCCAAAGTTGTATTAATAAAATTGGTTCACAGCAAAAAAAAATCCTATGGGTTTTGGAGTCAAACAAACATACTCCCCCTTAATCAGGACTACAAAGTAACTGCAAACAGAAAAATCATAAATAAATAAAAATAAGAGTAAAAAAAATACAAATACTAACCACAACATACAAGGCCATCCACAACATCGCCCCCATCTACATCACCAACCTCATCTGCAGATATCGCCCAAATCATCCTCTCCGCTTCTCCCAGGACATCTTGCTCTCTAGATCCCTTGTTCACCTCCAGGACTTTTCCAGAGCCTCTCCCATCCTCTGGAACTCACTGCCCCAGTATGCCTGGTCAGCCCCTACCCTGTTCGCCTTTAGGTGATCCTTGAAAACTCATTTATTCAGGGAAGCCTACCCCACCTCCACCTAAAAATCTGTACTTGAGCCACCTACATCAGATCATCCCATGCAGCTATCACCTTTTGTACCACCTCCCCCTCCCTTTTTGTAGGCTTCATGAGCAGGGCCCTCCAATTCCTTCTGTATTATAATTATACTGTCTTCCTTTAAATTGTAAAGCACTACACAAACTGTTGTCATATATAAACCATGCATTATAATAATAATAATAATAATAAAAAATATAAAAATAAATATAAAAAATAATTTCATCATTTTAAATCATCATTGCTTAAGCTGCATATTTATTTCTATATTTATGACTTTAATTTTTAATATTTATGATTTTTATATTTGCATTTGTTTTGTAGCCCTGATGGGGGGAGTCTGTTTGGCCCTCAAAATGCATTGGATGTTTTTGCTATTAGCTGATTTTATCTATAAAACTTTGGAATCTTTGATGTGTGCTTGGCACTCACATTGGGTTGTATATATGAGGACTATATTGTGTAGAGCTGTGCAAATCTCAGAACAGGATGAACAGGAATACAAATTATTTGGCAGGTAAAAGAACCACAGGTGTGCATTTCGTTTTTTATATGAAGGCAGCAGATAGAGTAACTTACAGGAAGGAAAAGTCGGGGTGCATTGATCAGTTTTACAACAGGATGTACCCATCTTCACTCTTACATAGCTAGGAAGGCTCATAGTTCCTGTAATGTCACACTCGTCCTGAGGTGCACATGACTTTGTGTATGATTTTGAAACAAGGATACCTACAAGTAAAGAAAATGTATCATTCTCTGCAATTAAAATAAACAAAAGTTCCTGGTGAGAAGAACCAAGGAAATGTGCTGTAATGGTTCAAATGGTTGTTTCTGTAGAACCGATAGAACCAGGTTTAGGTCCCATGGACATATGGGAATTTTAACCGGAGGGCTAATACGCATCACTCCTTGTATAAAAGCTTTGACTAGTGAATGCGAAGCCAAGGGCCTTTGAAAAAATATTGACAAGGCCGAAATCTGACCCTTGATAGTACTCAAGGCAAACTTCCTATCTACAGCCCACTGTAGGAAGTCCAGAATCCTACCTATTACGTACTTACGTGGATGCCATTTCTTGGCCTCACACCAAGCGATGTACGCCTTCCAGATTCTATAGTAAATCTGCCTGGATACCGGCTTCCTGGCATTGATCATGGTAGATACCACAGGATTAGAGAGACCTCTCTTTTTTAGAATGTGGGCTTCAATAGCCAGGCCGTCAAACCTAGGGCTAGTAAGGAAAGGTGGTATATCGGTCCTTGCGAAAGCAGGTCCGGACGATGTGGGAGGGTCCAAGGACTCCCCACAGACATTTTTACAATCTCTGCATACCATGCTCTTCGGGGCCACGCTGGAGCCACCAGAATCACTGGTTTCTTTTCTACCCTGATTCTGCGGAGTAATCGAGGTAACAATTGTGGCGGTGGAAATGCATATATCATCTTGAACTGATCCCAAGGGAACACTAGAGCATCCGAGCCGCAAGCTAGGGGATCCCTTGTCCGAGAGACAAATCTGTCCACCTTTGCGTTGAATCTGGATGCTAGCAGATCTACATCCGGTGCTCCCCACCGCTGATATATTGCCCGGAAAACCTCGTGGTGAAGGGACCATTCCCCTGGGCATAATTGTTGGCGACTTAGAAAGTCCGCCTTCCAATTCTCCACTCCTGGAATGAATACCGCGGATATGGCTGGGACATATCTTTCTGCCCATTCCAGGATACAATTCGCTTCCCTCTGGGCTGCACGACTCCTGGTGCCACCCTGGTGATTGATATATGCCACTGCTGTGGCATTGTCTGATTGAATTCTGACAGGTGACCCTTGGAGTTTGGATGTCCATGCTACTAGGGCATACTGGGCTGCTCGTATCTCTAAGAGATTGATGGGCAGGGCCTTCTCTGCTTCTGACCACTTGCCCTGGAGAGACCATTGCTCCAGTACTGCCCCCCAGCCTATGAGGCTGGCATCTGTAGTGACCACCTTCCAAGAAAACCGGACTGAAGGGTTTCCCTTTTTCCGGATTCTGGGGCACCAACCACCAATGGAGGCTCTTGCGAACGGAAGGGGACAGGGACATTGGTAAGTCTAAAGCCTGAACTTTTTTGTTCCAGGCTGACAGTATGGCCCTCTGCAAGTTCCTTGAATGGAATTGACCGTAGGGTACTGCTTCGAATGAAGCCACCATTTTTCCCAGCAGCCTTATACACAGGCGTATGGATGGTTTTCTTTTTTGTACCCACTAAGTGGGTCAAATCTTTCAAAGACGACACCTTCTCTGGAGGTAAGAAAATCTTTCTCTGATTTGAATCCAGTCTTAGCCCGCAAGTATTCCAGACTTTTGACTGGTTTTAGGGCTGACTTGTCTCGGTTGATAATGCAACCGTGAGATTCCAGATACTTGATTATCTTGTGAACGACCACTTCTAGTTTTTTTCACTGAGTGGTCTATCAGCAACAAGTCGTCTAGATATGCCATTATCGTTACACCTTGTGTTCCTAGTTTGGCCAATCGTAGGGCCAGAATTTTTGTGAACACTCGTGGTGCTGTGGCCAGACAGAAAGGTAAGGCTCTGAACTGAAAATGGCGCCCTTCTACTGCAAAGCGTAGAAATTTCTGGTGGGCCGAACAGATGGGAATATGCAAATAAGCATCCCTTATGTCGATCGAGGCTAACCATTCCTGCCCTTGTAGGGCGGTGGCCACCGATCGGATCGACTCCATCCGAAAAAGTCCTGATATGTAGGAACTTGTTTAGCCCTTTTATATTTAATATGGGCCTCATGTCCCCATTTGGTTTGGGGACTGTGACAAGGTTCGAGTAAAACCCGAACCCGCTTTCTTCCAAGGGAACCTTCATGATTACCCTTGGAGCAATAGTTGCTCTAGTGCCAGAAGGAGGGATCCACTCTTCTGGGGATCGCTTGGCACGTTTGACCTTATAAAATGGGCAGGAGGAATGTCTTTTAACTCCAGCCTGTATCCCAGACTTACTGCGGAGATCACCCATCTGTCTCTGATGGTGTCCCGCCAGGTCTCTGTGAACAACTGAAGTCTTCCCCTCACCCGATTGAGTGGGGGCAACCCTTCATGACTTGGGGGGAGGTTCTGTACCTCTCTTGACCCAGGGTTTCTTGTTACCCTGTGAGTGTCCCTGATTTCTGCCCCCTGGATTTGACCGCGGAGGCCGTCGGAACTGTTTCACAGCCAATGTGCCAGGGACTGGAGAAGTAGGCCTCTTAAAAGAAGGACTTCTACCCTTGTTCTTAACCGGCAAGAGTGTACTTTTACCGGCAGAAGTTTTCTGGATATATTTGTCCAGATCATCTCCAGATAAGCGTTCTCCATGAAATGGGAAGCTAATCAGCAATTTCTTACAGGGAGCTTCAGCAGACCAGTTTTTGAGCCATAGAAGCCTACGCATATGTCTACAGACAGCGTAAAGCGGGATGCCTGTTGGATTGTATCCTTTATGGCGTCCACCGCAACACAAGGCTCTAGGTAGGTCAGCTAGGGCAAGAGCCTGCTGATCTGGTAAGTCCCTTAAGACTTGTTTCAACTGATCTTTCATTGCTTGGCAGACTTCAATCGCTGCTACTGCAGGTTGTGTCACCATGCTTGCTGTAGAGAAAGCAGATTTTAGTAAAGACTCCAATTTTTTATCTATTGGGTCTTTGAACATTGGAACATTATCTACTGGACATGTCAGTGATTTATTTACACAAGAGATGGCTGTGTCCACTGTAGGGACCCTCCATTTTTTTTTTTATGAACTTATCCTCCATGGGATAGATCACTGGAAATCTCTTGGGGGGAGTAAATATTTTACAGGATGCTCCCAATCCTGGTAAATAAGCCCTTCCAACAAAGGGTGGATTGGGAAGGAACAGACAGTCTGGGGAGCTTTCAGCGACCCCAGCGAGGAGACAGTAGTGGTTGATGGTTCCGCCAGAGGCATTTAAAATGCTGTTTGGACCATATTAGTCAGAGACTGAACCCATAATCTTTCAGCCTGAGATGCTGAGAAAGGTTCTTCCACTGTTGATTCCTCTATAACTTTATCAACCTCACCTGATCCCCTTCAGGTAGGTCGATCTCTGGGACTGTTCCTCCACTAACAGGCACTCTGCAGGAGGAGACGGAGATCGGACGCGCTTTTCCTGTGACAGGGAAGCAGCGATCAATGCTGTTAATCTCTCTTCCAATCCTCCCAGAGTTGAGGATAAAACCTCCTCTGTTATATATACAGGAGCAGGTGGACTGGGGACAGCCGCAGTACCAGGTACTCCTGCGGGGTTCCTACGGCTACTGACCTCTGAAATTTCAGGGGAGATTGGCGCAGTACAGCATGCCCAAAATCCTCAGAGCCCGACGGAGACCCCTTTCGCTTCTTGGAAGATTTATTTCCAGAGCGTCTGGACGACATATCCTATAAGCACAAAGCTGAGGTATTCCCGTCGTCATACACCAATTTTGCTGGTAATAGTCTAACACAGTTGCTGCTATATACCAGCTGGTGTCCACTAAAGTGTCTTTCTATGGGGATGCCTGCATCAACCGCCTCTGTGTGCCACCGTTTTGTTGCTTGCTCTGCTTGCATCCAGCTGACACTTGTACTGTGTCTTTTACACATGCTGGGACGCCTGCACATGCGCAGAAGCGCCGCGGCGCGCATCGAGCGTCATCCACCTGCCCCGCCCCTTTTTTTCATAGGAGGCGCGTGAACGCGCCCGCGCGCGCGCCCGTGCGCCATTGGCGCCCTTTTCGAAACCAAGCAGGGACTAGGAGCCAGGGCCCTTTTTGCCGGAGGGCCTGTGCGGTGGATGAGCGCAGCAACAGGGCAGAGGAAGTGGATTCCCACAGAGAACTTACCAACTGCCTGGATCTTTTGACTTGAGAAAACCAAAGATCCACATGACAAGAAAAAATGGACCACAGCGGCCTCTAGTGGTTTAACACAGGTACCGCGGTCCTCTTTTTTTTCTTTTTTCTTGACTACTATTAAAATTTTACATTTTCCAGTAGTTACAGGCATACACAGATATTAGCGGGAATACCATTAGGTAACAGACAGAAAGACAAATTAGGCTTGGGGGTCCCCCAATAGAACCAAGTTCCTGGGGGCCCCCACTTACCTGTTCCCCGCCGCAGGACTCTGTTTGGTCCACAGAAGCCCAAACTTCACCTATCACGGCAGGCATTGTAATTAAACCTTCAGGGACCGGGTTCCCAAGGATTCCACTCCCCTGGACCTGTATAGCACCCTGCACAGAAAACATCTTGGTCGTGGGTATGACCAGAGCTCTGGATCCCAGGGTCCAGCCCTCCTAAGAGAGGCATTACAGGCAAAACCTTGCTCTTCTGCTGCAAGGCCCGGGTACCGACCGTTTAGCTATGAAGCTTTTTTGGTGGGATCCGGAACAGCTTACTAAGGCCCGTAAAAGAACCTGTACGCAAGCCCAGGAAAACACATGTTACTCTTTGGCCAACACCTTAGACACTGGCAAAAAACTGAGGTGCTCCCGGATGGGAGGGGCTTATATAGGGGAGGGTACTTCCGGTTTGGAAGTTGCCAGTGCCAGCACCTGAAGGTAAACTATATAACCCATTAGTAATGACTAAGTCGCTCTGTGTCCCGTGATGTACGAAAAAGAAAGACTATATATACAATATATATGTATATATGTGTGTGTGTATGTATGTGTGTATATATATTGTGGCAGAGCATCCCAGAGAGAGCCTGGGAAAGTCCTATTCGGGGTTTATACATCTCCCAGGCTCCTCTCATATACATTCAGGGATCTCTGAGCCAGGATCCAGTTCAGGTGTTGGTTCTCTCCCCCAGGCTAATTAAAAGCTCACCTGAGCAGACAGCCTTTGCTCTGCCTGGGAAACACAGACAGCATTGGTCTGTGAGAGCAAGAAGCACAGTACAGCGCCTGTCATTGACTTTGTATATAGCACCAATAAACCACACTGTGTTTTCACTGATCCAATGGACTTGGTATCTGTGCCTGCTCATCCCAGGGAGTTTTTGTACTGACTACCTGTCCCCCAGGTTACATATGGTGGAGAATGCGGGCAGCTGTAGTAAGTTACTACTTAAAAGGCCAGTACCTAAAGTGACAACATGGAGGACCTCCTCAAACAAATGGTGTTGGCAAACGCTGCACAACAGCAAACTAACGCTGAATTGCGGCAAGCAAATGCTGCATGGCAGCAAGCAAATGCTACACAACAGCAAACTAACGCTGCACAACAGCAAACTAACGCTACATTGCAGCAAGCAAACGTTGCACAACAGCAAGCCAACGCTATCGCACAGGAGCAAACCAAGGTGCTGTTCCAACAGATTGGTGCTGTACAGGAGCAATCGCAGAGGCTGTTTGAACAGCTTGTCACTGCTGCAAAAGCGGATAGGAAAACCCTTACTGAGGTTATGGAGACGCTAGCACAGGGGTCACCTGCGATAATGAAGGATATTGGAGACAAGCCCTCAGCCATCCATGTGAGTCGCTTTCTTTCAAAGATGACGGCAGATGATGATCCAGAGGCCTTCCTACTAACATTTGAACGGACTGCTGAGAGGGAAGGTTGGCCCCAAACCCAGTGGGCAGGACTGATCGCCCCCTTACTTTCTGGAGAAGCGCAGAAGGCCTACTATGATCTGGAGTCAGCAGAAGCGGGAGATTATGAGAAGGTCAAGCGGGAAATCCTGGCACGACTTGGCGTTACCTTGGCTGTTCGAGCTCAGTGGGTCCACAGCTGGTTCTTCCAAGAAAAGAGGCCCCCAAGATCGCAGATGTTTGATCTGATCCACCTGGTGCGGAAATGGCTACAGCCGGAGTCCCTGTCTGCGCCACAAATAGTGGAGCGTGTGGTCATGGACCAATTCCTGAGGTCACTGCCAATTCCCCTGCAGAAGTGGGTGAGTCAAGGAGACCCCAAGTCAGCAGACAACCTGGTGGAGCTCGTTGAGAGGTACTTTGCTGCAGAGAACCTGGTCACCACCCCTACAGCTGCACGGACTTTCCACCCAAAGCCACGGTCTCCCCAGGCAACCGGTAAGACTGTTCCAGGGGAAGTGGGTGGTAAGCATGGCAAGGAAATAGGGGCGAGGATTTTTGGTGCCAGGACTGAAGTTTGGCGGCCCAAACAAGGGAAGCCACTGCCTGTCAGCAAACCAAACTGGGGAAACATCAGGTGTTTTCATTGCCAAGAACTGGGACATGTTGCAGCAAACTTTCCATTGACAGATGAACCAATGCAGTGTGATCTATCTTTTAGAAGGCAGTCTATGTTTGCTGCTGTTTCATGCGCTGCAATGCCAAATGTGGGAAAACACATGTGTCATGTGACTATTAATAATAAGCCTATTATGGCCTTGCTGGACTCTGGAAGTCTGGTTACTTTGGTTACAGCTGAGATGGTTGAAACTGTGAATTTTCATGCAAAAAAGGTTGCTGTGATCTGTGTACATGGGGATACCCGCGAATATCCAATAGTCACTGTTCAGTTTAAAACTGGCTTAGGTACGGTGACCCATTCGGTCGGACTGGTGCCCCACTTGGTGCATGAGGCTATCATTGGTAGGGACTTCCCTAAGTTTTGGGAACTGTGGGATTGTCCCGACCCAGTCGCAGTACCTAACTCAGTCGCAGAGCCAGAACTCATGGCCATTACTGACCTTGTGAGTTCAGGGGACTCCTCTCAGGGCTCTCCGGGTGATCCTTTCTCAGTTATGGCAGGAGAGCTGGGGGAGCCGGAAGAAGTCCCCACAACCAGTAGAGCTGGACAGCCGTCTGCTGAATCTGAGCCTACGTTAGAGTTTGCCAATCTTAATGTGCACAAGAAAAATTTTGGTACGGAGCAGAAAAAAGACCCTACCCTTGCCAGGGCCTGGGAAAATGTAATAGTGATTAATGAGGTACCTGTCGAACCAGGGGACAGGCTCTGTTTTCCATATTTCTGCAGCAATGAGAATTTACTGTATCGTGTATGTAAATCTAATGATGAAGTGGTTGAACAGTTGGTAGTCCCTAAGTTATACAGATGGGTGGTGTTGGAACTTGCCCATGGGCACTTGCTAGGAGGCCATTTAGGGGTTGAGAAAACCACTGAAAGGGTGTTGCGCAGGTTTTACTGGCCTGGGATACGGAAAAACATAGAAAATTATTGTCAATCCTGTCCTGTGTGTCAGATGTCAGCCCCCCAACCCCACTTCCGAAGTCCGTTAGTGCCCTTGCCCATTATTGAAGTGCCTTTTGAGAGGATTGCCATGGACCTTGTGGGTCCACTCCCCAAATCTGCCCGCGGTCATCAACATATCCTCGTGATCATGGATTACGCTACCCGTTACCCCGAGGCCATTCCCTTACGCACTGCATCTGCTAAAAACATTGCCAAAGAGCTGTTTATGGTGTTCAGTCGGGTTGGCGTCCCGAAAGAAGTCCTTACAGACTAAGGTACCCCATTCATGTCACGAATAACTAGGGAGCTCTGCAAGTTATTTAAGGTGACGCAGTTGCGCACCTCAGTGTACCATCCTCAAACGGATGGCTTGGTGGAACGCTTCAATAAGACATTAAAGAGTATGTTAAAAAAGGTTGTTGATAAGGATGGGAAAAACTGGGACTTCCTGATACCTTACTTGATGTTCGCCATCAGGGAAGTTCCCCAGTCCTCTACGGGGTACTCTCCATTTGAGCTGCTTTATGGGAGACACCCTCAGGGACTCTTAGACATAGCCAAGGAAACTTGGGAGGGGGAGCAGACACCTCACAAAAGTGTTATTGAGCATATCGCTCAAATGCAGGATAGGATTGCAGCAATCATGCCGGTAGTAAAAGAACATTTACTGCAGGCCCAAGCAGCCCAACAGAGGATATACAACAGAGGGGCCCAACTTCGTGTTTTCTCACCTGGTGACCGGGTCCTCGTGTTAGTTCCCACTGTTGAGAGCAAATTCCTGGCTAAGTGGCAGGGACCCTTTGAAGTAATTGAAAGAGTTGGGGAGGTCAATTACAAGGTGTATCAACCAGGTAAAAGGAAGCCCGAACAGATTTACCACATAAACCTGTTAAAGCCCTGGAAGGATAGACTGGCATTAACTGCGAGGTCCCTCCCGGTAACCCTTAAAGGTACTGAATCCCCTCTGATCCCTGAGGTCACGATTCCAGACACCCTGTCATGTTCCCAGAAACAGGAAGCTAGAGAGTTCCTGATGAGGAATAAAGAGAAATTTTCAGAGTTGCCGGGCACGACTTCAGCAGTTCAGCATGATATTGTTACTGAACTTGGAGTCCGTGTCAAGCTCAAACCATACCGAATTCCCGAAGCTAGAAGAAAGGACATCGGTGAGGAAGTTAAAAGGATGTTGGAGCTAGATGTTATTGAGGAATCCAATAGTGACTGGTCTAGCCCCATTGTATTAGTCCCAAAACCGGATGGCACTTGGAGGTTTTGTAACGACTTCAGGAAGCTTAATGCGGTAACAAAGTTTGACACATACCCAATGCCCAGAGTAGACGAGCTTATAGACCGACTTGGCAAGGCCCGTTATTTGACCACTTTGGACTTGACCAAAGGATATTGGCAAATACCCCTGACTGGTAGTGCCAAATAAAAGACTGCGTTTGTGACCCCGGAGGGGTCGTTTCAGTATAAGAAAATGCCTTTTGGGTTGCAAAATGCCCCTGCAACATTTCAGAGGGCTATGGACAGGACCCTAAGACCTCACCGACAGTATTCTGCAGCCTATCTGGACGACATAGTGGTGCATAGCACTGACTGGGAGTCTCACTTGCCCCGTGTCCAGGCTGTCCTGGATTCCCTCTTCAAAGAAGGGTTTACGGCAAATCCCAAAAAATGTGCCATTGGGCTAGAGGAAGCCAGGTATTTGGGCTACACTATTGGCCGGGGTGTCATAAAGCCCCAGGTGAATAAAATAGAAGCCATCCAGGAGTGGCCACGTCCTGCAAACAAGAAGCAGGTCAGGGCCTTTCTTGGCATTGCGGGGTACTATAGAAGATTCATCCCAAATTTCGAAACTATAGCTGCCCCACTGACAGACCTTACAAAAGGGAGAGCCTCCGTAATGGTCAAATGGTCTCCAGTAGCAGAAGAGTCTTTTCAAGTACTGAAGAAGGCTCTTTGTGCACAGCCAATCCTATACTCCCCCGATTTCTCCAAAAACGTTTTGGTCCAGACGGATGCGTCTGATGTGGGTATCGGGGCAGTACTTTCACAGGTACACAATGGGGAAGAACACCCTGTGGTGTACTTAAGCAGAAAGCTCAATGACCATGAAAAGAAGTACGCAGTCATTGAAAAGGAGTGTCTGGCCATAAAGTGGGCCGTGGACGCGCTCAGGTACTACTTGTTGGGGCGCCAGTTTGAGTTGATAACTGACCATGCTCCCCTGAAATGGATGGCCCAAAAGAAGGAGACTAATAGGCGGGTGAACCGGTGGTTTTTGGCCCTACAAGATTACGCCTTTACAGTAAAACACAGGCCAGGTGTTGAGATGGGGAATGTAGATGCCCTCTCCCGTGTTCACTCCTGTTGGGCTACAGGTGTTCCAACCCTGGGGTTGAAACAAGGGGGGAGGATGTGTGGCAGAGCATCCCAGAGAGAGCCTGGGAAAGTCCTATTCGGGGTTTATACATCTCCCAGGCTCCTCTCATATACATTCAGGGATCTCTGAGCCAGGATCCAGTTCAGGTGTTGGTTCTCTCCCCCAGGCTAATTAAAAGCTCACCTGAGCAGACAGCCTTTGCTCTGCCTGGGAAACACAGACAGCATTGGTCTGTGAGAGCAAGAAGCACTGTACAGCACCTGTCATTGACTTTGTATATAGCACCAATAAACCACACTGTGTTTTCACTGATCCAATGGACTTGGTATCTGTGCCTGCTCATCCCAGGGAGTTTTTGTACTGACTACCTGTTCCCCAGGTTACAAATATATATATATATATATATATATATATATATATATATATATATTTAATATATACAGTACATGAACCAATAAATATTTTTTATATCTATCAATTTATTGTGCTTCATACAAAGTCCCATATCTTTGCTTCTCCTTTTATATTGATAGGGATGGAGGCATATGACCTTACCAGGCCATTGCTTCATTCAAAGTCCCAAACTCCTCTTTCTGTAATTTTCACATGGGTTATTGTTGTGTAACAGTGGGATGACGCAAGCTGGTCTGCATGGTCACCGCATGCAATCTTAAAGATCAACTAAAGGCAAGACTTTTTTTTCTACAAATTTTGGATAGAGTAAAGCCCTGTACACACGATCGGATTTCCTATGGTTTTTAAACCGATGGATTTTTCAGTTTTGCCTACACACCATCAGTCAAAAAAACGGCCGTTCCAAACGCGGTGACGTAAAACACTCCGATGAGCCGAGAAAAATTAAGTTCAATGCTTCTGAGCATGCGTCCACTTGATTCTGAGCATGCGTGGGTTTTTTATCCGATGGAGTTCCCCACAGACTATAATAATTTGCTATCGGTTTTTTAACCATCGGATAAATTTAAAACATGTTCTATTTTTAAACACAGATGGAAAAAAGACTGATGGGGCCCATACACGATCGGTTTGTCCGATGAGAAAAGTCCATCGGACTGTTTTCATCTGTAAAACCGATCGTGTGTACACGGCTTAAGGGAGTATTTGAAGCCCTGTCAGTCTGGGTTTATGTCCTAACATTTTGATGATCCACTGAGAGACCCTTTCAACTGGATCTCATTGTCATTGTAACTGTGCACATATTTGTATTTAGATGGAAATCGTTCTTTATCCCCCCCTCTTTTTTCTTTTCTATACCCCAAGTCGTTCTGATTTACACTTGTTATTTTATGATGAAAAATTCAATAAATACATATTTAACCTTAAGCCCTGTCAGGTTTTTTTTGTAGCCACAAAAAGAGATTAGGTATTGTTTCCTTCCCATTCTTTGGTTTGATTCTCTCTAATTGCCAAGTCTTAAGGCTAAATTAAACTTTTAAAAGTTTAGTTTAGTTTAAAAATTCCTGAGACTAGAAATGGGCCATATATATCAATTTGCAGTCCAAAATCATGACACTTCTGCACTCTAAAGCCCCGTACACACGGTCAGACTTTTTGCCAACAATCTTCATTTTGAGCAAGTTTGCCAAAAAATCCGACCGTGTGTACGCTCCATCGGACAACCTTTTTTGGTTTTCATCGGACAAAAGTTGGGTCTGCAAACGGCCAACAAAAGTCCGATGGAGCAAAGTCCGACCGTGGACAAAACAAATAATGTTAAAATCAACCAACAATAGCAGAAGTTTACCAAAGGGTGGCGGTAAAGAGCAGAAAAACCATGTGATGTTGGAAAAAGTTTAGGGAAAGTTTGCAGACAAATCCTGTGGTGTGTATGCTATGGGTGTTCCCGGCAAACTCCGTTCGGACTAAAATCAGTTGCGCAGGTCTTCCTACACCTTCAAAAATTTTAAATAGGCAGGGACAAAAAAAGGTCTCTCATGCTGAGCTACACCTTCAGAACTTGAACATCAAGAAGAAAGAGTTCTTTCAAGCTGAGGATAATCACACTAATTGACGCTGCTGCTCTCCAGCAATCCCACTGGGTGATTGATAAGCACTGAAGCAACACAAAAGAGAGAGAGAGAGAGAGAGTATGACCGCCCTAGTGTAATCCAATGTATTAATTCCAATGTAGACTTTAAAAGAATGCACTCACATGGTTCCAGATCATTTTAATCTGGAACCATGTGAGTGCATTCTTTTAAAGTCTACATTGAAATTAATACATTGGATTACACAAAAGCGGTCATGCGCTTTCTCTCTCCTTTGTATTGTTTCTGTACTCTAGATCCCAGTATTTCAGATAATAGTTTCAATTTTTTATATGCAAAAAACACATTTACAGATACTCATATGGGGTTTTGTTAGTTAACGGTGGGGTGCCACAAGCTGGGCTGCATGGTCACCACATATACTCTTAAAGGTCAACTAAGGGCAATTTTGTTTACATTTTGTATAGCGTAAGGGAGGGTTTTAACCCCTGTCAGTTTTTCTTTAGCCAACCGTGTCTCATTATTGGAATTTCCATTCAATTCCAATCTCATAATCATAAAAGGAAGTGAGAGGAAATCGCTCCAAAGTGAACAAATCCCTGTTTCTGATTTTGGAGCTAAATGTAACATTTTGTATATATAATATATATATATATATATATATATATTTTTATACATTTTATTAAAGTTTTCACAGTGACAAAAAAACATTTTGTATATTTAGTTCCCAAGCCCTGAGTCTTGGAGTGCTTTGAAGGACCAATGTCCATTTACTTCTTGGTGAAAACTCTGACCTTCTAAAATTGTCTAAATCACTTTAGATAGCTTTGCTTTACATTATTATTGATCCCTATTATGTATTTAAAAAAACGCATTTATTGTTTAAAATAAAATAAAAAAGTGCATTCTTTTAAAGACATTTGTGAATTGTTAAGATTAAAAAGCCCTTACCAGATGTCACCAAAGCCAAGAGCACACCGAGAATTTGGGGAAGTGATGCCATTTGTAGGAGTCTGTGGTATCTCTTAGCTGGTACAAGGGAGAACTGACTGAGTGTGCTGGATGGCTGTTTTATTTTGTTAGATTTATGGGCGTAGGCATTTCGGCAGTGAATATGCATAAAAATGATGTACCACAAAAACAGACTAGGTTTCGTTTCCTTTCTTTGAGTCGATTTTCAATAAATGCCAAGTTTGAAGGGTGAGTGAAACTAAAATCCTGTGGGTTATATTTGAAAAATATTCAATACTACCCTATTCTATAACAGGATTACTATGGGGCAACAAAGTTTCCAATCGTACTTTGGAAAAGCTGAACCTCTTAGTGGCCCACTCATACTAATTATGGAAACTGCATAATAAAAAAATTACATTAACCTCCCCCACACCTCCCCTTGCCTCTTTTTTAGGAGACCCTAAGTTCTTAAAAAGCTATCAAAACACTGATGAATTTGCTTGGTGGATTAACAATAATCTAACTACCCTTAATAGATTTATTGAGGATACTTCATTCACTTCGTTCTCGATACTAAAAACCAAATACAACATTCCCAATACAGAACTCAGAAGATTTTTCCAAATTAGAAACTTCTATAATTCAAATTTCCCATTGTTAGACAATAGGGATGAGCTCGGTGTTCGAGTCGAACATCGCCTGTTCATCTGTTCGCCGAATTGCGAACATTATGGGCCGTTCGCGCCAAATTCGTGTGACGCGAACGGCCCACAATGCACTGCGCCATCGCACTGCATTTCCGGCGCTGTGATTGGCCAAGCATGCACTGTGACCCCGCATGCTTGGCCAATCACAGTGCCGGCAGCGAGGAGAGCCATAATTGGCCACAGGCAGGATGCCTGTGGCCAATCATAGCTCAGGGGGGTTTAGTACATGCCCCACACTATAAAAGGCCGCCAGCGCGGCGGCCTCGTGCAGTGTGTTCCGGCGTGCAGGGAAAGAGATACATAGGCAGGGACAGTGTGCTCTGTGTTCTATTTTTTTCTCAGGCATCTGCAGGAGTTAGTGGGTGTTGCATGCCCCCAGCACAGTATACACCTGTATATATCCATCATTGCTGTTCTCTAAGCTAGATAGGCAGGCAGGGAAAGAGATACATAGGCAGGGGCAGTGTGTTCTATGTTCTATTCTTTTCTCAGGCATCTGCAGGAGTTAGTGGCACAGTGTACACCTGTGTACACCTGTATATACCCGTCATTACTGTTCTCTAATACAGGCATCTGCAGGAGTTAGTGGCACAGTGTACACCTGTATATACCCATCATTACTGTTCTCTAATACAGGCATCTGCAGGAGTTAAATGACAAGAAAAGAAAAAGAAAGGCGCACCAGCCTCGTGCATTACCGTTGGATAAATTTATTATGACGAATAAAATAATCCTACTTACAAACAAACGTAGAAGCCGTGCGTTTACAAAGAACCACAAAGTCGCAACAATGCGTCCAAAACGAATCCACTCGAATCGGTCACGGAGGGATTGACAAAGATCACTGCTGGCTGACGCGTTTCAAAGACGAGTCTTCTTCCTCAGAGCTCAACAGTGTTCCTCTCTCTGACTACCCAATATATACACGCATATGCACACTCATATTGTTTGTAAGTAGGATTCTTTTATTCGTCATAATAAATTTATCCAACGGTAATGCACGAGGCTGGTGCGCCTTTCTTTTTCTTTTCTTGTCATTTACCACTAGGATACCCCTATCCGTGAAGGCAGCAAAGCCAAGTGTCATCCATTTGTTCACTTTCAAACTGTCCGGTATTCCACTTGTGCGCAGGAGTATTTGTTTGTCTTTCGTTATTCAAGGATCTGCAGGAGCTAGTGGCATAGTGTACACCTGAATATACCAGTCATTGCTGTTCTCTAATACAGGCATCTGCAGGAGTTAGTGGCACAGTATACACCTGTATATACCCGTCATTGCTGTTCTCTAATACAGGCATCTGCAGGAGTTAGTGGCACAGTATACACCTGTAAATACCCATCATTACTGTTCTCTAACCTCTTGCTTACTGGGCACATAAACCCCCTTCCTGCCCAGGCGAAATTTCAGCTTTCGGCACTGAGTCGCTTTGAATGAAAATTGCGCGGTCGTGTGACGTGGCTCGCAAACAAAATTGACATCCTTTTTTTCCCACAAATATAGCTTTCTTTTGATGGTATTTGATCACCTCTGCGGTTTTAATTTTTTGCGCTATAAACCAAAAAAGAGCGACAATTTTGAAAAAAAACACAATATTTTTGGATTTTTGCTATAATAAATATCCCAATTATTTTTTAAAAAAACAATTTTTTCCTCAATTTAGGCCGATACGTATTCTTCTACATATTTTTGGTTAAAAAAATCCCAATAAGCGTATAGTGACTGGTTTGCGCAAAAGTTATAGCGCCTAGAAAATAGGGGATAGAATTCTGACATTTTTTTTATTATTATTTTTTTTACTAGTAATGGCGGCGATCTGCGATTTTTGTCAGGACTGCGATATTGCGTCGGACACTTTTGACACATTTTTGGGACCATTCACATTTATACAGCGATTAGTGCTATAAAACTGCACTGATTACTGTATAAATGTGACTGGCAGGGAAGGGGTTAACACTAGGGGGCGAGGAAGGGGTTAAATGTGTGCCCTATGAGTGATTGCTACTGTGGGGGGAGGGGACTGACTGTGGGAGGAGACCGATCTGTGTCCCTATGTACAAGGGACACAGCATCGGTCTCCTCTCTCCCTGACAGGACATGGATCTGTGTGTTTACACACACAGATCCATGTCCTTGTCTGTGTACCGGCCGATCGCGGGTACCTGGCGGACATCGCGGCCGCCAGGCACGCGCATCGGCATCTCAGTGATGCGCCGGGCACGCACGCGCGCCCCCCAGTGGCCGGAGGAGCGGAGGCCGTATAATGACGGCCTCCCGGCATTATAGAACCACTTTGCGGCCGTCATTAGTCGTATGACGGGCGCGAAGTGGCTAATACAGGCATCTGCAGGAGTTAGTGGCACAGTAAACACCTGTATATACCCGTCATTACTGTTCTCTAATACAGGCATCTGCAGGAGTTAGTGGCACAGTAAACACCTGTATATACCCGTCATTACTAGGCTTGTGCAATTCGTTTCGTAACGCATTGAAATTCGTCCGAATTTAGCAACTTTCGGACATTCGGAAGCATTCGAATTTCCGAACAAAGCAATTACGAATAAGACCGAATCCGAAATAAATTATACCGCAAATAGCGAATGCCCGAATGTCTTCGGCATAATTCGTTATGAAAAAGTTACGAATGTACGAATCCATACGAAGCACAATAACACTCACTCTGCTCTGCTCTCTGCTTCTCCCACACCGTGCTGAACTCCCTCTCAAAATGGTGTACAGGGGCGGAGGTTATAGCCGCATGTAAAAAACGAAAGTAAAATACGAGATTTCGAATCCATTCGAAGCACAATAACACTCACTCTGCTCTGCTCTCTGCTTCTCCCTCACCGTGCTGAACCCTCTGAAAATGGTGTACAGGGGCGGAGCCTATAGCCGCATGTTAAAAACGAAAGTAAAATACGAGATTTCGAATCGTTACAAATAACCGCAATGTATTTAGAAAAGTACAAATCCATTCGAAGCACATTAGGCATAATAGGCAGCGTCGTTGTGAGAGAGACACGGAAAATTACGAATCAACGAACCCAAAAAAAGTTACGAAAGTAGGAGTTGTGTCCAGAATCAACGAAAAACAACGTACTCTACCGAAAGTACGAACCCAAAAAAAGTTACGAAAGTAGGAGTTGTGTCCAGAATCAACGAAAAACAACGTACTCTACCGAAAGTACGAATTATAAAGCAACAAAAAATTCAACGAAAAATGTCGCTTGCAAAAATACGAATGAGTCCGAACACGAAAAATCCCGTCTAGCAAAATTACGAATGATTACGAATCAACAGGACCGGAAAGAAACGAACCGAAACGGAACGAATTTTTCCGTTGTGCACAAGTCTAGTCATTACTGTTCTCTAATACAGGCATCTGCCGGAGTTAGTGGCACAGTATACACCTGTATATACCCGTCATTACTGTTCTCTAATACAGGCATCTGCAGGAGTTAGTGGCACAGTGTACACCTGTATATACCCGTCATTACTGTTCTCTAATACAGGCATCTGCAGGAGTTAGTGGCACTGTGTACACCTGTATATACCCGTTATTACTGTTCTCTAATACAGGCATCTGCAGGAGTTAGTGGCACAGTATACACCTGTATATACCCGTCATTACTGTTCTCTAATACAGGCATCTGCAGGAGTTAGTGGCACAGTGTACACCTGTATATACCCGTCATTACTGTTCTCTAATACAGGCATCTGCAGGAGTTAGTGGCACTGTGTACACCTGTATATACCCGTTATTACTGTTCTCTAATACAGGCATCTGCAGGAGTTAGTGGCACAGTATACACCTGTATATACCCGTCATTGCTGTTCTCTAATAAAGGCATCTGCTGGAGTTTGTGGGTGTTGTGTGCCTCCAGCACAATATACACTACCCAATTGCTGGTTTTCCCATCTCCCTGCAGGCCATTATTATGTCTGGAAGGCCAACAAAGAGAGTTAGACAGTCACAAGCCAATAAAAGAGGGCAAGCAGGTTCTGTGTCTGGGGGCAACAGTGCTGGTCGTGGACGCAGTGCATTGTCATCAGCACGTGGCCATGGGACACGCTTGTCCTTATTTTCAGCAGCAGGACGTGTTGAGCCGCATCATGCCAAAGACTTGGTAGAGTGGATGACCAAGCCCTCCTCATCCTCTCTCACCCAGGCTCAGGGTACTGGCAAAGCAGCTGCCAAAGCGTCCGCTTCCCTCGTATCAATGTCATCATCAGTCACTCCTTCCCTAGATCCACCATGTCCTCCTGAGGAGTCCCCCGAACTGTTTGAGCACAGTGTTTGGGTACATGCTACAGGAGGATGCCCAGCGTTTTGAAGGGTCTGATGATGATACCCAGCTAGAGGAAGGCAGTAGCATGAGCGCAGAGAGAGGGGATGCTCAAGAAGGACAGAAATTTGGCAGTCATGTTCCAGCAGCTGCAGCATACTGCCAGATTGGCTCCAGTGATGAGGACGGAGGGGATGATGAGGTCACTGACTCCACGTGGGTGCCTGATAGGAGAGAGGAGGAGGAGGATGAGGAGGAGGCACATCTCCAACGAGGCAGGATGCCCTCCGGGGGCCAGCGTAAGGGCAGCACACCGACTGAATCACACCGCAGAGCTACGCCTGTGCAGGGCGCTGCCTCTGCCCGTTATTCCAAAAGTTCTTTGGTGTGGGCCTTTTTTTAGTCGAGTGCATCAGATCGCACCGCTGCTATTTGCAACATATGTCTCAAGCGTATCTCGCGTGGCCAAAACATCAGCCGCTTGGGCAACACTTGCTTGACTAGACATATGTTGACCTGCCATGCAGCTCGTTGGCAAGCATACCTTAAAGACCCACACCAAAGAACAAAGCGGCCCTCTCCTTGCTCCTCATCAGCTGGGATCTCCAACCCCACTATACCTTCAGTCCTCTCTGGAACCTGCACTGAGAGGAATGAAGGTGTAGAATTAGGTGTGTCACAGCCAAGTATTTGCGGGCACTCTGCTAGCAGTACACCGACGTCCGATTGTAGCAAGCAAATTTCCCTGCCCCAGCTGCTGGACCGTCGAAATAAGTTCACTCCCAGCCATTCACATGCCCAGCGGTTGAATGCTAGCTTGGCTAAATTGCTAGCAATTCAACTGCTGCCTTTTCAGTTGGTAGACTCTGCCCCCTTCCGTGAGTTTATGCAATGTGCGGTTCCTCAGTGGCAGGTTCCCAAACGCCCCTTTTTCTCACGGAAGGCGATTCCGGCTCTCTACCGGCATGTGGAAGGCAATGTCCATGCCTCGCTGGACAGGGCGGTCAGCGGTAAGGTGCATATTACCGCTGACTCATGGTCCAGCAGGCATGGACAGGGACGTTACCTTTCTTTCACGGCCCATTGGGTCACTCTTTTTGCAGCTGGGAAGGATGCAGGACAAGGTGCAGTAGTGTTGGAGGTTGTTCCGCCGCCACGCCTCCAAAATGCTACTACTGGTTGTGACACACCTCTCTCCTCCACCCCCTCCTCTTCTTCTTCCTCCATGGCCTCTTCCTGTGCTGTGTCCTCGGAACCAGCGGTGCTCCGTAGGCGTTCAAGGGGCTACGCAAGTATGCAGGCAAAAAGATGCCATGCCGTGCTTGCGCTGGTGTGTTTGGGGGACAGGAGCCACACTGGGACAGAGGTTCTGTCAGCTCTGCAGGGGCAGGCCGAGAGGTGGTTGACGCCACGCCAGCTTAAGCCAGGAATGGTGGTTTGCGACAACGGCACCAACCTCCTCTCCGCCCTCCGACAGGGACAACTGACCCATGTGCCCTGTGTGGCTCACGTCCTTAACCTGGTGGTGCAGCAGTTCTTGGGCAGGTACCCGGGCTTACAGGATGTCCTGAGGCAGGCCAGGAAAGTCTGTGTGCATTTCCGCAGATCATATAATGCCAGTTCTCGGCTGGCTGAGCTGCAAAAGGAGTTGAACCTGTCCAAGAACCGCCTTATATGTGACATGCCCACCAGGTGGAACTCAACGTTGGCCATACTGCAGCGGCTGCACACGCAGCAGAGGGCCATCAATGAGTACCTGTGCGACTACGGCACCAGGACAGGGTCAGGGGAGCTTGGGTTTTTTTCACCACGCCAGTGGGGCATGATCAGGGATGCATGCACTGTCCTGGCACCATTTGAGGAGGCCACGAGGAGGGTGAGCAGTGACAGTGCATGCATCAGTGACACTGTACCTCTTGTCCACCTGTTGGAGCATACGCTGCGTGGAATAATGGACAGGGCACTTGAGGCAGAACAGAGGCAGGAAGAGGAGGACTTCCTTGCCTCTCAAGGCCCCCTTTACCCAGACAGTGTTCCTTCAGTCCCACCCCTCGCACAGGAAGAGGAGGACGAGGAGGATTGTGTCAGCATGGAGGTGGAGCCTGGCACTCTGCATCAACAGCAGCAGTCTTTTAGGGATGATTTACATTCCCAAGAAATCCGTGGACTTTCTGCGGAAGGATCCTCGTATTCTTCGGATCAAGGAGAGGGACCATTACTGGCTGGCCACTCTCCTTGATCCACGGTACAAGGGTAAGGTTGCGGACCTTATCTTACCGTCGCAGAGGGAGCAGAGGATGAGACATCTCCGGGAGGCCTTGCAGAAAGGTCTGTGCAACGCGTTCCCAGAGACTGGGAGGTTACAAACTCCTGGTCCTGGACAACGAGTTGCTGAGGCTTCGGTCAGTCAAAGAAGGAGCGGTGGGGAAGGTGGCCGTCTGACCGATGCGTTCAGGCAATTTTTTAGGCCGCAGCCCCAAGGTATGATCGGTTCCAGCAACCAGCTGCTCCCAAAAAAACGGCCGTTTTTAAAACTTTTTTTTGCATTGATACATGTCCCCTGGAGCAGAACCCGGGTCCCCAAACCCTTTTTAGGACAATGACTTGCATATTAGCCGTTATAATTAGCACTTTTGATTTTGAACGTTCGCATCCATTGTATTTAATAGGGTTCTAAAGTTCGCGCAAACTTTCGGTCCGTTCGCAAGTTCTGGTGCAAACCGAACCGGGGGGGGGGGGGGGGGGGTGTTCGGCTCATCCCTATTAGACAATACATCTCCCACATTCTACGAGAATATCTGTACTAAATCCCCAAGAAGAATAGGCCTAATATTGGAGATATATCTAAACTATATCTAAACTTGATCAAAAAACACTAACCAAGATAAATTACCATACATGCTCAAATGGGAACAGGAATACGATTTCGTTCCCCATACCTGCTTTAGAGATTGCACCTCAATCGGTTCCTTCTCTCACATTTTTTGGGATTGTGAAAAAGCATCCCAATTATGGAAACGACTCGAGAAATTTTCCTCCAAAATTTCAAACATTATAACCCTTACCCTTCCCAAATGTCTCTTGTTCGCCCCGATCTTAGGTTTGAACACATTTTAAATAAGAATAGTCCATACAATTTGTGTATCCATTCATTGGCTAATAGCTTATCATAGGAAATCCCCATCGTTACCAATTTCCCAATTGAAAATTCGAATAAACGACATTTACCTTATGGAAAAAAAAATCATACCTTACATAATACCACGCACCTACTGGATAAAAAATGGAACCTATGGTTCACATACTCAGACCCAAACTAGAATCCCCTTTCACAGCCAATTCATTTATGCATGAAAATAACTCCTCATTCCAAAATACTACTCAATCATTTATTTTCTATTTGTAATAAATGTAAAAAAAAAAAGGAAAAAAATAATAATAATCTTTTCCTACAACGCTTTATTCTGTCATAAATCATTATAATTATCGATTGAATATACTGCAATTCATGTCATGTCATGTCATGACATAATGTTTGTACCATTTTTTACTTTGTACACAATAAAAAAGTTTGTAAACAAAGTTTCACTCACTATACAATTCCTGAGATTGCAAATGGGCCATATTTATCAATTTGCATCCCAAAAGCATGACCCTTCTGTACTCAATATCATGCTTCACAGTATTTTAGATAATAAAAAACTGGTCCTCAATTTATCATATCCAAAAAACACATTTACAGATACTCATATGGGTTAGTGTTAGATAACGGTGGAAGGCCACAAGCTGAACTGCATGGTCACCATATGTACTCTTAAAGGTCAACTAAAGGCAAAAATTTGGTTCAAATTTTGAATAGCGTAAGGGAGGGTTTTAATCCCTGTCAGTTTTTTCTAACCATCTGTGTCCCATTAGGGAGATGTCCTTTTAATTCCAATTTTATAGCCGTAAAAGGAAGTGAGAGGAAATCCCTCCAAAGTGAAGGAATCCCTGGTTCTTTTTTTGGCGCTAAATGTAGCAATTTTTATATTTAGTTCCCAAGCCCTGATGCCGCGTACACACGATCATTTTTCCCGTTGGGAAAAATTTCATTTTTTCCTTTGGACGAGAAAAACGATTGTCTGTGGGCTTTACTCTTTCGTCCATGGACCGACACAGCTTCTCTATTGACAAAGTGGGTATTATCCGTTAATTAGGAGTGACTAGGCAGAAAAACTTGTAAAAAGTGTTGCATCACACCTTCTACAGTACCGCCCAGGGGGCGGACCCTCTGGGTATACCCTCTCAGTCTGCACATCGCAGATCAGTTTTTTTCTGTCTAGCAAGGAGTAGGACATGGCTCCCTTCGGGCTCATTGGTCCGGGGAAAAAAGATATATATATTTTTATTTTTTTGCTACATTTGTTGTTTCCTGCGATCTTCGATCAACTGCCGACTGGGTGACAGGCTGGATCCTCGATCCTTGTAGTCTCCCCAGTTTCGGCCATCGAGCGTGTGCCGACCCTAGCTACGCGCTGGGTTTTCCACGACATGCCCGTCGCTCCACGGGTGGCCGGTGAGCCTACGCTCCAGGGCCTGCATCGGACCGCTCAGCTTCGGCTGACCTTACGGCCGAGTCGCAGCAGCCTGTCCGGTGAGCGTCATGCTCCAGGGCATACATATGATCGTCCCTTCTGGGTCCAATCACAGCATGCCTGGCCAACAGTCACCTTCCGTGCGCGGACGATGATCTGTTTGGAATGTCTTCCAGCAGAATACATGCAGGATAGGTAAGTAAAACTCCCCTGCCTCGGCTGGGTGATTTAGCTGGACATTCCTGGAGAGATCAAGTAAGTGGTTGTGGCCCCTTTCTTCCCTCTCTCCCTGCCTTTCCCTCCTCCCTGGGCTTCTAGCTAAAGGTTGCTGGGTGCTGGGGGTCACCTAGGGGGTCCCACTGGAGCGGGGCTGGCTGTAACTAACATTTAAAAGAAATGTCATTTTTGCTTACCTGTGTTTCTGTGTCTCCATGCTGTCGGCGGCCATTTTGAGGTGGTCCATGCCAAGTTTGGCCTCTTGTAACTGCCTGGCGGCCATCTTCCTGTAGTTCGGCCACACCCACTGGCCCCTATCAGGTGATCGGCGGCCATGTTTGTCCACCCTGTATGCAGATATTGCCGTTCGGCGGCCATCTTTTTTGTGGGCTATGGCTGCCTGACCTCTATCTTCTGTCGGCGGCCATTTTCTTAGAGCCCACATTATCTTCCATACAGACGGTTTTGGCAACCATTTTGCGAGAGCCTCCGGCCTCTAGGGTGCATTACACTGGCGCGAAAATTCACACAGGAAGTGCTGATAAAAGAAGCAGACTGACACAGCAGCAAGGGGACAGCATCATAGGCGCAGCATAGCAGTACCTATCCAGGGTGGTGAGTCCTCTGGGTGACCCAGCATCTCTGCAGCGCAGGAGGGTGGCCTATTGATATCTTGCCTGGAGCCCTGTGAGTGTCAGCGTGTGGTCAGCATGGCATCTGAGCCAGATGTCTTCTCCCCTGAAACACCAGATTTAGCAGCTGGTGTCCCTGAGGTGTCTATGGACGCTATGTCGGCAATCCTAGAGGCGTTTGCTGCCAGGGTGGAAGCAGCACACGGGAATACAGGGGGTAGTAAACGCCCCATCCCCTGCAAGCTTCTGGGGATAATTCTGGTGCAGAACCAGGTCCAGCTATGGCTCGGGGCCCAGATTCTGACGCACCAGAGACTGCAGACCGTGACCGGACAGTGAGAATGACTCAAAGTCCAGGTCAGTACGCGAGACGGCTTTGGTATCTGACCTTATTACTGCAGTGCGGGATATGCTAAAATTGGAAAATACTGCAGAAGCAGCAGAGACTCCGGTCCACTTGGGTTTCATAGACCTGCCCGCACTGCTAAGGTGTTCCCTTGTGTGTCTTTTGATAAACTCTTATACAAGGAATGGGAGAACCCACTGAGGGTCTTTACAGCCCCAAAGAGGTTTGCGGTACGGTACCCCTTTTGAGGAGAGTTTTCTGAAGAAATGGACCTCTCCCCCCTATAGTGGACCCTCCGGTGTCCAGACTTAATAGAGCCACCACAATTCCTGTAGAAGGGGCTCCTGTTTTCTAGGACCCTGTGGATAAGAAGGCTGAAGCACTCGCTTGCTACCTATACTCAGTGGTAGGCTCGGCAGTACGACCGGCATTGGCGGGGGCCCTAGTGTCTCACACACTTACTGAATGGGCAAGATTGCTACTCCAGGGGTTAAGGAGCGAGATGCTCCTCCTGATGAGATAACATTGGCCGACCTGTTGGTCCGGGGCCTTAGGTTTGTCTGCGAGTCAGACATGAATACTATTCCCCTGCTGTCTAAAACTTCGGTTTATGCAGTAGCAATACGCCACCTGATCTGGCTAAAAGGCTGGTCTGCGGACCAGACTTCCAAGAAAGCCCTGTTGGATCTGCCTTTTAAGGGCGACAGACTTTTTGGGGCTTCTCTGGATGACATCATCAAGGATGCCACAGGAAGTAAAAGCACTTTGCTTCCCCAAATTAGCAAGGGTAAGGGGCCACGCCAAGGGCAAGGGCCCTCCTTTACTGCACACAAGTGTTTTTTTCGTCCCCCTAGGGCGACAGGGAAAAGACCCCAGGCCGATAAAGCGCCTGCCCAAGGACAAAAGCGTCCCTGGTCCCGCATACCCAATAAGCCTGCGGACAAATTTGCGTCCGCATGAAGGTCCACCCCCACCCAGCTCTCGGGTGGGGAGACGTCTTCGCAAATTCGCGACTCAGTGGACAGCACTAATCTCCGACAGGTGTGTTTGCGAAGTAATCTCCTCAGGCTACAAGATAGTTTCTCTCTTGTCCACCAGACAGATTCATCACCTCCAATCTCCAGCTACTACCGACCCGTCGGGAGGCCCTGTATGGGGCGGTCCAGGGTCTACTGGAACGCGGGGTAGTTATTCCAGTTCCAGAACTGGAACGGGGTTTTTACTCAAATCTGTTCATTGTGCCGAAGAAGGAGGGGGTTCGTCCAAGCTTGGATCTCAGAGCCCTCAATTGCTTTGTGAAGGTACAAAGTTTTCGGATGGAGTCGGTTCGATCTGTAGTCACGGCTCTCCATCCGGGGGACTTTCTGGCCTCCTTGGACATCAAGGACGCATACCTGCATGTCCCCATATACTCCAGACACCAGAGGTTTCTGCGATTTGCTATCGGGAAGAACCACTACCAGTTTGTGGCCCTCCCGTTTGGCCTTGCCTCAGCACCCAGGACGTTCACCAAGGTGCTCGCTCCGATTCTGGCACTTCTAAGACAGCGGGGTATCGCTATCACAGGTTACTTGGACGACCTTCTGCTGAAGGGCCCTTCAAGCTCAGAATTAGAGGTAAGCGTGTCCATTACCTGTCAGACTCTTCGAGACTGTGGTTGGATACTAAACACGCAAAAGTCAGTATTGGTGCCCACTCAACGCCTAGTGTACCTGGGGTTGATTCTGGATTCCTCAGAGGCAAAGGTATTCCTCCCTGTGGAGAAGTTGCAGACCCTCCGGGCTGCAGTACGGCAGCTGACTTCCAGGAATTGGTCGTCACTCCGTTTTTGCATGCGAGTGTTGGGCCTCATGGTAGCCTCCTTCGAGGCGGTCCCATATGCTCAATACCACACTCGAGTGTTACAGAGGGAAGTTCTGTCCAGATGGAACAGATGCCCTTCATCTCTGGATTATCAAATCCGAGTGAGCCACCTAGTCAGGAGATCCCTGGTATGGTGGCTGACAGCACCGGCTCTAATGGCCGGGAAGTCATTTCTTCCGGTTTACTGGATAGTGATCACGACGGACGCCAGCCTTACAGGTTGGGGGGGAGTCTGGGGTGTCCAGTCGGCGCAAGGTCGCTGGACCCCAGAGGAAGCCCTCCTGCCGATCAATGTCCTGGAGATCCGGGCGATCAAGCTGTGCCTCTTCAAATGGTCTCAGAGACTGCAAGGGCGTCCAGTCAGGATCCAGTCAGACAACGCCACAGCAGTGGCATATGTCAATCATCAAGGAGGAACAAGAAGCTCAGCTGCAGCATCGGAGATCGCTCGCATCCTGAAGTGGGCAGAGAGGAGCGTACCGGCACTGTCGGCCGTGTACATTCCGGGTGTGGAAAACTGGCAGGCGGACTACCTGAGCCGCTAGATGCTGGACCAGGGAGAATGGTCCTTACACCCGGAGGTGTTCCAACTCCTCTGCCAAAGATGGGGCACACCAGACGTAGATCTTCTGGCTTCCCGACTCAATCGGAAGGTATTGAGGTTTGTGGCCCGGTCAAGAGACCCATGGGCAGACGCAACGGACGCGTTGGTAGCATCGTGGGGCCAGTATCGGCTAATCTATGCCTTCCCTCCCTTAAGGCTTCTTCCTCTTCTGCTCCGCAGAGTGGAGGCAGAGGGAATTCCAATGATCCTAATCGCTCCAGATTGGCCTCAGCGTCCTTGGTACGCCGATCTAGTACGTCTGGTAGCAGACGTCCCCTGGCGCCTACCACTACGGAAGGACCTGCTGTCGCAAGGTCCCATATTCCATCCTGCTTTACAGTCATTGGCTTTAACGGCATGGCTGTTGAGAACCAGGTACTGAGAGACCGGGGCCTGTCAGACTCAGTAATTTCTACTATGAGAAGTGCTCAGAAACCGTCCTCTAGGAAGGTCTATCACCGCACTTGGAGGGCCTACATCTCCATGTGTGAGGAAATGAAATGGCATCCGCGTACCTATTTGGTTTCCAGAATCCTGCTGTTTTTACAGCATGGGGTAGACCAAAGGCTTGCCCTAAGTACGATTAAGGGACAGATATCTGCCCTGGCTGTCTTTTTTCAGCGACCCCTGGCGACTCACTCTCTCGTGAGTACATTTGTGCAGGGGGTTCGACATGTGGCCCCTCCGGTCCGCCCCCCGTTTTCTCCGTGGGACTTGAACCTTGTCCTCTCGGTGCTTCAGAAGGCACCGTTTGAGAATATTAGAGATATTCCCCTGTTGACACTTTCTCAGAAGGTGGTCTTTTTGGTGGCTGTTACGTCAGTTAGACGAGTCTCTGAGCTGGCAGCCTTGTCCTGCAAGGCTCCCTATTTGATTTTCCACAAGGATAAGGTGGTGCTGCGGCCGCAGCCTTCCTTTCTTCCGAAGGTCGTTTCGGCTTTTCATCTCAACGAAGACATTGTACTTCCATCCTTGTGTCCTCAGCCGTCGAATCCTAAGGAGTCGGCGTTGCATTCCTTGGACGTTGTCCGAGCTTTGAGAGTATACATATCTGCTACTTCCCTGTTCCGGAAGTCAGACTCACTGTTTGTTTCGGTGGCTGGTCCCAAGAAGGGCCAAGCAGTCTCATCGGCCACCATCTCTAGGTGGATCCGACAGATAGTAATCCAGGCTTACGCCTTAAAGGGTCAGGCGCCCCCCTTTCCTGTCACGGCGCATTCGACCAGGGCAATAGGTGCCTCTTGGGCTTTCCGACATCAAGCGTCTGTTTCCCAACTATGTAAAGCGGCGACTTGGTCGTCCGCTCACACTTTCACAAAATTCTACAAAGTTGATGTAGGTGCATCTTCGGATGCCTCTTTCGGCCGCAAGGTTTTGCAGGCGGCTGTTTAGAGTTGCAACTCCTCCGTTGGAGGAGTGCTGTTTTGTGTTTTGGGGTGAAGTTTGTTTTTATGCTGTTACCACCCCTCGTTTTTTTCTCTGACACTGCTTTGGGACGTCCCACTTTGTCAATAGAGAAGCTGTGTCGGTCCATGGACGAAAGAGTAAATAGGATTTTTTACTCACCGTAAAATCCTTTTCTCTGAGTCCATGGACCGACACAGCACCCACCCCTCCTTTTAAGTTTGTACTGCTTTTTGACGAACTGATCTGCGATGTGCAGACTGAGAGGGTATACCCAGAGGGTCCGCCCCCTGGGCGGTACTGTAGAAGGTGTGATGCAACACTTTTTACAAGTTTTTCTGCCTAGTCACTCCTAATTAACGGATAATACCCACTTTGTCAATAGAGAAGCTGTGTCGGTCCATGGACTCAGAGAAAAGGATTTTACGGTGAGTAAAAAATCCTATTTTTGCCATTTTTCCCGATGGGAAAAACGGCATTAATCACGACGAGAAAAATTAGAACATGCTCTAATTTTTCTCGTCGTGATTCGCCCGTGTGTGGGGGAACAAGCCGTTCCCTCGTTTTTCCTGTCGTGATTCACGGCGGTGTTTTCACCGCCGTGAATCACGATCGTGTGTACGCGGCATGAGTCTTGGAGTGCTTTGAAGGATCAATGTCCATTTACTTCTTGGTGAAAACTCAGGTCTTCTAAAATTGTCTAAATCACTTCAGATAGCTTTGCTTTACATTAGTATTGATTCCTGTTATTTATTTTTAGAACTGCATTTATTGTTTAAAAAAAAAACAGTGCATTCTTTTAACCGATTGCGGACCAACCGCCGCAGTTACACTGCGGCAGGTTGGCTCCCCTGGGCAAACCGTTGTAGCTGTACATTGGCCACTTTAAGTGGGATAGCAGGCATTGCGGGAGTGCCGATGCTGGTGACCGGCGGTCGTGATGACTGCCAGCTGCGAGCGATCTCTGGGCACGAGAGACAAAACAGGGACGTGTGTGTCATTTAACGAAATATCTCCTAAACCGTGTAGGTTTAGGAGATATTTCTTGCACCTACAGGTAAGCCATAAGCCTCGTACACACGACCGAGTTTCTCGTCCAAAACCGGCAAGAAAAGTGTCGCGAGAGCTTTTTTCTCGAGAAAACCGTTCGTGTGTATGGTTTTACGACGAGAAAATTGCCATGAACCTGCTCTCTATTTTCTCGTCAGGATTCCAGATTTCCTCGTCGTTTTTCTTGTCGGCCTGTTTTGTGACGAGAAAATGGTTTGTGTGTATGCTTTAACGACTCTTCCAAAAGCGCGCATGCTTAGAAGCAAGTATGAGATGGGAGCGCATCTTCTGGTAAAACAAGCCTTCGTAATGGAGATAGCACATTCGTCACGCTCAAAATTATTGCATCGTTTAAATGTTGTGCATTGAAATCTTCTTTAGAATGTTACATTAATCAAAACGAAAGAACTTCTTTTGCTGCTGATATTCAAACAGAGTTATGACTATCTTTTTTTAACCTTTTTCATGCTGCTCTTAAGAAGATTTATGTGTATTATATCGTGCAAGTTTTTATGAATATTTAAAATTTTTATATTTTTCAAACTGATGTTAATTTTAATTTTGCAATGTTTTGATAGTGATCTCCCATTGAATATTTTAATATATAGTTGTTAAATTTTACACCCTCTTTTTGGGAAATCAGATTCTTTTATTTTTTTGGGGGGTTGTTATCTGTCCCTTTTTTTTGTCAGTCAAATGTATCTGCTTACTCCAAAGCTAAATTTAAAATTTTTACAAATACACATAGTCAAGTATGAACTTAAACAAAAATAACATTTATTCATGTTTTGTAAAAAATAAAGAGAAGGCAGCGCTGGAGAACCTGCTGCCATTTGTGCATCCCAGGGACCCCAGAGCACACATCAACCCTGTGTGGACACTAAAATTGGGAGCTTGAGAAGGCCAACATTTCTGAGCACAATCTGATGCTGGCCTCCCAGAGGTCAGGAACAGCAGCAGGTGAGATATATGTCCCAAGTCTGTGGTACTACAACAGGCTGCCTTCTGTCAGACCACAATGAAGCAAGGCCATCACTTCCTCATCTTCCTGGCAACCTTCCCTGCAACCTTCCCTGAAGCCTTCTCTGCAGCCTTCCTTCTTCGTGTGGCTGGAGGCTGGACCACTGGAGGGGTACTCCTGTTAGGAGGAGGAGGAGGTGGAGGAGAAGGGGGTGGCGCAGAAGAACAAGGTGGAGGTGGAGGAGAAGGGGGTGGGGTGGAAGAACAAGGTGGAGGAGGAGGTGGAGGAGAAGGGGGTGGGGTGGAAGAACAAGGTGGAGGTGGAGGAGAAGGGGGTGGGGCGGAAGAACAAGGTGGAGGAGGAGGTGGAGGAGAAGGGGGTGGGGCGGAAGAACAAGGTGGAGGTGGAGGAGAAGGGGGTGGGGCGGAAGAACAAGGTGGAGGTGAAGGAGAAGGGGGTGGGGCAGAAGAAGAAGGTGGAGGTGAAGGAGAAGGGGGTGGGGCAGAAGAAGAAGGTGGAGGTGGAGGAGGAGGTTGAGGTTGGGACAGTTGTGCCACCTCACAATTTGCTGTATTGGGGGTAATTTTTTCCATCACCCCCTTGTTGAGCAAGGTGATGAGCAGGGGCTCGCATAGGAGGCGTTGCTCCATGCTCATCACCTTGAACTTTGCCTCCACTGGAGGGGTACTCCTGTTAGGAGGAGGAGGAGGTGGAGGAGAAGGGGGTGGTGCAGAAGAACAAGGTGGAGGTGGAGGAGAAGGGGGTGGGGTGGAAGAACAAGGTGGAGGAGGAGGTGGAGGAGAAGGGGGTGGGGCGGAAGAACAAGGTGGAGGTGGAGGAGAAGGGGGTGGGGCGGAAGAACAAGGTGGAGGAGGAGGTGGAGGAGAAGGGGGTGGGGCGGAAGAACAAGGTGGAGGTGGAGGAGAAGGGGGTGGGGCGGAAGAACAAGGTGGAGGTGAAGGAGAAGGGGGTGGAGCAGAAGAAGAAGGTGGAGGTGGAGGAGGAGGTTGAGGTTGGGACAGTTGTGCCACCTCACAAATTGCTGTATTGGGGGTAATTTTTTCCATCACCCCCTTGTTGAGCAAGGTGATGAGCAGGGGCTCGCATAGGAGGCGTTGCTCCATGCTCATCACCTTGAACTTTGCCTCCACTAGGCCGGCAATGGCCTCTTCAGGGGATGTGGGCTCCTTGAGGGTGGCATGGGCCTCTCGAATAAGGGCCATTGCTGCCTCACTGGTGGTCCTGTCCCTCCTGCCTCTTTTGGGAAGTCGGATGGGAGGCACCTGTGATCTGGTGCTTCTCCTTTGCCCTGCCACCTCCTGCCTGCCACTGGGCCCTGCCACCTCCTGGCTGCCACTGGGCCCTGCCACCTCCTGCCTTCCACTGGGCCCTGCCACCTCCTGGCTGCCACTGGGCCCTGCCTCCTCCTGCCTGACAGTTTCCAGACCCTCCTCCTGGCTGATTTCATCCTGTGTATGAAAAAGGGACATAGTTTAATATGTTGCTTTAATCTTTGCATCAAAATTTATAATCATGATTGAAGCAATTAGAATGTAAATCCTGAAATCATTTTCTAAAATTTACAACTACATCAGATTGACTATTTAGCACCCAATTAAGTGCAGACTAATGTCTAGAGATCTTGATTTCACTTGTGGAACTCTAAATAGTTTATGTTTGTCATCTTGACATATTTGTCAAACATTAAGTTTATCCCAATACATTTTCATTTAATACTATACCTGGCTCCAGATGGCCAAATCAGGATCATCCAGGATGGCTGCCTCCTCTTGCTCCAGAGAAGGCTCAGGTTGGCTGCAGGGAAGTCTGGGGGGAAGAGTGGAGAGTGATGGCCTTGCCTCAATGTGGTCATCCAGGAAGGACATCCTGCTGTAGTACCACAAATTCGGGACATACACATCATCTGCTGCTGCTCCTGACCTCTGAGAAGCCAGGACCTTAGAGCGTTCAGTCCTGTAGGTGCCTCTCAAGCTCCCAATTTTAGTGTCCACCTGTTTTGCTGTGGCTGTGGGCACCTTGGTATGCACAAATGGGAGCAGGGTCTCCAGCGCTGCTTTTCTCACCCCTCTTTTTTTGTGGATGGGGTTTTTCGTCTCCCACAGAGCGGGCAGTTCCCTTACCCGGTCTATAAATTCCGCCGGGAAATCTTTATCACTAATGAAGACATTCATATTGTATCTGCAAGTAAATTAAATAATCTATAACTAATGTGAGGCAAACAGTCTAACCTCCTTAACATCGTAGTCACCATATATCCTACAACATTCTCAAGACAGTATAGGCCAACAATTTGTCCAAGTCACAAAATCACATACCTTCGTTCGCACGTCCGTCACTTGAACTCCTCTCTCCGCACACCGAACGTAGTATAGTCACATGTGTGTTTGCTATATATATACACCACGCATGCGTCAAACTACGAACACGTCGCTCCGCACACGTCGCCCGCCCATGACGTTCTAACTAACATCTTTTCCTCGCCCCTTCTCTTTCGGCGCGCAGACAGATATGGCGGATTTACAGCAGGTGTCTGATAATTCCTCAAATAACGAGGAGGAGACAAGCCCGGAGACTGAGGAAACGTCACGATCAAGGAGGAGATTCAAGGCATCTAATATGTCTTATGGGGAAATGGCGGAGATGGTGGACATATTGCTCAAGTCGGATTATGACGCAAAGCATGGGCCGTATAGCAAACCAAATAGAAGGAAGGCCAAAATCATGAAGAAAGTCGTGAAGAGTCTGAAGAAGAATTTCGGGGTGAAACGCTCAAATGAGCAGCTCAGAAAGAGGTGGTCAGACCTCAAACTGAGGGAGCCAGAGCAGTTAAGGAGCATTAAGAGAATGCTAGCAAAAAGTAAGTAAAATGTACAATGTTTTTCTCAACTTACATGTTGCTCCTTTTTTTGATTTTATCATATTGGACTCCCTTCCAAAATTTAATATTTTGAACTTGGTTGGGCACAGTAATCGTTCGTTACGTTACAGACACTTCGTTCGGCCACTATCCGCTGTTTTGGCTTATTTTATAGCCACAAAAGTAATTAGACATCTGTGTGTTTTTTTTTAAATTTTGTTCCAAATTTTTAGGCTTGATGATGTGTTTGTAAAGAGAATGAAATGCAAACTTTAGTCAGTGTAAAGGAGAGGACACTCAGCAGCTGCTTCCACATCTGTACTTTGGAGCACTATAGTGTGGGCCACCAGACCCGCCTATTTTGGGTGTCCCACACAGGTGCATCAGTGATTTTTTGTGGTGCCTCCATGTCTAAAAACTGACAGCCAAAGGTGAATACTAAACATCCTCTTGGTCAGAAATAATGCATTCATCTTTAACTTCCGCCCAAACACACACTTGTACCCCACTTCCAAGCAATTTAGCCTGTTTTTTATTTTCATAGAGAATTTCAGTGTGATAAATAGACCTTTTGTTTGATTCTCATAGGGGAGAGAAGACTGGGAGGAGAACACTCCAGGGAGCACAGGAACCCCACAGCTTCAAAACAACCCCAAACTCCCAAAGACCAACAACCTAAAGATGTGGAGGAAGGAGAAGTGCAGGAAGGAGAGGTGGATGATGTTGTGGAACTGGTCAC